>CM026200.1:22584657-22867614 GCA_014839995.1 Xenentodon cancila
ACAAGTCCTGGGCAATAAACAGCTACGCCCTGCCAGTGATCAGATATCCTGCAGTAATAATAAGGTGGCCAAAGGAAGAGAGACAGACCACAGCTCCTCACCATGCATGGTGGGTTCCACCCCAAATCCAGCACCCTGAGACTGTACGCAAGCCGTAAGGAAGGAGGCCGAGGACTAGTGAGTGTGAAAGCCACTATCCGGGACGAAACTGCCAAGCTCCATGAGTACATCAAGGACAAGGCCCAAACGGATGACGTACTCAGTGAATGCCTCAGACAATGGCAAGGTGAAGAGGTGCTGGAGGAGGAAGCATCATGGGAGGACAAGCCCCTACACCGGATGTACCATCGAACCATAACTGAAGTGGTTGATCTCAAGAAGTCCTACCAATGGCTAGAGAGAGCTGGCCTACAGGACAGCACAGAGGCACTCGTCCTGGCTGCACAGGAGCAGGCTCTGAACACCAGAGCAATAGAGGCCCAGATATACCACACCAGACAAGACCCAAGGTGTAGGTTGTGCAAAGAAGCACCGGAAACAATCCAGCACATAACTGCAGGGTGTAAGATGCTGGCAGGGAAAGCATACATGGAACGCCATAACCAAGTAGCGGGCATACTCTACAGAAACATCTGTGTGGAGTATGGGCTGGAAACCCCAAGGTCAAAATGGGAAACACCTCCCAAGGTGGTGGAAAATGACAGAGCAAAGCTCCTGTGGGACTTCAAGATACAGACAGACAGGATGGTGATGGCAAACCAACCAGACATCGTGGTGGTAGACAAAGGGCAGAGGAAAGCCGTGGTGGTGGATGTGGCAATACCAAGTGATGGTAACATCAGGCGAAAGGAACACGAGAAGCTTGAGAAATACCAAGGGCTTAGAGAGGAGCTGGAGAAGGCCTGGAAGGTGAAGGTGACAGTAGTGCCCGTGGTGATCGGAGCACTCGGGGCAGTAACCCCCAAACTGGAAGAGTGGCTGCAGCAGATCCCCGGAACAACCTCAGATATCTCAGTCCAGAAAAGTGCAGTGTTAGGAACAGCAAAGATACTGCGCAGAACCCTCAAGCTCCCTGGCCTCTGGTAGAGGACCCGAGCTTAGAAGGGACACCACCCACGGAGGGTGAGGAACGAGTTTATATATATATATATATATATATATATATATATATATATATATATATATATATATATATATATATATATATATATATATATATATATATATGTGTGTGTATATGTTAATGTGTATATGTAGATGCAGTTCTATATGTGTATGTATTGATGTGTGTATGGGTATATATATATATATATGGACAGATACAGGATATATGTATATGCACATGAAACTAAAAAGCACAGGTGCACATGATTGTATCAGAGTATATTTATATGTATGAATAACTACCTACTGGTGCACATGTATCATATACATACATGATGCTTAGAAGTTTACACACTGATCTGTGTTGTGTGTATATGTGCATGTATGTGTATATATATATATATATATATATATATATATATATATATATATATATGTGTGTGTATATGTATATATATATATGAACATGCAAGAGTACTTAAATACTTCAATGCATATTATTACATAGATAACTTTTTAAATACTGCCCCCACACCCTCAAAAACTCAGGTATGTAATAGAGAATAGAACACTCCTCCCCCTTTCCTCTGTCTTCTTTTTATTAACACTCTATTGTCTTGTGTCCACTTTAAACACCACATCACTACCCTTAATTCTTTTTTTGTTTTTTTCTCTCTTACACACAGCACAACATAGGCACCACACTGCACCACCACTGTCTCGTCTCTCTCTTTCTATTTCCTTTTCTGATTTGATCACATACCACACCCGGTGAGTTTGGCCCTCTCTGGCAGAATTTAGTTACTTATTTATTTATTTTTACTTTCTTTTATTTTTTTCTCTTTTGTACTTCGCTGTACTTAAGGATTAATAAAAGAAATAATCAGACTGTCATTAGGGGCGGTGAAGGGTACACATCTGCACACACACTGCACACACACTGCACACACACACACAAAAAAAAAACACACAAAAAAAAACCCTTGATTACAGATTAAAATGCATATATATATATTCCTTTGGTTCTTACCAATTTGGTATCAGCCAATAATATATGTGCAAACAAGGAAGGGAAAAAAAAAAAATGTGGTTTTAGCAGTGTTTCTCAACCTTGGTCCTCCGGGTCCACTGTCCTCCATGTTTCAATGTTTCCAAGCTTCAGCACATCCTGATACAAATGACTGTGTCAACAACAGACTTGTGCAGACCTCGATGACAAGCTGATGATAATCGTTAATTAGAATCAGGTGTGTTGAGGCAGCGAAACGTCTAAAACATGCAGGACCGGGGTGTTCGAGGTCCAGGGTTGAGAAACACTGGTTCATAGGACAAGCAGCTGTTTCTATGCCAAGTCTCACTCTTTCTTTTCTTTCTGCACATTAAGTGAAAAGAATCTTTCAGAGGTAAACAGGATAAAGACCAATTTCAAAACATTCACACTTACTTTTACCAACTGTTTAAACGATATATCTTTTGGATCTGTTGAAAGGAAAAAAGAAAAATTAGATTAAATTAAAACCTGCTCTTATCTAAATAGACAATTGTCAAAATGATATTGTTGCAAAAAGCATTCTTTGGATCCTTTTGTACTCCGATAAGGTATCTAGAAATACCTTCCTTTGTTTTAGGGTCATGTATAGTCATTAGATTTTCAAAAAGTTTATTTGAAAGCAGTGCCTTTAGTTATCAGACTCTTTTGTGGATCCAGTTGTTTGTGTTTTTGGTACACGTATACAAACTGGCTTTTTCCCCTTCTCATTAATTTCTAGAGGCACATGGCTGGTGGATTCCTGTAAATCACATGAATTACCAGCAACTGAAAATGAAAGTGAAAGAAGATTTCTACATAAAACAACCACTCAATGTGATTCAGAGGCAGTCTGTTCTTTTCTGCAGCAGCAACACAGCAAAGGTAGGAATCCAGATTAATACAAAAGCTGGTGTTAAATGAATATTTTATTGTTGAAATCCAAAACTTTACATATTTTGGATTACCTAATTTCTTAAATGTAAAAAGTTTATATAAAGCAAAAAGAATAAAGCTGTATTTGATTAGCTTAAATGATTTTCACCATTTACCAAAACTGCTTTTGCACCTAATTAAGATTTCAATGACCTGCGTTCTCTGAAGTGACACCCGTCCCAGTTTTATTTTGGAATGAAATGGTCAATTCCATGTCAGTGCAACTTGTCTTCACTACTTTCATCACTTTCCTACTACTACTTTCATAGGGGTTAGAAAAACAAATTGTAAACTACAAAACACTTTTAAAAGAACATCTTGCTGTAAAATACAGTTGAAGGAAAAACTTTCAATTTCACTTTTACAACCAAAAAATTTAATTTTATGTATAAAAACAAAACAACTCGTCTGAAGCCCTCGATACACACACACGTGTGTGTCTGTGTGTGTGTGTGTGTGTGTGTGTGTGTGTGTGTGTGTGTGTGTGTGTGTGCGCGCGCGTCTTGTGGTGGGAATTTACTGGAATCCATATGAGAGAGCAAACAGTTTCAAGTTTAACACAAAAGTTTATTTACAAGATACATGTTGATCAGACGTGCAGAGAAGTCTCACTAGGAGAGTTCTGCTGTGGAGAAGAGGAGAAAAGTTTTTATAAGATCTGAACCAGAAAACGTCACATGGTTCACAACTATATGGCCCCCTAAATGGCAGAGCAGATTGTCTCACAGGAAACACTCATGCAAGACCCCCTTACTGCTTATCAGACTTAAAGAGGAGGAAGGCAGATGCCTTATCACGGTGTTAAATCTAAAAGCACGGGAAACAGAAAAGTCTGTTCTCTCTGTCGTAAAATTAACGGGCTACACAGTCAAAAGACAAAGAACAGGCTTGTACTTAAAGTATACTCACTTAGGGTCGGATTAAGTTCAGACAATGTTTAAACTGCTTAGTAGAATAAGTGATTCAAACTAGTACTATGTGAATATAATATTTCTCTCACAGTATGTATGTATGTATGTATGTATGTATGTATGTATGTATGTATGTGTATATGTATGTAGGTATATATGTGTATATGTGTGTATGTGTGTGTGTGTGTGTGTGTGTGTGTATATATATATATATATATATATATCTATATATATATATATATATATATATATATATATATATATGTATCTCTATCTTGTATTTCTCTGAGAACATCCCTGGTTTTCTACAGTAGAGTAGTCCTGGCACTCTCAGAAACTTCCAGGAGAAAGCTCCTGAGGAGACCACTTTTTCCCAGCAGTTGAGTACTTAACATCTGAAATGTGCGTCATAACCAGGATTTTTTTTTAATACTCTGCTGACGCCAGAGAATAAGACAAAAGGAAAGTGTGATCTAATGATCATTTGAACTTTTGACTCAGAAACATTAAATCTTCCACATAGAAGATTCCTCTATGTTTGCATTATGATGTTTTACATTATTAAATATTCTTTTTACACAAGGTGATTCACATGCTGATGTACATAAACACGGTTTCATGAAAGTTTTATGCAGCTCATAAGAATTGACAGTAAATGTTTCATTTTATTTCAGACAAAGGTATAATTTGTTTTATTTATCTTGACATGTTTCAACTATCTGCTGCAGCCTTGTTAAGGTAAAAACTAAATATATACCTTTTTGTATGAAAAAATAATCTTTTAATGGGTTCATGAAAGTCAACGAGAAACACCAGTCCAACATAGAATAAACTGCGCTGAACTAACTTGTATATCAGCTGAAACACAGTACCTGATTTAGGACTCATGGCTGCAACCACGTCTGACCCACCGCGACAGCTGATTGGACAGAAAACAATGTCTCATTGTTCATGTATTTTAGTTGTAGTATTATTTTGTAGCTACATGGAGACATGATGTAATATCACATGGCCTGTTACTTAGATGAGGTTTTATTAAACATCTTTTAAAAATATTTTCAGAGTCAGATTATTATTAATATTGTTGTTACTATGGTGGTTTTTATTTATTTTGTATTTGTTTATTTTATGTTAAAACATACCTTTTTCTCATGCAGCCATCAGAAGTTTCAGTCCAGGTTTGTGGACGTTTGTTGCAGCTCTCCCCATCGCTTTCTCCACCCATCTCCACTTTTAATACTGGACAAACATGACCAAGACAGCTACAAGTCATTAAATACAATTAAAATTAAGTTTCATCTTCAAACTCAGCTACACTGAACATTTTATGGTAGTTAAATTACCAATATAAAGGTGCAAAAGTTGTAGAGGATGATTGCCACAACATTTTCACATGAAATAAATTAGATTTTCAAAATTGTGAAGATAAATTGTACATTTATATATAAGTGTGTGTGTGTGTGTGTGTATATATATAATTGTAATATAGAAGTCTTAGTTCTGCTGCTGATGGATAATTATACTAATGTATCTTGTCCTTTGTACCTTTGACGGTTTGTCTTTGTCTCTCTGAGGGTCCCCCCCTTATGATCCAGGTTTCTTCCCTCTTAAAGGGGAGTTTTTCTTAACACTGTTTGGCTTAGAGTTTTTCTCCCACTAGGTGAGTTTTTATCTCCCGTTGTTTATGTAATAATTGCTCGGGGGTCATGATCTGGGTCTCTGAAAAGATCCTAAAGACAGCTTGTGTTGTAATAGATGGTACATATATTAATTTGAATTGAATATAATTGATTAGAATTGACGGTGGATTGTATGTTGTAAACTCATACTTTCACTTTTGATTTCAGATACTCATAAACCACCTTGTTTATAGCACTCCAGCAGCCATGCCTTAACGACACCTGATATCTGGATAATGTAAATTTATTTGAAGGATCCAGATTTTATTATCATATATCTGTGTAATACAGGACATTTTTAACACTGTTGGGAAAAATTACAAATTCTGAATCACAATACTTTATTTATCTACTAGCAAAATTCTATTTGTAACAGTGCTCTATGTAACTAACACTTTAAGATAAAAAAAATAAATAAATACAAACCACGCAGGATATGAAAAGGATTGAATGTGTACACAGACTCGACATTTGCTTACAGTGTGAGTCACATCAATGGCAGAATGTGGCAAGGTTTTGTTACCGGTTACCTACAGTGCAGCTATTTCTCATTTTAGATGCCGTCCACCTTCCAGTCACCTTAGCTGTTATTACATGCCCATCATTATTAAATGACTCATAAAAGTGGCTCCTTGATAGCCAAGAAAAATAATGAAGCAGACACAGAAGCTAAATACTTAACCACTGCCACAGGCATAGGACCTATGTTGTTTGCTTACTACCTTGAAAATGTTGCTGGCGTTTATGAGCATAGCATGTGGCGCAAACAAGTAGCCCACCACTGTGCACAATAAGATCCAAATACTGGCCAGTGGTGTTGTCCCCAGGGTCACTTTGTGTTACCAACATCACTGCTAAAAAAAACTATTCTTCATGCACATGGTCAGGACCATTGTGCTCCCCATTGGGGACGTCGTACAACGCCTCAGAACTCGCTTTTTTCACTCCTTACTAGTGGGGCATTTCTACATGGCATTTTCTTTGTACCTGCATGTTTGTTTGTCTTTCTATGTGGCCCTGCGATGGACTGGTGACCTGTCCCGGGTGGACCCCTGCCTTACGCCTGCTATTCGTCAGGATAGGCTTCGACAGACCCCCGTGACCCGGAAACGGATATAGATAATGGATGGATTTTCTTCATACCAGAGACAACCTTAACTTTAGTGGGAGTAATGGAATCAATCAGTACTTTTACATGCACTAAGAGAAAGTCGAATTATCGCCTTAGTCCAACTGATGTTGAAGTTTTAAAAACCATGTGTACACCTTAGTCGGGCTGTAGTCGAACAGAACTGGAGTATTTCAATCAGACCTAGTAGACCAAGATAATGCACTCCTAAATCAAACTATTCTGGCATGAATACGGAAACCAAGGTTAGGCAAACTATTGAAAACATGAGATTTGGGTGTAGTGTGAGTTGGATTCCAATCCTGACAAGGTTTTTCATGTTGTCAGTGAAATCTAGGATTGGTGAGTCTGGGCTAAGAGGAGACAGTGAAGTGTCAGGTGGGGTCTGGGATAAGGTTTGGGGCCCCCTGTTGATGCTGAGGGAGACTCCACTTGTTGTGTTGACATATCCATCTCTTTTTGGGTCTGCTGTCCTCTGTGGTCCTTCTTTATTTCAGCAGGGAGTAGCAGTTGTGCTTCAGAACACTGTCCTACCAGTTGATTTCTTTGCACCCTGTTCTTGGTGGAGGCTGCTGGTATCTGATTAAATAAAAATAACAATAAAGAATAAAAATTAAAGAATAAAAATTATTTGAGGGAAACTGTTGACTCTCCAGCAGCGGTTGTCTCTCTCGCTGTTCGGGAACTTCCTCCCGACGCTACAGCCATCAAAGACATTTCTGTTGCAGAACCGAACTCACTTCTCAGTTGTTAAATAATAGACACTGAAGACATGTTACTCTGAACATTAAGTGCAGCTCCGCTCACTTGCTTTGTCTTCCTGTATACACCGCCAATTTGCTCAACCGCTCGACTTCCTCTCTTCGACAACTCAGCAAGGAGGGACCTCACTCTCTTTTATTAACAACTGTACGTAGTGACGTAAACACATTTATACAAAGATTGTTATTGTGACAGACATCGTACTCTAACACCCCCACTCGATGGTGTCACCCTTAACAACATTACATACCAAACATATATGCATAGAACCTTTCCATTTTGGTTCTTGTAGCAGACTTTGTGAACACGTCTGCCACCATGTTTTCAGTCGGACAGTAAATCAGATCAACTTTCCCTTCCAGTACAGTTGACCTTATAAAGTGGTATTTAATGTCTACGTGCTTGCTCCTCTGGTGGTTCACAGGATTCTTTGCCAGTCGAATAGTCCCTTGGTTGTCCTCGAAGACTTGAGTTGTTGTGTCCTGTAACTTACAGTCCATATCCCTCAATAGCTGTGTGAGGTAAAGAGCTTCCTGGATCGTAGCTGCTAAAGCCATGTATTCTGCCTCACACGTTAACAGTGCTACAGTTTGTTGTTTCTTCGTTTTCCATGAAACGATCGCACCTTCTTTATTCAGACTGAAACAATAACCTGTAGTGCTCTTCCTGTCATCTGGGCTGTTACCCCAGTCTGCGTCAGAACAACCAATCAGTTTAAGTTTGTCGACACTTCTTTTATAACACAACTCAACATCTTTGGTCCCCTTTAAATACCTGTATACATGTTTCAACGCTGTCATGTGTTTCTCTCTAGGGTCTGACAGATATTATGATAACTTACTCACAATCCAACTGATATCTGGTCTGGTACAGCTCATAATGTAAATGAGGCTGCCCAACATCTCTCTGTATCTCCTCTGATTTGTTAGATCTCCTTCTGGAGTGAGATCACACTTTGCTTCACTGGGTGTAGCTCTGGCTTTACAATCACACATCCCAAATCTTTCCAGGATTTTATCAATGTACTTTGTTTGGTCCATCTTAACAGTACCTGTTGTCTAGGTAAAGTTAATGCCAATAAAATGAGATAGTTGTCCTAAATCTTTCATTTTGAACTTGTTTTTCAGTTCATCCTTGACATCTCTCATACACTTCTCATTGCTTGAAGCCATTATTATGTCATCCACCCATACCAACAATATTACTCTCTCTTTGTCTGACTGTCTGGTGTAGATACAGTTATCTGCTTGACTCTGTACAAAACCGTTTTCAGTCAAAAAGTTATGAAGCATTAAGTTCCAGTTCCTTCCAGATTGTTTTAGTCCATAAATTGACTTGTTCAATTTACACACTAGTTCCTCCCCTTTTTCTGACTTCACATGAAAACCTTGTGGCTGTTCCATGTACAGTTCGTAGTCGATGGGTGCGTGTAGATATGCAGCCTTAACGTCTAACTGATGCAGCTTAAGATCGTACTGTGTTGCTAACTGCATAAACACTCGTAGTGATGTCAGACTAGCAGTCGGAGAAAACATTTCGGAGTAGTCGAGTCCTTCGACCTGTGTGTACCCCTTTGCTACGTATCTAGCCTTGTAATGTTCATTCCCTTTTTCATCCTGTTTTATAGCATAAACCCACCTTTCCCCCCCACTGTCTGTCTACCCTCTGGTAGTGGTACAAGAGAGAAGGTGTCATTTTCCTTGAATGAAACCATCTCATCCATCATAGCTTTTCTCCACCTGTCTGCCTTCTCTGATGTTACAGCCTCTTCATAGCTCTGTGGTAACCCTACTGTCATTCTGTAACAGTAGTCAACAGTTAGTTCACTGTTCTGTACTGCACACTCATAGTCCTCCAAGTATCTTGGTTTCTTTCTTACTCCGTCTGACGTCCGTATTGTTTGAGGGTCAGTACTCTTATCTGTCTCTCGGTCGTCAGCCCTTATCTGTTCTGTTTCTAGTTGAACATCTTCGGTTCGTCCTGGTACGTACTCTATGAAGTAGTCCCCCATTTGTTCCACGTCAGTCTGTGTTTGACTCTCTGTCTTTTCTTTTGTTATGAAGTGTATTAGTCTGTGTTTTTGTATTCTCTTGGTTTCTGGATAAAACACCATGTTTGCTGGAGAATGTCGATCAAAACCAACAAAAATCCCTTTCTTGCCTCTAGGGTCCAACTTTTTCTTGTTTTGTTCGTACACAATACACTCTGAGCCAAACTTTCTCATTCTGGATAGATCTGGTCTCTTACCAGTGAATAGGAAATATGGTGTCTCCCCTGTTCTTTTGCAGTAACACCGGTTTCTTATCACTACAGCCATCCTGGCTGCATAAGGCCATAACTCTTTGGGTAAGCCTGATTCAATGTTTTATTGTGTTGTCTCTCAGTAGTGACTGATACTCTTCTGAAGTAAACTCTGTTCCATTGTCTGATCTCAGACGTTTTACTTTACCATAGGATGCTGTGTCTGCTAGAAACTGTTTTGTAGCTTCAACTGCTTTGTTCTTGTTCTTTAGAAAATACACATAAATGGCACCTGAAAAATCATCAGTGAAAGTGATGGCATATTTGTACCCCTCAAATGACTCTGGTACAATAGGGCCTCCCAGGTCTGTGTGTAAGTTCTAATGGAGCTTTAGCTCTGACATCTCCTTCTCGGTTTCTGGTTTGAGTAAACTTGCCTTGTAGACAAACCTCACACTCTCCTGGTTTCTTAGCTTTCTCTCTGATTGTCATGCCATTCACAATAGATTCAAGTTTAAGTACATCACCATAATTACAGTGACCCATTACTTCATGCCAGGTTTTAAGATCAAAACATGTATTACACTCATCACTATAGTCCTCATCCGGTTTCTCTACAGTGTCCAGGTAATACAGTCTACCTTTTACCTTCATGCTGCATGTCGTTCCATCAGGAAGAATCATTTTGCTGTTGCTCCTTTCAAAATGGAATTTCGCTCCCTTGGAAGTTTCAACTTCTACTGACAAGATGTTCTGTGGATATTCAGGAATCAACAGAGCGCTTGAAAGAGTGACTTTCACCACCTTTCCTCTGTCGTTGACCAACTTTATCAGGGCGTCGCCTTTCCTCAGTACGCTCCCGATTTTCCTTGTTCCGTCTGCTAACTCCATCACGTGATTCTTTGGTTGGAAAGTTTCGTCAAACTTTATGAAAGCCTTTTCATCCGTCACAATGTGTGCCGAAGCACCGCTGTCCACGAGAAGACCCTTCCATGTTGTTGATAGAAGAGCATATTCATCCGCCTTTAGAACAAATGAATCCTGCTCCTGCTCCGCTTGTCCATTTTCTCTCGCAGGTGCGCCGCTCTTTGGCGCCACTGAGACGGCGGCCATTTTGTTTACACCTCGTGTAGACTTGTTCTCTTTCATGTATCCGCCACGGACTTTCTTGTCTTTGTTCCTGCAGTCTCGTGCTCTATGTCCCACTTTTCCACAAATAAAGCATTCTCCATTGAAATAGCTCTCTTCCATGGCTTTGTGGTTTTGTCTGTGGACTTTGTATGTCGTTCTCATGACTTCATCACTTCTGGTTTTATGGCGATGTCGAAGTGTGCACTCAAAACTTCTCAGTCGAGTTTTAAACTCGGGACGCTTGTCAATTTGAAGAGAGTTCTTTGTATTAACAGTTCTAATAACACATGGACAGCACAACAAAAATATCAATAGAAAATATTTCAAATGTCCCAGTATCTTAATTAATAAAAAAAAAAAAAAAACAATGTTCTCTTCCGCCTGAAATCTCTCGGGGAAAAAAGGAAAAACAGTAATTCAAGTCTCTCTTAACATGCCATCAGAGTCAGGTGGCTCAGGTAAATCCTACCACACTGCAGATCCTGAACGCGAAGAGTGTAATTTTCATTTCTTCCTCCAGGTGATTTCTAGGGTCTGGGTTGGCTCGCCATCTCCTCCATGAAGAGAAATCTCCAAGGCAGGTGAAGTCCATCCAATGGAACAACAGCCGGAAGGGAAAATAAAATATTATTATCATATTATTTCTTCCACTTTCTCTGTCTCATCGCGCACGTGCCGTCGCAGTTAGCTCACTCGACGTACTGACGACTTCGCCCTTCCTGGGCGGAGGGATCTTCTTCAACTGATTCAATGAATGGAGAGCACACAATATTTCCACCAATTAACCCAAAGAAAATCCCAATTAGGCTTTGACATACAACCAAATAAGCCAATAGGGAAAAAAAAAAAGTTTATCCCCTGAGTAAGTGATCGATCCATCAATTATACAAAATGGACTCTGTAAAACTTTATTTATAAAGAGCTCAACTCCTCTGGGTTACATAATGATTGACTCCACCGGGAGGTTCCTGTTTACCAACCTGAGTACCTCTCCTTCTACAGGGTCTTTATTTGCTTTGTAAAGGTTATTGAAGGCCATTTTTACAGGGCCGTTCCTGGTAAAGGAGACTGAAAAATCGACCCGGAACTCCTGTTAGTAGAAACGTGCCTTAAGTGACCTGAGTAGAGAGGTGTCTGAAGAACCATCTTCGGTCCAGGGTTAACTACCGCTGTGGTGCAGAGGTGTCAATCTGTTGAACCTTCTATCCAGATCACTCGGGGTCACAAAATTTGTCAGATCAAGTTTATTTATCTGGAGAAGAGGTATAACAATAAAGCTTTGTTGCGGCAAAAAATTTAACACCTACTTTTACTTTAAGCCTTAGGGACTCAAGGACACTAATCCTGTTGAAGCTAATTTTTCTTAAGCCTCAGGGACTTTATCCCTGTTTAGTCTACTTTCTTTATCTGAAACTCCAAAATTATTCAACATACATATCAATATGCTTACTTATCTGTTAATGTCAGCCAACTACAGCAAAGCTGTCAATCTCCTATTTTGGCTGGGAAACGTCTAGATTTTACCCCTATTTCCCACTTTTGTCCCATATTAGTATTTCCCTGTAAATCTCCCATATTATAATATAATATGTTAAAAGAAATGTCTTTCCTTTCCCAACTGAACCCTGTCACTAGTCTCGCGAGAACTGCAACCAGCAGTAGCCTGGGTGTCAGTTGTCACCAGGTTAGTGCCGACTGTGGAAACAAACCCAGAACAACAAAGGAGAGAGATGGATGGATGCGATGAAGGGGAAGACATTCCTGCCAAAACACCAAAGAAATCATGTAAATATCTAAAAAGAATGGAAAAGCAGATTTACTTTCCTAAAGAGGAGCAGATTGGGACACAGTCACGCATTCTGTAAGATTTGTAACTGTGATTTTTGTGTCTCCCATGAGGGAAGGTATGATGTCAGTCAGCATGAAAAGTCCACCAAGCACAAGCGCTGGCTAGAGGCACAGAAACATGCCCGGGTGATGTCAGCATTGGTAACTAGAAATACCACTGAGGCACAACAGGTCATAAATGCAGAGGTTAAAATGTCAATGCTGTAGGCCCAGAATAACGTTGCTGTCATCTTCTGTGATGACTTTAACAAATGTGTAGCTGAGAGGTTCTAAGACTCTGCTATCAAACAAAAGTACCAAGGCTACGCAGCTCATCAAAGGTGGGGTCAAACTAAGTGTGAGTTTAACATAAAGACCACAGATGACATCGTAGAAAAAACATTTGCAAAGTTCAAACCTCAAAATCTGATGAGACAGAATATGTTAAATATTCTAGCTTTGTCACAAGTATGATCTTCACAGAATGAAGGAGTCACTTAGGTCTAAGCATCGCTGTGGGAAACTGAAGGACACAACACCTTGGAGAAAACTGATGATAAAACTGTCAGGAGTCAAATCCTAATTAAACAAGCATTAATTAATAATTGGTCGGGATCCCCTTCCCAACATTATATCTGAATGTGCAGCAGACCAGAAATGTTAAATGAACTTTGCGTTCAGCATTGAGTCCAGATTGTTGGGTCAAAGTGAGGAGAAGGTGTGGAGAACGCTATGCTGATTTCTATACTGATAAGTAACATATTTTGGTAAAGGGAGTGTTTATTTGTTGAGTTTATTTAGGAATTTCATGGCCCAAGTGTGAGCAGGGAGGAAAAAACTTATTCTTCTACTATTTTGCCAAGCTTCTTGTTCAGACAGTTCAAGTTATACATGAGCTAAGTTTTGGATACTATGTCACATGTACAGGTTTAAACAATTCCCTTTTTTTTTTCTTTTTTTTTTTTTAACCCCAAAAAGAAAAAAAAAACAAAAAGGTAACACAAATCAGAAAAAAAATGGAATACTTCTCACCGGATTCAATCCACCGCTGCTATTTTAGCAGATCCCGTCACGGTCAATCGGAACGACGGACCGAGGTCCCATAGGGAAAAGGTGGCCAGCTTCCACCGTCCGGCTCCGACGGACACGTCCAGGATCCCACTTCTGACACCAAAATTGTGGTGGAAATTTACTGGAATCCAAATGAGAGAGCAAACGGTTTCAAGTTTAATACAAAAGTTTATTTACAAGATACACGTTGATCAGACGTGCAGAGAAGTCTCAGTTGGAGAGTTCTGCCGTAAAGAAGAAGAGACAAGTTTTTATATGATCTGAACCAGGAAACGTCACATGAGTTACAGTTGTATAGCTCCCTAAATGGCAGAGCAGATTGTCACACATGAAATACTTCTGCAATTACTGTTTATCAGACTTAAGGAGGAGGAAAGTGGATATCTTGTCAAGGTGTAAATTTTAAGAGTGTGAGAAACAGAAAGTCTGTTGTCCTTGACATAAATTTAACACAGGCTTAACAGTCAAAATACAAAGAACACGCTTGTACTTAAAGCATACTCACTTAGGGTCAGATTAAGTACAGACATTGTTTAAACTGATCAGTAGAATAAGTGATTCAAACTAATAATGCATGAATATAATATTTCTCTCACAAACGCTATGCTGATTTCTACACTGATAAGTAACATCTTTTGGTGGAGGGAGTGTTTATTTGTTAAGTTTATTTGGGAATTTCATGGCCCAAGTGTGAGCAGGGAGGAAAAAACATATTCTTCTAATATTTTGCCAAACTTCTTGTTCAGACAGTTCAAGTTATACAAGAGCTAAGTTTTGGATACTATGTCACATGCACATATCACTGAAAGTGACATGACACTGCTTTGTTTACTTACTTACAGGAAGCCACAAAACGTCATCCAGTTGTGTCATTTCTGATTTTGCCACAAAACTAAAACAAATCTAAAACAGGATATTCCATTGTATCGATCATCGATCATTACAACAACTGGGACATAAGTCAAGATGCACATCCTTATTTTATGGTTTTATTTCATTAAATTTATTTCAAAATTAAAATATCAGAACTCATTACTGCAAATAGGAGCATCAAATTAAAGATACTCACCTCTACCCATGTCTGATATCTTGTGGATTTTCTAAAATGAAATAAAGCACAATAACATAAAAAAGACATATGAAACTCAAAGCATCTTCAAAGTGAGTTTCCTGAACAAAAAACCTGAGTAACATTTGAGTGTTTACTCTGTACTGCACACGCTTGATTCACTCTGAATATGACTGAAAAATGACTGCAGACCTCTTCTGACATGCTGCAGTCATGACAGCACCTTCCACCAAGTTCACAGAGCTGTGGAGCTGTGCAGCACGACTGTGGACCTTCTTTGGATATACTTTTGCTGCTCTTGTGTTGAGTGTTATTGTACCAAATATAAAATAAATTATGCTACTTTCATGTCACAGCCATGTTTACATTTCTACTGTTTCTATATTTACATCAGCATTTGTGAGTCCCAACGAAGATAATTAACTGAATGTATTTAGCTTTCGTGTGATAACACCTGTAGATGGGGATTTTGTCCACTATTGCTATAATTGGAGGTTTAAGAAGGAAAGTTTATTTAAGTGAGACAGAGACACAAACTAAGGCTCGGGATTGCTAAGATCAAAAAGAGGTGGAGGAGGGATTGGAGGAAAGGAGAGGGGGGGTGGGGGGGGGGGTTACTGCCCTTTTAGGAGACGTCAGCCAAAATTTTGCTTATTTTGTCAAGTTAAACATTGTTAAAATGCTTAACAATAAAATGATAATTTAACATGAGACTTTGTATTAATCTGGATTCCTACCTTTGCTTTGTTGCTGCTGCAGAGAAGAACAGACTGCTGCTGAATTACAGCAAGTGGCTGTTTTATATAAAAATCAACTTTCACTTTTGTTTTCAGGGCTGAGATCATATGGTTTTCAGGAATCCACCAGTCATGTGGTCGCTGGAAATGGGGATTTTCCACGAATCAGCTGCTAAAATATGTCAACTTTAGAGCATCTGTGCACCAAACATCAAAAATTAACTCCAGGGTGTCTCAGAGCAGGACTACATACCAAAGTAATGTTCAAAAAATGTGCACAGACACAAACACACCCTTGGTTCACCGTCTAACAGCTTAACTTTGATGAAAGCCCAAAGTTAAATCAGCCACTAATTCTGCTTCGTAGTGCAGGACAGGCAGAACTCTGTCTTATTTGTGAAGCTTCAAATCTTTGCTTTTCCTATGAACCAGTGTTTCTCGACTCTGGACCTCGAACACCCCGGTCCTGCATGTTTTAGACATTTCGCTGCCTTTGTCTAGCAAAAAATTCACAGAGAGAGTTTGTAATAAGTTTTCTCTTTTACTGCTGATTTGCTGATTTGATGTGTTTGCAAACATTTTTTAGGGCTTTGGGCACAAACAAAAAACACTTTCTGTAACTTGATGTATCTCATCACTTTGCCTTTCGTCCTCATTTGTTACTTTGTTTTTTATTTTGTAATTTCATAATGACTTATAAACATCACAAGCACATAATTGAGTATGTTTAGATATTTAACTTATAGAAAGATAGATATTTAACTGCAACACTATTGCTTCCCTTTCTTGGGATATTTAATTGTGTATAAAATCTTTATTTACAGGAAAAGCTGCAACATTTTATACATTTACATCAAGTTTTATTTGACCTAAATAGCTACAACATCAGCTGAGTGATGACTGTGTTTTTAAAAAATAAGTCACGTCTTGTTTGGCAACATATTCACAACTTTCAAAATCATGCAATAAACTTAAATTAAATATTCCATTATACCATATCATGAGCATTTATTAGGACTGTAAAGATTATCATTGATAATAGGATCTACTAATTGATGTTTTATATGAAATATATTGTTTCCAACCAAAATACATAAACACCTCTGTGTAAAATTTGTAAAATCCTGGAAAAAAGAGTTTTGTGCAAAAGAATAAATGTTTTTGTACAGCATGAATTGCAGGAGAGCAGAGGAAGGAGTTTGCAAAACAACAGTTTTTAATGAACAAAAAATGCTGCAACAAACAGGAAATCCAAAGAAAAAAAAAACTTAAACAACACATCATAAACAAAGTAACCAGAAACTGAACAGAATTACAGAAAACAGGGCAGGACACAGTACAGACCAGCAGAGAGGAGTGGAAAGACAAGCCGGAATATTCACACACTCACAGGGGTTGAGATAATACTAACTTATTTCCTTTTAGGATGCTGCAACATGTCATCCAGCGGTGTAGGGGAGTGTAAAGCCTAGGTGTGAAGCTCACAAGCCAATAGGACAGTGATGTCATCATTTTATCTGTCCAACGTCAGCTACTCAACCGCTGGGAAGAAGTGGTCTGAGACCTTCAGAAATGTTGGCCTGGATGTTCTTCCACAAGAGTGTGCCAGACTACTGATCTGTAGAGGAAACGTGGCTGCTGTCAGACAGATATGAGATCCTTTACTTCAAAATAGTAATATGTAGATCATTAATAAGTTTGCTGTGTTGATTTTTTATTTTGTTTTTCTTGTTTAAGGAATTGTACTGGGTCGCATTACTCCATCATTCCATGTTGCATTTTACTTGGCTAGTCAGTAGATGGAGTCGCAGGACTTCTTGCTCTGTTAGAGGATCATTTCAGACAGTCTTTGCCAGACTCAGACAGCATTCTGCCTTTTATCTTTAATCCTGTCTCACTGTAACCTGGACAGCCATCATTTTTGAGCTATGAAGACTGATTTTCCCCACAAATGTGCATCTTCTGTCTGAGATGACCGAAATCACAGTGTGAACCCGGCCTTAAAGTGAAACGTTCAGTCATCTGGAGGGGCTCGGAGTGGAGTCGCTGCTCCTCCCCATCAAGAGGACTCAGTTCAGTTGGTTTAGGCATCTGGTGAGAATGACGCCTCCCGTGGTTATGTCTAACCAGGAAGAGGCCCCATGGCATACCCAGGATGTGCTGGAGAGATTATGTCTCTTGGCGGCCCAGAAACGCCTCAGTAATCCCCCTGAGGAGCTGGAGGAGAAGGCTGGGAAGAAGGAGGTCTAGGCCGGTCTACTTAGGCTGCTGCTCCTGTGACCCGGTTTTTGAATAAGCAGAAGTTTCTAGAAAGCCTTTTTTATCTGCCCTGACTTGCATAGTGATTAAACATGCTGACAAGATTTTTGTGTTTTGTTTTGTTTTTTTAACAAGATATCTGTTGGAATTGTCTAAAGAAAACTAGAGTTTTAAGTTCTTATTTGAAAAATAATTTAAAAATATTGCTGCAAATAGCAATCTGGATCCAGACTTATTTGTACCCAGTGAACAAAAGCAATTAAATCACCTGAAATGAATGCTGCAAAGAGCAATAACTTGATTATCAGCTTTACAAATAAGACTGAGCTCAGCCTGTCCTGTAATACACAGCAGCATTATTGCTTTATTATAGTGTAGGGTATTTTCTTACGTTCTTTGATTTACCCCTACTGCGTGTTCAATTATCGAGGAAGAGAAGACCAGGATCCTTGTAATTTAAGCCAAATATTTATTTACTTATAAAACAGATATATCTGGGTCTGTAATCTGTAGCTCATGCGTGCACCCAATACAGGTCTCTCCAACATGAGCGCAGAAAACAGAACAACGGATTTGCAACAATAAAAGTCTTTTATAGTCCTAGTCGTGGCTCCTTCAGTCTGGGGGCCATCTGTCCGGAAAGGATGAATCCACATCTTGCTGTTGACACCTTCCAGTTTGGGGGTCGTCTGCCCGGAACAGATGTATCCTTATCATATGGCTACTCCTTTGTAGTTCTCGTTGCAGGTGATTGATGGTCGGAACTGGTCTCAACTGATTGCCGACACTTCCAGGACAACTCCAGGATGTACTTAATGACCAAGTGGGGGTGTCTGAGCTGCAGCTTGGTTTCTGCAAAGCTTATCATACAATGGTCATAAAAAGAGTAGATCATGTGGGAAAGATAAGGCTCAGAGGAGAACAGAAGTAAAACAAGGTCCTTTAAATGCATAATAAAATAAGTAACAACAACAACTATCAGCGTTTCTCCTTCAATAGAAAGCAGTGTCATAAGTTATCAAGGCTTCCTTTAGGGAATCAGCTTCCAGTTTGTGTTTGGTGCACAGACACTCTGCAGTTTTAGATTAAAGTTAAACCTTTCCTCTTTAACCCTTTAATGGGCAGTCAATAAAATAGTTGAAATGTTGAAATTTCAATTCAAGAGCGTTGAAATATGAAAGGACCTCTATTGACATAACTTTTTTGTAATAATCATAGAGTGTAGTTACCAAGTTACTGATGTTACCAAAATGTTCACTTTCCATGTAAAGGGTTAAAGCTTTTACACATTTCTGAAAATACTTGAGCAGTTCAACTCTTTGTGGCAAATATCTGTGTGTTTCCTCTGGCATGCAGATTCCTGTAAACCACATGGTTCATGAGTCTAAAAACGAAAGTGAAAGTAAAACATTTCCATATAAGACAGCCACTGGCTGTGTTTCAGCAGTTTCAATCTGTTCTTCTCTGCAGCAGCTGCACAGCAACGGTAAGAATCCACATTTAAATGAAGTCTTGTGTTAAATGGCCATTTTATTGTTTAATGCATAACTTTTTACATATTTTGTAACATCTACTGTCTTGGGTTTATGAATAACAAAAATAACATAACAATAATGTATTTGATGAATGAAGCTGCTTTATTATAAGGAAAGGAAACAAGTAGACAATAACAATGTCCATGTTTCCTAAGTAATCCACTTGTACCTGATCAGGATTTCAGTCTCCATTGTTATTGTGATTTCAATGCTCCATAGACGATGTCAGCATAGGTGAAACACAACCCTGTGTTTACTAAGACATAGCTGATTGAACTAATTCATAACTGCTGATGTTGAACCGACGCACTGAGTTCAACATTTATCTCTCTTGATCACGAGGCCGATTTCTTTCTGCCTACTATTATTAAATAAATACTAAATATTTTCCAAAATGAATTGAGTGTGTTGATACAAGTAAAAGAGCTGTATATATAATTTTGTTCTCAAAAAAATCTAAAACATATGAAATTATTACAAAAGTGTCCAAATCAAGATATGTCAACCCGTTTCAGAATAAATTCACGTAAAACAGAAAAAAGCTACAATTTTTATCTGCTCAAAAAATGAAAATACTTCAAATCAAAACCATTTTTACATCATAATTTAGTAGCCCATTGAATTTAGGAATCACTAAAGTGATATTTAATGACCTTTCTCACGTATCAGACTACAAAACTAATCATATTACACTTGTAATTGTTTATTCCATCCAAATTCAACTGTTTTCCTGTAAAACCGGATTGTTTATAAATCCATCTGAAACCACTACTGTCCTGTTGAAATTAACCAGACAAAAATGTTAAAAAGTTTAAATAGCCCTGGTCATGTTGCTTGTATGTGCTGAAGGAAATTCATTAGCTTCATTTATATTACATCTCATCAATGAGTAATGTACTTAAACTTGTGTATCATTTCAGGGATGTGCTTTGTATTATCTCACAAGAGCAAGGCCATCTGGGTGCATGAGAAAACCAGGGTTTAGCCTTGAACCAAAGGTTCTAGTCTGAAGGAAATACCGTACAAACTGTTGTAAAAAGGAGAGGAAACAGATTTGCATTAAGTCAGGATTGTAAAAAAAGGGGGTGTACGCAGAAGTACTCAGATCACATCTGGATGCAGGTTTTTGTGCATTTGGTTATGGATGGATGGATGGATGGATGGATGGATGGATGGATGGATGGATGGATGGATGGATGGATGGATGGATGGATGGATGGATGGATGGATGGATGGATGGATGGATGGACACCACTGTCAATCAATCAAAGTAAGACAAATGAAGTTTAACTGATAGGCCTTTATATACTGGGTTTTGTAATTGTGGAACATTTCACCATTTTCGTGGTCTTGGTGCTTTACGTAAGAGCCAATTTCTGCAAATGTGTAAACAGTGATCAACTTTCTCCATCTCCTGGAGTAGACAAGAAGGCGTATAGAAGGAAAGACAGCTTGTGTATGTAAGGGATCCCCCCACATTCTGTAAATAAGTGAGAAGTGTTAGAAAGTCTAACAAGTTTATGGTCATGTTGCTTGTATGTGCCTGGCTACTTTTTTTTTTCAGTCAGAGTCAAGTGTATTGTCAATTCTACCACATGTGAGACACATACAGAGAATCGAAATTACGTTACCCTCAAACCCTCGGTGCTACACAATAAATACATTTTAAACACAAAGTGCAGGTTAAAAAGAGACAAGAAACAAGTTGTGACATGACAACAACAGTTTTTCAGTTTGATTAAAGTGACATGGTGCAAAGCAAGCGGTCCAGTTCTGCCAAAAGTGCCTGATGCAGATACTGAGATCAGAGTGAGTGAGGCGGGGGCAAGGCGGGAAACGGTGGAAGAGCAGGGAGAGTGTTAAGTGTCCTGACGGCCTGGTGGACGAAGCTGTCCTTCAGTCTGCTGGTTCTGGCCCGGAGGGTCCGCAGCCAGACTGAAGAGGCTGTGTGACGGGTGGGTGGGGTCTCTCACAATGCTGAGGGCTTTGCGAGTCAGACGGCTGCTGTAAATGTCCTGAAGTGAGGGGAGAGAGACACCTACGATCTTCTCAGCTGCTCTCACGACGCGTTGGAGAGACTTGCGGCAGGTTGCGGTGCAGGATCCGTACCACACGGTGATGCAGCTGGTCAGGATGCTCTCGATGGTGCCTCTGTAGAAGGTGTACCTGATGGGGGCCGGGGCTCTGGCTCTTCGCAGTTTGCGGAGGAAGTAGAGACGCTGCTGTGCCTTCTTGGCGAGTGATGCAGTGTTAACAGTCCAGGAGAGGTCCTCTGAGATGTGGACACCCAGGAACTTGGTGCTGCTCACCCTCTCCACAGCAGCACCGTTGATGGTCAGAGGAGCATGCTGGGGGTGTTGTCTCCTGAAGTCAGCAACAATCTCCTTGGTCTTCTCTACGTTCAGGGAGAGATTGTTGTCGCTGCACCACTCAGCCAGGTGGCTCACTTCGCTCCTGTAGTTTGACTCATCGTTGTTGTTGATGAGACCCACCACAGTCGTGTCGTCCGCAAACTTTACGAAGAGGTTGGAGCTGTGAATCGGTGTGCAGTCGTGGGTCAGCAGGGTGAAGAGGAGGGGGCTCAGCACACATCCCTGGGGGGCCCCTGTTCTCAGTGTGATGGTGCTGGATGTGTTGCTGCCGATCCGTACTGCCTGTGGTCTCCCAGTCAGGAAGTCCAACAGCCAGTTGCACAGCGAGGTGCTGATCCCCAGCTGGTCCAGTTTGTGAACGAGCTGCTGGGGGATGATGGTGTTGAATGCTGAACTGAAGTCGATGAAGAGCATTCTCACATAAGCGTTTCTGGTGTCCATATGTGTGAGGGCTGTGTGGAGTGCAGTGGAGATGGCGTCGTCAGTGGACCGGTTGGAGCGATATGCGAACTGGTAGGGGTCCAGAGAGGGGGGGAGAGCAGCCTTGATGTGATGCATGACTAGCCGTTCAAAGCACTTCATGATGATGGGAGTCAGTGCAACTGGACGGTAGTCGTTGGAGCAGGAGGGAGATGACCGTTTTGGGACCGGACGGATGTTGGTGGCTTTGAAGCACGTGGGAACCATCGCCTGACTCAGTGACATGTTAAAGATGTCTGTGAAGACATCCGTGAGTTCTCCTGCACAGTCTCTCAGTACACGACCAGGTATGTTGTCAGGACCCGGAGCTTTGCGGGCGTTGATCCTCCTGAGGGATCTCCTCACAATGTCCGGTGACAGCGTCAGCACCTGGTCGCCGGGAGGGGGTGGTGCTTTCTGTGCGGCGATGGTGTTGTGTGCCTCGAAGCGGGCGAAGAAGGTGTTCAGCTCATTCAGCAGGGATGTGCTGCTCTCACAGGTCTGCGGTGGGGGCTTGTAGTCCGTAATGGTCTGAATCCCTCGCCACAGGCTCCGTGTGTCCCTGCTGTCGCTGAAACGGCGGGCAATCCTGCTGGAGTACCGTCTCTTAGCCTCCCTGATGCCATGGGACAGGTTGGTCGTAGCTGTCTTTAGACCCGCTTTGTCTCCAGCTCTGAAGGCAGCGTTCCGAGCCTTCAGGAGTCTGTAGACTTCCTTTGTCATCCACGGCTTCTTGTTGGCTCTGACTATGATGGTTTTGGAGTCTGTTACATCATCGATGCACTTGGCGATGTAGGCGGTAACAGACTCTGTGTACTCCTGGAGGTCTGTGGTGTTGTTGGTGGTGGCAGCTTCTCTGAACATGCTCCAGTCTGTGGTGTTGAAGCAGTCTCGAAGTGCCTCTGTGGACCCCTCTGGCCACACCCGGACCTGCTTCCAGACTGGTTTGACAACTTTAACCAGTGGCCTGTATGCTGGCATTAGCATGACAGTGATGTGGTCTGAGGCACCGAGGTGGGGGAGGGGGTGGGCTTTGTAGGCTGTCTTGTTGTTGGTGTAGACTTGGTCCAGAATGTTGTCTCCTCGCGTGGGGAACTTGATGTGGTGATGAAGATTTGAAAAGATGGTCCTTGGGTCTGCGTGGTTGAAGTCCCCCGCCAGGATGAGGAAGGCCTCAGGGTGGGCTGTCTGCTGCTCGCTGATCTGCTGGTACAGCTCGGTCAGCGCCTCTCTCCTGGTGTGGGTGGAGGGGCTGGGGGGGATGTAAACAGCAGTGAGTAGTATGACTGAGTATTCGCGCGGTAGATATAAAGGACGACATTTAATAATCATAAACTCCGCCAGGGGTGAGCAGTGTTTGCAGACCACTACAGCATCTCTACACCAAGCATCACGGAGGAAAACACAAAGGCCGCCGCCGCGGCCCTTACCTGCCTCGGTGTGTGCTCGGTCCGCCCGGTAGCAGGTCAGCTGGTCGAGCTGGATGGCGTGGTCCGGTATGCTGTCGTTGAGCCATGTTTCCGTGAACACAAAAACACAGCTCTCTCTCACGGTCCTCTCGGCGGAGCAGAGTAATCGGATGTGGTCCAGTTTGTTGTCCAGCGAACGAACGTTGGCCAACACGATGGAGGGAACCGTCGGTTTGTTCGGGTTCTCCGCCAGTCTCGTCCGGATACCGGCTCGCCTGCCCCTCTTCTGCTTCCTGTAGCGCCGCTTGTGACGCTTCCATTGCGGCGGAGGTTGAGGCGCGGGGGTCGGCGGGAGTGTTGGTTCCCGGAGCAGACCGCGTTCCCGAAGTTGGCCGGCGAGTTCAGAGTTCAGCTCGACAGTGACAGCGACTTCACAGGAACGTGGAAGAAAAGGTCAAAGAATTCATCACAAGTATTTAGTGGGACATTGTGGGACATGTTAAAGTATAAACTATACATGAACATTATAGTTAACAGAGAATCTGCTTTCTTTTTCATATTCATATTTTAGTCATAACCGTGACTTTCCTATTTTCTTTAATTGGACATTTAAGGCATTTCTAATGCAAAAATTGTATTTGAATCAACCTTCAGATCATCCACTAACAATCCAACCAGGTCAACAAACCAACACAGTGAGGACAATGTGTGTGTCCCAGTGTCACTGAAGTGAGGTTTCTTTTCTAAACTACTATACATGAACCTTGAATTATCCACCAAAAGTGGACAGAATCGATTCCACCCATGTTATCACATTAAAACTGAATATATTATAATTTTAACAAAACAACAACAATGAACAACAACAATGAAAACACACCACAAGACTATGAGATGTGGCAATCAGTAGGATCAGTGGTGAAGGAGACCATGTGTGGATGTGTGAGCAATGGACGTGAGCATGTTGGCTGGTTTAACATAAACCAAAGACATGTGGACTAGAAGAGCTCCACTCCATTATGGGAAGGGTGGAGTTAAATAGGGGAAGGAAAAAAGGGCCGAGGTGCTCCACATCACTCCAGAGATCTGTGATGCTGCAGCAGAGGGACGAACAGATGTTAGAACCAGCGAACTGTCACATTTGGCAGAAGTCTTCAGTGTGAATCAAGTGTGTTCAGGACAGATAAATGTTGCCCTAATGTTTCCTCTTATCTTCCTCAACCTTTTTGTTAACACAATTAAAGTTGCATATCAGTTAATTTCATACATCTAAATGTGATCTAAAAGAGCTTTATTTCTTAATAGGAATGTACAAGATGTGGCCCAGCAGTGTGGGTGAGTGTCTTCGCTCATATGAAGATCCTGCTTGCAGTTATTATTTCAGATCTGTACAGTTTTTTTTTCCTGATTTATTTTTTCTTGCATGTCCAACCAGTTAATGTCCATAAAGTCACTACGGGGGAAACATTTGGAGCAGATGAAGATCTACTGAGAAATGTGACAGACAAGCTTCATGTGAAGTTCACAAGCCCACAGGAAAGTGATGTCATCATTGTCATCTGTCCAATCACCTCTTCTGTTGGGTCAGATGTGGAGGCAGCCATGAAGGAGGTGTCAGGTACTGTGTTTCAGCTGGTTAGAACAACACGGATTATTTCATTTTTTTCATAAAACCAACATCCTTTTACACATGCAGTTGCCAATCATCTTATCAAAAAGACGATATAACAATGTTAACAGTGTAGTGCAGCAGTCTTGTATGTGGACATCACACAGAAAAAGACGAATAAGACACGTTTCAAAAAGCCAAAAAAAAACAACAAGCAAGAAAAATTTGAATTTAAAAGATGGATGATGTTAGCCTGCTGTCAGAAGATTTAACCTCCAGTTCTGACATAGTTTTTTAAGTTGGTTTTACGCTTGGCTACATTTTACACATAGACAGAGACATGAAGTTGTCTCCCAACTGATATTTAAGCAGCTAAAATTAAAAAAAAAAAAAAAAAAAAAGAAATTGGATTGTTATGCTATCAAAAGGTTAAACCCCGTGTTCATCTCATTTTCTTTGTTCTGGTGTCAGCAGATGATAAGAAGATCATTCTGGTTCTGATGCATCACACCCGAGATGTCAGCTACTCAACCGCTGGGAGAAGGTGGTCTGAGACCTTCAAGAATGTGGTCTTGGATGTTGATGTTCTCTTCCACGAGACTGTACCAGGACTGCTGATCTGTGATAAAAACAGTGAGGCCATCCTCCAAATACAGGAGGCTTTAGCTCAGTATAATAAGAGTGTTGGCTTTTTTGATAGTGTTCTTCCTAATGAAAACTGGTTTACAAGCTTTTGGAGGAGCCAACCTGAGAGTCAGTCAGAATCAGTCTCTGACAGCAGCAGCAAAGGTAGGAATCCAGATTAATGCACATTATAGTGTTCAATGCATGTTTAATGCTTGAAAACTGTTAAAATGTATCATCTTTTATATATTTGTTATTATTTCATTTCTTGAATGTTTTAAATGACTTTTAACACCAAAAATACAAGGTTTTAACAAATTGCACTCAACTTCTACAACTTTTTCAATTTGATTGTAGGACTTTTAAATTGGAACATTTGAAGGAAGATTGTTGATGTGATTATAGATGGATTATGGATTATGGACCTTTAGATTTCCTTAGAGTTTTTGATTTTATTCAAATAACATCAGATAACTTTAACTTTGATATATATGACATAATCATATTTTTTTCCGAGAAACCTCAAGTTGTCCTCCTTTTTTGTAGATGTTTGTAGATGAGGTTCTACACTTACATGAGACCCTTCTATCAGTGATTAGTTTTGATGTATTGTTTTTCTGCATTTGCTGCTCTATTCTTTCTTGCATCTTATTAAAGTAAAGTGATAAAGTCACTGCAGGGGAAACATTTGGAGCAGATTAAGTATTCTTTAACTCAAAAGGACACAGAATAAAATGTAGGACTAAATTAAAACTAAATCTAAACCAGTGACAACACAAGTTCATATTAGGCGAGGAACATGTTACCAAAATATACAAACATTTAGTCATATAAAACAGGATAAATCTACCAAATAAAAGTTAACCCTACTTGTAATAACAAGATGATTTTCCAGGTCAGTGGTCTTTGTGCTTAAGGTGAGTGAGGGAAGGATTGAAGGTGTCAAGCTAAAAATGCGAACACCGAAAAATCATGTATACACACAAGAGAAAAACTAGAAAAGGATCGTAAATGAGCAATACACACAAAGGAACACCATCACCAAAAAGGGAGGAAGACGGTCCAAGAGAACAAGGAGACAATGACAATGTCCTTGTTCCCTAACTAACCACACTTGGACCTAATCAGGATTTCAGTCACCTCTTTACATCACCTCTTTGGAATACCACAGCTTCTTCCTCATTACTTTCTCTAAATGAGTCCCTATTCCAGCTTTGGAAGGAAATAAAGCTGATCCATCTCAATCCAACCTGTCTTATTTAGGACTCTGAATTAAAACGCCCTTGTGTCTCAAAATGTGTGTTTTTTGAGGTGCTGCAAAAAGGTCAACATTTTGGCAGATGTTTTAGCTCTAACAAGACAATAACAACCTCATAAAAAATTAAATTACACCTCTCCAAGTCAACTCCCACTGTTTGGAAGACACAGGTATACATTTGTTTCATAATTATAACTTTTTTGTAAGATTTTTTGCTCTGATTCTGATAAGTATGTTGATGTTTTTAGTCTCCATTGTTGTGATTTCAATGCTACATAGATGATGTCAGCATAGGTGAAACACAACCCTGTGTTTACAGACTTGCATTTTTGTGCATCTGGTTATGGATGGATGGATGGATGGACGGATGGACGGATGGATGGATGGATGGATGGACATCACTGTCAATCAATCAAAGTAAGACAAATGAAGTAAACCACCCAAATTCAACTGATAGGCCTTTATATACTGGATCTTGTGATTGTGGAACATTTCAGCATTTTCCTGGTCTTGGTGCTTTATGTAAGAGCCACTTTCTGGAAATGCGTAAACTTTGATCAACTTTCTCCATCTCCTGGAGTAGACAAGAAGGTGTGTAGAAGGAAAGATAGCTTGTGTATGTAAGGGATCCCCCCACATTCTGTAATCAAGTGAGAAGTGTTAGAAAGTCTAACAAGTTTCTGGTCATGTTGCTTGTATGTGCCTGGCTACTTCACAGGAACGTGGAAGAAAAGGTCAAAGAATTCATCACAAGTATTTAGTGGGACATTGTGGGACATGTTAAAGTATAATTCAAGAAGAGTCCACACTTCACTCCTAAACGCCTTAAACTATACATGAACATTATAGTTAACAGAGAATCTGCTTTCTTTTTCACATTCATATTTTAGTCATAACCGTGACTTTCCTATTTTCTTTAATTGGACATTTAAGGCATTTCTAATGCAAAAATTGTATTTGAATCAACCTTCAGATCATCCACTAACAATCCAACCCGGTCAATAAACCAACACAGTGAGGACAATGTGTGTGTCCCAGTGTCACTGAAGTGAGGTTTCTTTTCTAAACTACTATACATGAACCTTGAATTATCCACCAAAAGTGGACAGAATCGATTCCACCCATGTTATCACATTAAAACTGAATATATTATAATTTTAACAAAACAACAACAATGAACAACAACAATGAAAACACACCACAAGACTATGAGATGTGGCAATCAGTAGGATCAGTGGTGAAGGAGACCATGTGTGGATGTGTGAGCAATGGACGTGAGCATGTTGGCTGGTTTAACATAAACCAAAGACATGTGGACTAGAAGAGCTCCACTCCATTATGGGAAGGGTGGAGTTAAATAGGGGACGGAAAAAAGGGCCGAGGTGCTCCAAATCACTCCAGAGATCTGTGATGCTGCAGCAGAGGGACGAACAGATGTTAGAACCAGCAAACTGTCACATTTGGCAGAAGTCTTCAGTGTGAATCAAGTGTGTTCAGGACAAATAAATGTTGCCCTAATGTTTCCTCTTATATTCCTCAACCTTTTTGTTAACACAATTAAAGTTGCATATCAGTTAATTTCATACATCTAAATGTGATCTAAAAGAGCTTTATTTCTTAATAGGAATGTACAAGATGTGGCCCAGCAGTGTGGGTGAGTGTCTTCGCTCATATGAAGATCCTGCTTGCAGTTATTATTTCAGATCTGTACAGTTTTTTTTTCCTGATTTATTTTTTCTTGCAAGTCCAACCTGTTAATGTCCATAAAGTCACTACGGGGGAAACATTTGGAGCAGATGAAGATCTACTGAGAAATGTGACAGACAAGCTTCATGTGAAGTTCACAAGCCCACAGGAAAGTGATGTCATCATTGTCATCTGTCCAATCACCTCTTCTGTTGGGTCAGATGTGGAGGCAGCCATGAAGGAGGTGTCAGGTACTGTTTTCAGCTGGTTAGAACAACACTGATTATTTCATTTTTTTCATAAAACCAACATCCTTTTACACATGCAGTTGCCAATCATCTTATCAAAAAAACGATATAACAATGTTAACAGTGTAGTGCAGCAGTCTTGTATGTGGACATCACACAGAAAAAGACGAATAAGACACGTTTCAAAAAGCCAAAAAAAACAACAAGCAAGAAAAATTTGAATTTAAAAGATGGATGATGTTAGCTTGCTGGCAGAAGATTTAACCTCCAGTTCTGACATATTTTTTAAGTTGGTTTTACGCTTGGCTACATTTTACACATAGACAGAGACATGAAGTTGTCTCCCAACTGATATTTAAGAAGCAAAAATTAAAAAAAAAAAAAAAAAAAGAAATTGGATTGTTATGCTATCAAAAGGTTAAACCCCGTGTTCATCTCATTTTCTTTGTTCTGGTGTCAGCAGATGATACGAAGATCATTCTGGTTCTGTTGCATCACACCCGAGATGTCAACTACTCAACTGCTGGGAGAAGGTGGTCTGAGACCTTCAAGAATGTGGTCTTGGATGTTGATGTTCTCTTCCACGAGACTGTACCAGGACTGCTGAACTGTGATAAAAACAGTGAGGCCATCCTCCAAATACAGGAGGCTTTAGCTCAGTATAATAAGAGTGTTGGCTTTTTTGATAGTGTTCTTCCTAATGAAAACTGGTTAACACGTTTTTGGAGGAGCCAACCTGAGAGTCAGTCAGAATCAGTCTCTGACAGCAGCAGCAAAGGTAGGAATCCAGATTAATGCACATTATAGTGTTCAATGCATGTTTAATGCTTGAAAACTGTCAAAATCTTTTATATATTTGTGATTATTTCATTTATTGAGTGTTTTAAATTACTTTTAACACCAAAAATACAAGGTTTTAACAAATGGCACTCCAGTTCTACAACTTTTTCAATTTGATTGCAGGACTTTTAAATTGGAACATTTGAAGGAAGATTATGGATGTGATTATTGATGGATTATGGATTATGGACCTTTAGATTTCCTTAGAGTTTTTGATTTTATTCAAATAACATCAGATGACTTTAACTTTGATATATATGACATAATCATATTTTTTTCCGAGAAACCTCAAGTTGTCCTCCTTTTTTGTAGATTTTTGTAGATGAGGTTCTACACTTACATGAGACCCTTCTATCAGTGATTAGTTTTGATGTATTGTTTTTCTGCATTTGCTGCTCTATTCTTTCTTGCATCTTATTAAAGTAAAGTCATAAAGTCACTGCAGGGGAAACATTTGGAGCAGATTAAGTATTCTTTAACTCAAAAGGACACAGAATAAAATGTAGGACTAAATTAAAACTAAATCTAAACCAGTGACAGCACAAGTTCATATTAGGCGAGGAACATGTTACCAAAATATACAAACATTTAGTCATATAAAACAGGATAAATCTACCAAATAAAAGTTAACCCTACTTGTATAAACAGGATGATTTTCCAGGTCAGTGGTCTTTGTGCTTAAGGTGAGTGAGGGAAGGATTGAAGGTGTCAAGCTAAAAACGCGAACACGGAAAAATCACGTATACACACAAGAGAAAAACTAGAAAAGGATCGTAAATGAGCACTACACACAAAGGAACACCATCACCAAAAAGGGAGGAAGACGGTCCAAGAGAACAAGGAGACAATGACAATGTCCTTGTTCCCTAACTAACCACACTTGTACCTAATCAGGATTTCAGTCACCTCTTTACATCACCTCTTTGGAATACCACAGCTTCTTCCTCATTACTTTCTCTAAATGAGTCCCTATTCCAGCTTTGGAAGGAAATAAAGCTGATCCATCTCAATCCAACCTGTCTTATTTAGGACTCTGAATTAAAACGCCCTTGTGTCTCAAAATGTGTGTTTTTTGAGGTGCTGCAAAAAGGTCAACATTTTGGCAGATGTTTTAGCTCTAACAAGACAATAACAACCTCATAAAAAAATAAATTACACCTCTCCAAGTCAACTCCCACTGTTTGGAAGACACAGGTATACATTTATTTCATAATTATAACTTTTCTGTAAGATTTTTTGCTCTGATTCTGATAAGTATGTTGATCTTTTTAGTCTCCATTGTTGTGATTTCAATGCTACATAGATGATGTCAGCATAGGTGAAACACAACCCTGTGTTTACAGACTTGCATTTTTGTGCATCTGGTTATGGATGGATGGATGGATGGACAGATGGATGGATGGATGGATGGATGGATGGATGGATGGATGGACGGACGGATGGATGGATGGATGGATGGATGGACGGATGTAGGGACAGACGGATGGACGGATGGATGGACAGATGGATGGATGGATGGATGGACGGACGGACGGACGGACGGACGGACGGATGGACGGATGGATGGATGGATGGATGGATGGATGGATGGATGGATGGATGGATGGATGGATGGATGGATGGATGGATGGATGGATGGATGGATAGACATCACTGTCAATCAATCAAAGTAAGACAAATGAAGTAAACCACCCAAATTCAACTGATAGGGCTTTATATACTGGATCTTGTAAGTGTGGAACATTTCAGCATTTTCCTGGTCTTGGTGCTTTACGTAAGAGCCACTTTCTGCAAATGTGTAAACTGTGATCAACTTTCTCCATCTCCTGGAGTAGACAAGAAGGTGTGTAGAAGGAAAGACAGCTTGTGTATGTAAGGGATCCCCCCACATTCTGTAATCAAGTGAGAAGTGTTAGAAATGTAACAAGTTTCTGGTCATTTTGTGCTTGTATGTGCCTGGCTACTTCACAGGAACGTGGAAGAAAAGGTCAAAGAATTCATCACAAGTATTTAGTGGGACATTGTGGGACATGTTAAAGTATAAACTATACATGAACATTATAGTTAACAGAGAATCTGCTTTCTTTTTCACATTCACATTTTAGTCATAACCGTGACTTTCCTATTTTCTTTAATTGGACATTTAAGGCATTTCTAATGCAAAAATAATATTTGAATCAACCTTCAGATCATCCACTAACAATCCAACCAGGTCAATAAACCAACACAGTGAGGACAATGTGTGTGTCCCAGTGTCACTGAAGTGAGGATTCTTTTCTAAACTACTTTACATGAACCTTGAATTATCCACCAAAAGTGGACAGAATCGATTCCACCCATGTTATCACATTAAAACTGAATATATTATAATTTTAACAAAACAACAACAATGAACAACAACAATGAAAACACACCACAAGACTATGAGATGTGGCAATCAGTAGGATCAGTGGTGAAGGATGTGTGGATGTGTGAGCAATGGACGTGAGCATATTGGGTGGTTTAACATAAACCAAAGACATGTGGACTAGAAGAGCTCCACTCCATTATGGGAAGGGTGGAGTTAAATAGGGGACGGAAAAAAGGGCCGAGGTGCTCCAAATCACTCCAGAGATCTGTGATGCTGCAGCAGAGGGACGAACAGATGTTAGAACCAGCAAACTGTCACATTTGGCAGAAGTCTTCAGTGTGAATCAAGTGTGTTCAGGACAGATAAATGTTGCCCTAATGTTTCCTCTTATATTCCTCAACCTTTTTGTTAACACAATTAAAGTTGCATATCAGTTAATTTCATACATCTAAATGTGATCTAAAAGAGCTTTATTTCTTAATAGGAATGTACAAGATGTGGCCCAGCAGTGTGGGTGAGTGTCTTCGCTCATATGAAGATCCTGCTTGCAGTTATTATTTCTGATCTGAACAGTTTTTTCCTGATTTATTTTTTCTTGCAAGTCCAACCAGTTAATGTCCATAAAGTCACTACGGGGGAAACATTTGGAGCAGATGAAGATCTACTGAGACATGTGACAGACAAGCTTCATGTGAAGTTCACAAGCCCACAGGAAAGTGATGTCATCATTGTCATCTGTCCAATCACCTCTTCTGTTGGGTCAGATGTGGAGGCAGCCATGAAGGAGGTGTCAGGTACTGTGTTTCAGCTGGTTAGAACAACACGGATAATTTCATTTTTTTCATAAAACCAACATCCTTTAATCAACATGCAGTTGCCAATCATCTTATCAAAAAGACGATATAACAATGTTAACAGTGTAGTGCAGCAGTCTTGTATGTGGACATCACACAGAAAAAGACGAATAAGACACGTTTCAAAAAGCCAAAAAAAAAACAACAAGCAAGAAAAATTTGAATTTAAAAGATGGATGATGTTAGCTTGCTGGCAGAAGATTTAACCTCCAGTTCTGACATATTTTTTAAGTTGGTTTTACGCTTGGCTACATTTTACACATAGACAGAGACATGAAGTTGTCTCCCAACTGATATTTAAGAAGCAAAAATTAAAAAAAAAAAAGAAAAAGAAATTGGATTGTTATGCTATCAAAAGGTTAAACCCCGTGTTCATCTCATTTTCTTTGTTCTGGTGTCAGCAGATGATAAGAAGATCATTCTGGTTCTGTTGCATCACACCCGAGATGTCAACTACTCAACTGCTGGGAGAAGGTGGTCTGAGACCTTCAAGAATGTGGTCTTGGATGTTGATGTTCTCTTCCACGAGACTGTACCAGGACTGCTGAACTATGATAAAAACAGTGAGGCCATCCTCCAAATACAGGAGGCTTTAGCTCAGTATAATAAGAGTGTTGGCTTTTTTGATAGTGTTCTTCCTAATGAAAACTGGTTAACACGTTTTTGGAGGAGCCAACCTGAGAGTCAGTCAGAATCAGTCTCTGACAGCAGCAGCAAAGGTAGGAATCCAGATTAATGCACATTATAGTGTTCAATGCATGTTTAATGCTTGAAAACTGTCAAAATCTTTTATATATTTGTGATTATTTCATTTATTGAGTGTTTTAAATTACTTTTAACACCAAAAATACAAGGTTTTAACAAATGGCACTCCAGTTCTACAACTTTTTCAATTTGATTGCAGGACTTTTAAATTGGAACATTTGAAGGAAGATTATGGATGTGATTATTGATGGATTATGGATTATGGACCTTTAGATTTCCTTAGAGTTTTTGATTTTATTCAAATAACATCAGATGACTTTAACTTTGATATATATGACATAATCATATTTTTTTCCGAGAAACCTCAAGTTGTCCTCCTTTTTTGTAGATTTTTGTAGATGAGGTTCTACACTTACATGAGACCCTTCTATCAGTGATTAGTTTTGATGTATTGTTTTTCTGCATTTGCTGCTCTATTCTTTCTTGCATCTTATTAAAGTAAAGTGATAAAGTCACTGCAGGGGAAACATTTGGAGCAGATTAAGTATTCTTTAACTCAAAAGGACACAGAATAAAATGTAGGACTAAATTAAAACTAAATCTAAACCAGGGACAGCACAAGTTCATATTAGGCGAGGAACATTTTTGTGCATCTGGTTATGTATGTATGGATGGATGGATGGATGGATGGATGGATGGATGGATGGACGGATGGATGGACAGATGGATGGACGGATGGATGGATGGATGGATGGATGGATGGATGGATGGATGGATGGATGGACGGACGGATGGATGGATGGATGGACAGATGGATGGACGGATGGATGGATGGATGGATGGATGGATGGATGGATGGATGGACGGACGGACGGACGGATGGATGGATGGATGGACGGATGGATGGATGGACGAATGGATGGATGGATGGAGGGACGGACGGACGGACGGACGGACGGACGGACGGACGGATGGACGGACGGATGGACGGATGGATGGATGGATGGATGGATGGATGGATGGATGGATGGATGGATGGATGGATAGACATCACTGTCAATCAATCAAAGTAAGACAAATGAAGTAAACCACCCAAATTCAACTGATAGGCCTTTATATACTGGATCTTGTGATTGTGGAACATTTCAGCATTTTCCTGGTCTTGGTGCTTTACGTAAGAGCCACTTTCTGCAAATGTGTAAACTGTGATCAACTTTCTCCATCTCCTGGAGTAGACAAGAAGGTGTGTAGAAGGAAAGATAGCTTGTGTATGTAAGGGATCCCCCCACATTCTGTAATCAAGTGAGAAGTGTTAGAAAGTCTAACAAGTTTCTGGTCATGTTGCTTGTATGTGCCTGGCTACTTCACAGGAACGTGGAAGAAAAGGTCAAAGAATTCATCACAAGTATTTAGTGGGACATCGTGGGACATGTTAAAGTATAAACTATACATGAACATTATAGTTAACAGAGAATCTGCTTTCTTTTTCACATTCACATTTTAGTCATAACCGTGACTTTCCTATTTTCTTTAATTGGACATTTAAGGCATTTCTAATGCAAAAATAATATTTGAATCAACCTTCAGATCATCCACTAACAATCCAACCAGGTCAATAAACCAACACAGTGAGGACAATGTGTGTGTCCCAGTGTCACTGAAGTGAGGATTCTTTTCTAAACTACTTTACATGAACCTTGAATTATCCACCAAAAGTGGACAGAATCGATTCCACCCATGTTATCACATTAAAACTGAATATATTATAATTTTAACAAAACAACAACAATGAACAACAACAATGAAAACACACCACAAGACTATGAGATGTGGCAATCAGTAGGATCAGTGGTGAAGGAGACCATGTGTGGATGTGTGAGCAATGGACGTGAGCATGTTGGTTGGTATAACATAAACCAAAGACATGTGGACTAGAAGAGCTCCACTCCATTATGGGAAGGGTGGAGTTAAATAGGGGACGGAAAAAAGGGCCGAGGTGCTCCAAATCACTCCAGAGATCTGTGATGCTGCAGCAGAGGGACGAACAGATGTTAGAACCAGCAAACTGTCACATTTGGCAGAAGTCTTCAGTGTGAATCAAGTGTGTTCAGGACAGATAAATGTTGCCCTAATGTTTCCTCTTATATTCCTCAACCTTTTTGTTAACACAATTAAAGTTGCATATCAGTTAATTTCATACATCTAAATGTGATCTAAAAGAGCTTTATTTCTTAATAGGAATGTACAAGATGTGGCCCAGCAGTGTGGGTGAGTGTCTTCGCTCATATGAAGATCCTGCTTGCAGTTATTATTTCTGATCTGAACAGTTTTTTCCTGATTTATTTTTTCTTGCAAGTCCAACCAGTTAATGTCCATAAAGTCACTACGGGGGAAACATTTGGAGCAGATGAAGATCTACTGAGAAATGTGACAGACAAGCTTCATGTGAAGTTCACAAGCCCACAGGAAAGTGATGTCATCATTGTCATCTGTCCAATCACCTCTTCTGTTGGGTCAGATGTGGAGGCAGCCATGAAGGAGGTGTCAGGTACTGTGTTTCAGCTGGTTAGAACAACACGGATTATTTCATTTTTTTCATAAAACCAACATCCTTTAATCAACATGCAGTTGCCAATCATCTTATCAAAAAGACGATATAACAATGTTAACAGTGTAGTGCAGCAGTCTTGTATGTGGACATCACACAGAAAAAGACGAATAAGACACGTTTCAAAAAGCCAAAAAAAAAAAAACAACAAGCAAGAAAAATTTGAATTTAAAAGATGGATGATGTTAGCTTGCTGGCAGAAAATTTAACTTCCATTTTTGTCATATTTTTAAAATCGGTTTTACACTTGGCTACATTTTACACATAGACGGAGACATGAAGTTGTCTCCCAACTGATATTTAAGCTAAAATTTAAAAAAAAATGTAATAGCATTTGTTCGCTATCAAAAGCTTAAACCCCGTGTTCATCTCATTTTCTTTGTTCTGGTGTCAGCAGATGATAAGAAGATCATTCTGGTTCTGTTGCATCACACCCGAGATGTCAACTACTCAACTGCTGGGAGAAGGTGGTCTGAGACCTTCAAGAATGTGGTCTTGGATGTTGATGTTCTCTTCCACGAGACTGTACCAGGACTGCTGATCTGTGATAAAAACAGGAAGGCCATCCTCCAAATACAGGAGGCTTTAGCTCAGTATAATAAGAGTGTTGGCAGTTTTGAGAGTCAGTCAGAATCAGTCTCTGACAGCAGCAGCAAAGGTAGGAATCCAGATTAATGCACATTTTAGTGTTCAATGCATGTTTAATGCTTGAAAACTGTCAAAATCTTTTATATATTTGTGATTATTTCATTTCTTGAATGTTTTAAATGACTTTTGATACCAAAAAATACAAAGTTTTAACAAATGGCACTCCAGTTCTACAACTTTTTCAATTTGATTGTAGGACTTTTAAATTGGAACATTTAAAGGAAGATTGTTGATGTGATTATAGATGGATTATGGATTATGGACCTTTAGATTTTCTTTAGAGTTTTTAAGTTTATTCAAATAACATCAGATGAGTTTAAATTTGCTAAATATGACATAATAATATTTTATTTTTTTCTAGGAAACATCAAGTTGTCCTCTAGTGTTGTAGATGTTTGTAGACGAGGTTCTTCACTAATATGAGACCCTTCTGTCAGTGATTAGTTTTGATGTATTGTTTTTCTGCTTTTTCTTCTCTATATTTTCTTGCATTTAATTACAGTTAAGGTCCACAAAGTCACTGCAGGTGAAACATTTGGGGCAGATGAAGATCTACTGAGACAAGTGACAAATGGGCTTCATGTCATGTACACAAGTCATCAGGAAAGTGATGTCGTCGTTCTCTTGTGTCCAATTAGTTCTCGTGTTGGTTCAGATGTACAGGCAGCCATGGCGAGGGTGTCAGGTAATGTGTTTCATCTTTTTTATCTGGTAGTACACCACAACTTATGTCATTGTTATTTCTTTGTTATGGCACAACAAGGGGGGAAGGGTGGAGGTGTATTGATGAAGTATTCCTTAACTCAAAAGAAAACAGAATTAAATTTAGGACTAAAGTAAAACGAAATCTAAACCAGTGACAACACAAGTTCATATTAGGCGAGAGACATGTTATCAAAATCCATCCAAACATTTAGTCATATAAAACAGGATAAATCTACCAAATAAAAGTTAACCTTTCTTGCAATGAACAAGATGGTTTAACAGGTCAGTGGTCTTTTTTCTTAAGGTGAGTGAGGGAAGGATTGAAGGTGTCAAGCTAAATATGCGATCACGGAAAATCATGTATACACACAAGAGAAAAACTAGAAAAGTAGTGTAAATGGGCACTACACACAAAGGAACACAATCACCAAAAAGGGAGGAAGACGGTCCACTAGTGAGACACCTGGAATAACAGAGAGAGAGAGAGAGAGAGAGAGAGAGAGAGAGAGAGAGAGAGAGAGAGAGAATGAATAGACAATCAATAATATATTAAGCATAAAAACATAGGGCTTTGTACGACCGGAGCAGGAGCTTGGTTTGCATTGCCGGCAGTAAGTCAGACCTGTTCCCAGCATCTGTTGGACTCCAGCAGGACTGTCCTTTGTCACCGGTTCTGCCAACCTCCCCTGTGGCCATGAACTTTGGGTAATGACTGAGAGGACAAGATCGCGGATACAAACGACCGAAATGAGTTTCCTCCGCAGGGTGGCTGGGCGCTCCCTCAGAGATAGGTGAGAAGCTCAGTCATTCGGGAGGAGCTCAGAGAAGAGCCACTGCTCCTTCACATCAAGAGAGCTGAGGTGGCTTGGGCATCTGCATTGGATGCCATCCTAGAGACCTTCCTAGAGAGGTTTTCCAGGCATGTCCCACCATGAGAAGACCCCAGGAAAGACACAGAACACGCTGGAGAGACTATGTCACGGCTGCCCTGGGAACGCCTCGAAATCCCACCAGAAGAGCTGGAGGAAGTGTGGGGTAAGGGAGGAAAGGGAGGGGTAGGGGAGTCCTGGGCATCTCTGCTCAGTCTGCTGCCCTCTGTGACCCAGTCCCGGATAAGCCGATGAAAAAGGATGGATGGATGGATAGATGGATGGATAGATGGACAGACGGATGGATGAATGAAAAAATAAACATTAAATGAAGATTAGACCCAAAACAATCCTTCAACAATTAACCTTGTTGAATCTTGTTGCTCCCTTCCGGTTACTTTAGTTAGAATCTGCCAATTTTGCTCAAATCTGACTGCCACCAAAGTTGCTCAGGAACATACAACCCAAAAAGAAAAAAACATACAATAAATCCTGAAATACAAAACAAAAAAGGAAACACTTTAAATCATACTGATTACACTATGTATCTAAATCATAAACACAGTTGTGCGCTTTCACAAAACTGCACACCAACAACTAAAAAACAAACAAACAAACAAAAAAACAGTCCACAAAGCAGCTGCGTTATGTGTCCCTGTGAATCAGCAGCAGCCCTAAACGCTGCGTGGACTAGCTCGGACACCTAGAGAAGAAGGAGAGGGAGCCAACACACACCTTATGACGACCGACATCTGCACATCCACATACATGTTTACATACTTTGAACAGAGATGAAGAAAGTAAAGATCAGCTTGATGATAAATAGATAAAGACATACCTCCATGACTGAAAAGGGCTGCGCAAGATGTAGAAAAAGGAAGGTCGAGCTTCTGCATGACCTGCAGCCAGGTACCCCAGCAGAGGGTAGTACGCACCAGTCGCCAGAGCGCTGCAGCTCCAAAGGTTCCTCACTTTAATACCCCGTGTTATAAAAGGGTGTATTAACGTGTGCACGGGCAGAACTACAGGAAAAAATGTTTCACATGAAACCACCATGTTAATGTACACATGGATGTATCTTCTGTCACCAGAAAAAAGAAAATGAAATGAAACTAAAGCATCAACCTTCTGGCAGCATTAAACTTGTATTTATTCATTCTTCATTTTTAATGTTTAAAGGTCAATTAGTGGATGATAAGAAGATCATTCTGGTTCTGATGCATCACACACGAGATGTCAACTACTCAACCGCTGTGGGAAGGTGGTCTGAGACCTTCAAGAATGTGGTCCTGGATGTTGATGTTCTCTTCCACGAGACTGTACCAGGACTGCTGATCTGTGATAAAAACAGGAAGGCCATCCTCCAAATACAGGAGGCTTTAGCTCAGTATAATAAGAGTGTTGGCAGTTTTGAGAGTCAGTCAGAATCAGTCTCTGACAGCAGCAGCAAAGGTAGGAATCCAGATTAATGCACATTTTAGTGTTCAATGCATGTTTAATGCTTGAAAACTGTCAAAATCTTTTATATATTTGTGATTATTTCATTTCTTGAATGTTTTAAATGACTTTTGATACCAAAAAATACAAAGTTTTAACAAATGGCACTCCAGTTCTACAACTTTTTCAATTTGATTGTAGGACTTTTAAATTGGAACATTTGAAGGAAGATTGTTGATGTGATTATAGATGGATTATGGATTATGGACCTTTAGATTTCTTTAGAGTTTTTAAGTTATTCAAATAACATCAGATGAGTTTAACTTTGCTAAATATGACATAATAATATTTTATTTTTTTCTAGGAAACATCAAGTTGTCCTCTAGTTTTGTAGATGTTTGTAGACGAGGTTCTTCACTAATATGAGACCCTTCTGTCAGTGATTAGTTTTGATGTATTGTTTTTCTGCTTTTTCTTCTCTATATTTTCTTGCATTTAATTACAGTTAAGGTCCACAAAGTCACTGCAGGTGAAACATTTGGGGCAGATGAAGATCTACTGAGACAAGTGACAAATGGGCTTCATGTGACGTACACAAGTCATCAGGAAAGTGATGTCGTCGTTCTCTTGTGTCCAATTAGTTCTCGTGTTGGTTCAGATGTACAGGCAGCCATGGCGAGGGTGTCAGGTAATGTGTTTCATCTTTTTTATCTGGTAGTACACCACAACTTATGTCATTGTTATTTGATTGTTATGGCACAACAAGGGGGGAAGGGTGGGGGTGTATTGATGAAGTATTCCTTAACTCAAAAGAAAACAGAATTAAATTTAGGACTAAAGTAAAACGAAATCTAAACCAATGACAACACAAGTTCATATTAGGCGAGAGACATGTTATCAAAATCCATCCAAACATTTAGTCATATAAAACAGGATAAATCTACCAAATAAAAGTTAACCTTACTTGCAATGAACAAGATGGTTTTCCAGGTCAGTGGTCTTTTTTCTTAAGGTGAGTGAGGGAAGGATTGAAGGTGTCAAGCTAAATATGCGAACACTGAAAATCATGTATAAACACAAGAGAAAAACTAGAAAAGGAGTGTAAATGGGCACTACACACAAAGGAACACAATCACCAAAAAGGGAGGAAGACGGTCCACTAGTGAGACACCTGGAATAACAGAGAGAGAGAGAGAGAGAGAGAGAGAGAGAGAGAGAGAGAGAGAGAGAGAGAGAGAGAGAGAGAGAGAGAGAGAGAGAGAGAGAGAGAGAGAGAGAGAGAGAGAGAGAGAGAGAGAGAGAGAGAATGAATAGACAATCAATAATATATTAAGCATAAAAACATAGGGCTTTGTACGACCGGAGCAGGAGCTTGGTTTGCATTGCCGGCAGTAAGTCAGACCTGTTCCCAGCATCTGTTGGACTCCAGCAGGACTGTCCTTTGTCACCGGTTCTGCCAACCTCCCCTGTGGCCATGAACTTTGGGTAATGACTGAGAGGACAAGATCGCGGATACAAACGACCGAAATGAGTTTCCTCCGCAGGGTGGCTGGGCGCTCCCTCAGAGATAGGTGAGAAGCTCAGTCATTCGGGAGGAGCTCAGAGAAGAGCCACTGCTCCTTCACATCAAGAGAGCTGAGGTGGCTTGGGCATCTGCATTGGATGCCATCCTAGAGACCTTCCTAGAGAGGTTTTCCAGGCATGTCCCACCATGAGAAGACCCCAGGAAAGACACAGAACACGCTGGAGAGACTATGTCACGGCTGCCCTGGGAACGCCTCGAAATCCCACCAGAAGAGCTGGAGGAAGTGTGGGGTAAGGGAGGAAAGGGAGGGGTAGGGGAGTCCTGGGCATCTCTGCTCAGTCTGCTGCCCTCTGTGACCCAGTCCCGGATAAGCCGATGAAAAAGGATGGATGGATGGATAGATGGATGGATAGATGGACGAGACGGATGGATGAATGAAAAAATAAACATTAAATGAAGATTAGACCCAAAACAATCCTTCAACAATTAACCTTGTTGAATCTTGTTGCTCCCTTCCGGTTACTTTAGTTAGAATCTGCCAATTTTGCTCAAATCTGACTGCCACCAAAGTTGCTCAGGAACATACAACCCAAAAAGAAAAAAACATACAATAAATCCTGAAATACAAAACAAAAAAGGAAACACTTTAAATCATACTGATTACACTATGTATCTAAATCATAAACACAGTTGTGCGCTTTCACAAAACTGCACACCAACAACTAAAAAACAAACAAACAAACAAAAAAACAGTCCACAAAGCAGCTGCGTTATGTGTCCCTGTGAATCAGCAGCAGCCCTAAACGCTGCGTGGACTAGCTCGGACACCTAGAGAAGAAGGAGAGGGAGCCAACACACACCTTATGACGACCGACATCTGCACATCCACATACATGTTTACATACTTTGAACAGAGATGAAGAAAGTAAAGATCAGCTTGATGATAAATAGATAAAGACATACCTCCATGACTGAAAAGGGCTGCGCAAGATGTAGAAAAAGGAAGGTCGAGCTTCTGCATGACCTGCAGCCAGGTACCCCAGCAGAGGGTAGTACGCACCAGTCGCCAGAGCGCTGCAGCTCCAAAGGTTCCTCACTTTAATACCCCGTGTTATAAAAGGGTGTATTAACGTGTGCACGGGCAGAACTACAGGAAAAAATGTTTCACATGAAACCACCATGTTAATGTACACATGGATGTATCTTCTGTCACCAGAAAAAAGAAAATGAAATGAAACTAAAGCATCAACCTTCTGGCAGCATTAAACTTGTATTTATTCATTCTTCATTTTTAATGTTTGAAGGTCAATTAGTGGATGATAAGAAGATCATTCTGGTTCTGATGCATCACACACGAGATGTCAACTACTCAACCGCTGTGGGAAGGTGGTCTGAGACCTTCAAGAATGTGGTCCTGGATGTTGATGTTCTCTTCCACGAGACTGTACCAGGACTGCTGATCTGTGATAAAAACAGGAAGGCCATCCTCCAAATACAGGAGGCTTTAGCTCAGTATAATAAGAGTGTTGGCAGTTTTGAGAGTCAGTCAGAATCAGTCTCTGACAGCAGCAGCAAAGGTAGGAATCCAGATTAATGCACATTTTAGTGTTCAATGCATGTTTTAATGCTTGAAAACTGTCAAAATCTTTTATATATTTGTGATTATTTCATTTCTTGAATGTTTTAAATACTTTTGATACCAAAAAATACAAAGTTTTAACAAATGGCACTCCAGTTCTACAACTTTTTCAATTTGATTGTAGGACTTTTAAATTGGAACATTTAAAGGAAGATTGTTGATGTGATTATAGATGGATTATGGATTATGGACCTTTAGATTTCCTTGGAGTTTTCAAGTTCATTCAAATAACATCAGATGAGTTTAAAATTTGCTAAATATGACATAATAGTAATTTATTTTTTTCTAGGAAACATCAAGTTGTCCTCTAGTGTTGTAGATGTTTGTAGACGAGGTTCTTCACTAATATGAGACCCTTCTGTCAGTGATTAGTTTTGATGTATTGTTTTTCTGCTTTTTCTTCTCTATATTTTCTTGCATTTAATTACAGTTAAGGTCCACAAAGTCACTGCAGGTGAAACATTTGGGGCAGATGAAGATCTACTGAGACAAGTGACAAATGGGCTTCATGTCATGTACACAAGTCATCAGGAAAGTGATGTCGTCGTTCTCTTGTGTCCAATTAGTTCTCGTGTTGGTTCAGATGTACAGGCAGCCATGGCGAGGGTGTCAGGTAATGTGTTTCATCTTTTTTATCTGGTAGTACACCACAACTTATGTCATTGTTATTTCTTTGTTATGGCACAACAAGGGGGGAAGGGTGGAGGTGTATTGATGAAGTATTCCTTAACTCAAAAGAAAACAGAATTAAATTTAGGACTAAAGTAAAACGAAATCTAAACCAGTGACAACACAAGTTCATATTAGGCGAGAGACATGTTATCAAAATCCATCCAAACATTTAGTCATATAAAACAGGATAAATCTACCAAATAAAAGTTAACCTTTCTTGCAATGAACAAGATGGTTTAACAGGTCAGTGGTCTTTTTTCTTAAGGTGAGTGAGGGAAGGATTGAAGGTGTCAAGCTAAATATGCGAACACTGAAAATCATGTATACACACAAGAGAAAAACTAGAAAAGTAGTGTAAATGGGCACTACACACAAAGTAACACAATCACCAAAAAGGGAGGAAGACGGTCCACTAGTGAGACACCTGGAATAACAGAGAGAGAGAGAGAGAGAGAGAGAGAGAGAGAGAGAGAGAGAGAGAGAGAATGAATAGACAATCAATAATATATTAAGCATAAAAACATAGGGCTTTGTACGACCGGAGCAGGAGCTTGGTTTGCATTGCCGGCAGTAAGTCAGACCTGTTCCCAGCATCTGTTGGACTCCAGCAGGACTGTCCTTTGTCACCGGTTCTGCCAACCTCCCCTGTGGCCATGAACTTTGGGTAATGACTGAGAGGACAAGATCGCGGATACAAACGACCGAAATGAGTTTCCTCCGCAGGGTGGCTGGGCGCTCCCTCAGAGATAGGTGAGAAGCTCAGTCATTCGGGAGGAGCTCAGAGAAGAGCCACTGCTCCTTCACATCAAGAGAGCTGAGGTGGCTTGGGCATCTGCATTGGATGCCATCCTAGAGACCTTCCTAGAGAGGTTTTCCAGGCATGTCCCACCATGAGAAGACCCCAGGAAAGACACAGAACACGCTGGAGAGACTATGTCACGGCTGCCCTGGGAACGCCTCGAAATCCCACCAGAAGAGCTGGAGGAAGTGTGGGGTAAGGGAGGAAAGGGAGGGGTAGGGGAGTCCTGGGCATCTCTGCTCAGTCTGCTGCCCTCTGTGACCCAGTCCCAGATAAGCCGATGAAAAAGGATGGATGGATGGATAGATGGATGGATAGATGGACAGACGGATGGATGAATGAAAAAATAAACATTAAATGAAGATTAGACCCAAAACAATCCTTCAACAATTAACCTTGTTGAATCTTGTTGCTCCCTTCCGGTTACTTTAGTTAGAATCTGCCAATTTTGCTCAAATCTGACTGCCACCAAAGTTGCTCAGGAACATACAACCCAAAAAGAAAAAAACATACAATAAATCCTGAAATACAAAACAAAAAAGGAAACACTTTAAATCATACTGATTACACTATGTATCTAAATCATAAACACAGTTGTGCGCTTTCACAAAACTGCACACCAACAACTAAAAAACAAACAAACAAACAAAAAAACAGTCCACAAAGCAGCTGCGTTATGTGTCCCTGTGAATCAGCAGCAGCCCTAAACGCTGCGTGGACTAGCTCGGACACCTAGAGAAGAAGGAGAGGGAGCCAACACACACCTTATGACGACCGACATCTGCACATCCACATACATGTTTACATACTTTGAACAGAGATGAAGAAAGTAAAGATCAGCTTGATGATAAATAGATAAAGACATACCTCCATGACTGAAAAGGGCTGCGCAAGATGTAGAAAAAGGAAGGTCGAGCTTCTGCATGACCTGCAGCCAGGTACCCCAGCAGAGGGTAGTACGCACCAGTCGCCAGAGCGCTGCAGCTCCAAAGGTTCCTCCCTTTAATACCCCGTGTTATAAAAGGGTGTATTAACGTGTGCACGGGCAGAACTACAGGAAAAAATGTTTCACATGAAACCACCATGTTAATGTACACATGGATGTATCTTCTGTCACCAGAAAAAAGAAAATGAAATGAAACTAAAGCATTAACCTTCTGGCAGCATTAAACTTGTATTTATTCATTCTTCATTTTTAATGTTTGAAGGTCAATTAGTGGATGATAAGAAGATCATTCTGGTTCTGATGCATCACACCCAAGATGTCAACTACTCAACCGCTGTGGGAAGGTGGGCTGAGACCTTCAAGAATGTGGTCCTGGATGTTGATGTTCTCTTCCACGAGACTGTACCAGGACTGCTGATCTGTGATAAAAACAGGAAGGCCATCCTCCAAATACAGGAGGCTTTAGCTCAGTATAATAAGAGTGTTGGCAGTTTTGAGAGTCAGTCAGAATCAGTCTCTGACAGCAGCAGCAAAGGTAGGAATCCAGATTAATGCACATTTTAGTGTTCAATGCATGTTTAATGCTTGAAAACTGTCAAAATCTTTTATATATTTGTGATTATTTCATTTCTTGAATGTTTTAAATACTTTTGATACCAAAAAATACAAAGTTTTAACAAATGGCACTCCAGTTCTACAACTTTTTCAATTTGATTGTAGGACTTTTAAATTGGAACATTTAAAGGAAGATTGTTGATGTGATTATAGATGGATTATGGATTATGGACCTTTAGATTTCCTTGGAGTTTTCAAGTTCATTCAAATAACATCAGATGAGTTTAAAATTTGCTAAATATGACATAATAGTAATTTATTTTTTTCTAGGAAACATCAAGTTGTCCTCTAGTGTTGTAGATGTTTGTAGACGAGGTTCTTCACTAATATGAGACCCTTCTGTCAGTGATTAGTTTTGATGTATTGTTTTTCTGCTTTTTCTTCTCTATATTTTCTTGCATTTAATTACAGTTAAGGTCCACAAAGTCACTGCAGGTGAAACATTTGGGGCAGATGAAGATCTACTGAGACAAGTGACAAATGGGCTTCATGTGACGTACACAAGTCATCAGGAAAGTGATGTCGTCGTTCTCTTGTGTCCAATTAGTTCTCGTGTTGGTTCAGATGTACAGGCAGCCATGGCGAGGGTGTCAGGTAATGTGTTTCATCTTTTTTATCTGGTAGTACACCACAACTTATGTCATTGTTATTTCTTTGTTATGGCACAACAAGGGGGGAAGGGTGGAGGTGTATTGATGAAGTATTCCTTAACTCAAAAGAAAACAGAATTAAATTTAGGACTAAAGTAAAACGAAATCTAAACCAGTGACAACACAAGTTCATATTAGGCGAGAGACATGTTATCAAAATCCATCCAAACATTTAGTCATATAAAACAGGATAAATCTACCAAATAAAAGTTAACCTTTCTTGCAATGAACAAGATGGTTTTCCAGGTCAGTGGTCTTTTTTCTTAAGGTGAGTGAGGGAAGGATTGAAGGTGTCAAGCTAAATATGCGATCACGGAAAATCATGTATACACACAAGAGAAAAACTAGAAAAGTAGTGTAAATGGGCACTACACACAAAGGAACACAATCACCAAAAAGGGAGGAAGACGGTCCACTAGTGAGACACCTGGAATAACAGAGAGAGAGAGAGAGAGAGAGAGAGAGAGAGAGAGAGAGAGAGAGAATGAATAGACAATCAATAATATATTAAGCATAAAAACATAGGGCTTTGTACGACCGGAGCAGGAGCTTGGTTTGCATTGCCGGCAGTAAGTCAGACCTGTTCCCAGCATCTGTTGGACTCCAGCAGGACTGTCCTTTGTCACCGGTTCTGCCAACCTCCCCTGTGGCCATGAACTTTGGGTAATGACTGAGAGGACAAGATCGCGGATACAAACGACCGAAATGAGTTTCCTCCGCAGGGTGGCTGGGCGCTCCCTCAGAGATAGGTGAGAAGCTCAGTCATTCGGGAGGAGCTCAGAGAAGAGCCACTGCTCCTTCACATCAAGAGAGCTGAGGTGGCTTGGGCATCTGCATTGGATGCCATCCTAGAGACCTTCCTAGAGAGGTTTTCCAGGCATGTCCCACCATGAGAAGACCCCAGGAAAGACACAGAACACGCTGGAGAGACTATGTCACGGCTGCCCTGGGAACGCCTCGAAATCCCACCAGAAGAGCTGGAGGAAGTGTGGGGTAAGGGAGGAAAGGGAGGGGTAGGGGAGTCCTGGGCATCTCTGCTCAGTCTGCTGCCCTCTGTGACCCAGTCCCAGATAAGCCGATGAAAAAGGATGGATGGATGGATAGATGGATGGATAGATGGACAGACGGATGGATGAATGAAAAAATAAACATTAAATGAAGATTAGACCCAAAACAATCCTTCAACAATTAACCTTGTTGAATCTTGTTGCTCCCTTCCGGTTACTTTAGTTAGAATCTGCCAATTTTGCTCAAATCTGACTGCCACCAAAGTTGCTCAGGAACATACAACCCAAAAAGAAAAAAACATACAATAAATCCTGAAATACAAAACAAAAAAGGAAACACTTTAAATCATACTGATTACACTATGTATCTAAATCATAAACACAGTTGTGCGCTTTCACAAAACTGCACACCAACAACTAAAAAACAAACAAACAAACAAAAAAACAGTCCACAAAGCAGCTGCGTTATGTGTCCCTGTGAATCAGCAGCAGCCCTAAACGCTGCGTGGACTAGCTCGGACACCTAGAGAAGAAGGAGAGGGAGCCAACACACACCTTATGACGACCGACATCTGCACATCCACATACATGTTTACATACTTTGAACAGAGATGAAGAAAGTAAAGATCAGCTTGATGATAAATAGATAAAGACATACCTCCATGACTGAAAAGGGCTGCGCAAGATGTAGAAAAAGGAAGGTCGAGCTTCTGCATGACCTGCAGCCAGGTACCCCAGCAGAGGGTAGTACGCACCAGTCGCCAGAGCGCTGCAGCTCCAAAGGTTCCTCACTTTAATACCCCGTGTTATAAAAGGGTGTATTAACGTGTGCACGGGCAGAACTACAGGAAAAAATGTTTCACATGAAACCACCATGTTAATGTACACATGGATGTATCTTCTGTCACCAGAAAAAAGAAAATGAAATGAAACTAAAGCATCAACCTTCTGGCAGCATTAAACTTGTATTTATTCATTCTTCATTTTTAATGTTTGAAGGTCAATTAGTGGATGATAAGAAGATCATTCTGGTTCTGATGCATCACACACGAGATGTCAACTACTCAACCGCTGTGGGAAGGTGGTCTGAGACCTTCAAGAATGTGGTCCTGGATGTTGATGTTCTCTTCCACGAGACTGTACCAGGACTGCTGATCTGTGATAAAAACAGGAAGGCCATCCTCCAAATACAGGAGGCTTTAGCTCAGTATAATAAGAGTGTTGGCAGTTTTGAGAGTCAGTCAGAATCAGTCTCTGACAGCAGCAGCAAAGGTAGGAATCCAGATTAATGCACATTTTAGTGTTCAATGCATGTTTAATGCTTGAAAACTGTCAAAATCTTTTATATATTTGTGATTATTTCATTTCTTGAATGTTTTAAATGACTTTTGATACCAAAAAATACAAAGTTTTAACAAATGGCACTCCAGTTCTACAACTTTTTCAATTTGATTGTAGGACTTTTAAATTGGAACATTTGAAGGAAGATTGTTGATGTGATTATAGATGGATTATGGATTATGGACCTTTAGATTTCTTTAGAGTTTTTAAGTTTATTCAAATAACATCAGATGAGTTTAACTTTGCTAAATATGACATAATAATATTTTATTTTTTTCTAGGAAACATCAAGTTGTCCTCTAGTTTTGTAGATGTTTGTAGACGAGGTTCTTCACTAATATGAGACCCTTCTGTCAGTGATTAGTTTTGATGTATTGTTTTTCTGCTTTTTCTTCTCTATATTTTCTTGCATTTAATTACAGTTAAGGTCCACAAAGTCACTGCAGGTGAAACATTTGGGGCAGATGAAGATCTACTGAGACAAGTGACAAATGGGCTTCATGTGACGTACACAAGTCATCAGGAAAGTGATGTCGTCGTTCTCTTGTGTCCAATTAGTTCTCGTGTTGGTTCAGATGTACAGGCAGCCATGGCGAGGGTGTCAGGTAATGTGTTTCATCTTTTTTATCTGGTAGTACACCACAACTTATGTCATTGTTATTTCTTTGTTATGGCACAACAAGGGGGGAAGGGTGGGGGTGTATTGATGAAGTATTCCTTAACTCAAAAGAAAACAGAATTAAATTTAGGACTAAAGTAAAACGAAATCTAAACCAGTGACAACACAAGTTCATATTAGGCGAGAGACATGTTATCAAAATCCATCCAAACATTTAGTCATATAAAACAGGATAAATCTACCAAATAAAAGTTAACCTTACTTGCAATGAACAAGATGGTTTTCCAGGTCAGTGGTCTTTTTTCTTAAGGTGAGTGAGGGAAGGATTGAAGGTGTCAAGCTAAATATGCGAACACTGAAAATCATGTATAAACACAAGAGAAAAACTAGAAAAGGAGTGTAAATGGGCACTACACACAAAGGAAAACAATCACCAAAAAGGGAGGAAGACGGTCCACTAGTGAGACACCTGGAATAACAGAGAGAGAGAGAGAGAGAGAGAGAGAGAGAGAGAGAGAGAGAGAGAGAGAGAGAGAGAGAGAGAGAGAGAGAATGAATAGACAATCAATAATATATTAAGCATAAAAACATAGGGCTTTGTACGACCGGAGCAGGAGCTTGGTTTGCATTGCCGGCAGTAAGTCAGACCTGTTCCCAGCATCTGTTGGACTCCAGCAGGACTGTCCTTTGTCACCGGTTCTGCCAACCTCCCCTGTGGCCATGAACTTTGGGTAATGACTGAGAGGACAAGATCGCGGATACAAACGACCGAAATGAGTTTCCTCCGCAGGGTGGCTGGGCGCTCCCTCAGAGATAGGTGAGAAGCTCAGTCATTTGGGAGGAGCTCAGAGAAGAGCCACTGCTCCTTCACATCAAGAGAGCTGAGGTGGCTTGGGCATCTGCATTGGATGCCATCCTAGAGACCTTCCTAGAGAGGTTTTCCAGGCATGTCCCACCATGAGAAGACCCCAGGAAAGACACAGAACACGCTGGAGAGACTATGTCACGGCTGCCCTGGGAACGCCTCGAAATCCCACCAGAAGAGCTGGAGGAAGTGTGGGGTAAGGGAGGAAAGGGAGGGGTAGGGGAGTCTTGGGCATCTCTGCTCAGTCTGCTGCCCTCTGTGACCCAGTCCCGGATAAGCCGATGAAAAAGGATGGATGGATGGATAGATGGATGGATAGATGGACGGATGGACGGATGGTTGAAAAAATAAACATTAAATGAAGATTAGACCCAAAACAATCCTTCAACAATTAACCTTGTTGAATCTTGTTGCTCCCTTCCGGTTACTTTAGTTAAAATCTGCCAATTTTGCTCAAATCTGACTGCCACCAAAGTTGCTCAGGAACATACAACCCAAAAAGAAAAAAACATACAATAAATCCTGAAATACAAAACAAAAAAGGAAACACTTTAAATCATACTGATTCCACTATGTATCTAAATCATAAACACAGTTGTGCGCTTTCACAAAACTGCACACCAACAACTAAAAAACAAACAAACAAACAAAAAAACAGTCCACAAAGCAGCTGCGTTATGTGTCCCTGTAAATCAGCAGCAGCCCTAAACGCTGCGTGGACTAGCTCGGACACCTAGAGAAGAAGGAGAGGGAGCCAACACACACCTTATGACGACCGACATCTGCACATCCACATACATGTTTACATACTTTGAACAGAGATGAAGAAAGTAAAGATCAGCTTGATGATAAATAGATAAAGACATACCTCCATGACTGAAAAGGGCTGCGCAAGATGTAGAAAAAGGAAGGTCGAGCGTCTGCATGACCTGCAGCAAGGTACCCCAGCAGAGGGTAGTACGCACCAGTCGCCAGAGCGCTGCAGCTCCAAAGGTTCCTCACTTTAATACCCCGTGTTATAAAAGGGTGTATTAACGTGTGCACGGGCAGAACTACAGGAAAAAATGTTTCACATGAAACCACCATGTTAATGTACACATGGATGTATCTTCTGTCACCAGAAAAAAGAAAATGAAATGAAACTAAAGCATTAACCTTCTGGCAGCATTAAACTTGTATTTATTCATTCTTCATTTTTAATGTTTGAAGGTCAATTAGTGGATGATAAGAAGATCATTCTGGTTCTGATGCATCACACACGAGATGTCAACTACTCAACCGCTGTGGGAAGGTGGTCTGAGACCTTCAAGAATGTGGTCCTGGATGTTGATGTTCTCTTCCACGAGACTGTACCAGGACTGCTGATCTGTGATAAAAACAGGAAGGCCATCCTCCAAATACAGGAGGCTTTAGCTCAGTATAATAAGAGTGTTGGCAGTTTTGAGAGTCAGTCAGAATCAGTCTCTGACAGCAGCAGCAAAGGTAGGAATCCAGATTAATGCACATTTTAGTGTTCAATGCATGTTTTATGCTTGAAAACTGTCAAAATCTTTTATATATTTGTGATTATTTCATTTCTTGAATGTTTTAAATGACTTTTGATACCAAAAAATACAAAGTTTTAACAAATGGCACTCCAGTTCTACAACTTTTTCAATTTGATTGTAGGACTTTTAAATTGGAACATTTAAAGGAAGATTGTTGATGTGATTATAGATGGATTATGGATTATGGACCTTTAGATTTCTTTAGAGTTTTTAAGTTTATTCAAATAACATCAGATGAGTGTAACTTTGCTAAATATGACATAATAATATTTTATTTTTTTCTAGGAAACATCAAGTTGTCCTCTAGTTTTGTAGATGTTTGTAGACGAGGTTCTTCACTAATATGAGACCCTTCTGTCAGTGATTAGTTTTGATGTATTGTTTTTCTGCTTTTTCTTCTCTATATTTTCTTGCATTTAATTACAGTTAAGGTCCACAAAGTCACTGCAGGTGAAACATTTGGGGCAGATGAAGATCTACTGAGACAAGTGACAAATGGGCTTCATGTCATGTACACAAGTCATCAGGAAAGTGATGTCGTCGTTCTCTTGTGTCCAATTAGTTCTCGTGTTGGTTCAGATGTACAGGCAGCCATGGCGAGGGTGTCAGGTAATGTGTTTCATCTTTTTTATCTGGTAGTACACCACAACTTATGTCATTGTTATTTCTTTGTTATGGCACAACAAGGGGGGAAGGGTGGAGGTGTATTGATGAAGTATTCCTTAACTCAAAAGAAAACAGAATTAAATTTAGGACTAAAGTAAAACGAAATCTAAACCAATGACAACACAAGTTCATATTAGGCGAGAGACATGTTATCAAAATCCATCCAAACATTTAGTCAAATAAAACAGGATAAATCTATCAAATAAAAGTTAACCTTTCTTGCAATATTTATTCATTCTTCATTTTTAATGTTTGAAGGTCAATTAGCAGATGATAAGAAGATCATTCTGGTTCTGATGCATGCCACTCGAGATGTCCACTACTCAACCGCTGGGAGAAGGTGGTCTGAGACCTTCAAGAATGTGCTCTTGGATGTTGATGTTCTCTTCCACGAGACTGTACCAGGACTGCTGAACTGTGATAAAAACAGGAAGGCCATCCTCCAAATACAGGAGGCTTTAGCTCAGTATAATAAGAGTGTTGGCAGTTTTGAGAGTCAGTCAGAATCAGTCTCTGACAGCAGCAGCAAAGGTAGGAATCCAGATTAATGCAAATTCTCATGTTGAAAATGTGTTTTATGCTTTAAAGTTTAAAGTTTAAGTTTAAAGTTTAAAGACAGTTTGTTGAATGTTAAAAGCGATTTTAAAACAGCAAACAAAAACAATGAAAAAAAACATCTGTATTTGATGAAGAAAGTTGCTTTGTTTCATCTTCTACATGTTTTCCAAGTTCACTTGTAGGAATTTTAAACTGGAACATTTCAATTTTGGTTTTATTTTATTGACTTAGTAATGACATATGTATAACTAAATATTCAAGTATTAGAATGTAAAGCTGAATTTTTTTGTTTGAACAAACCTGACAAATAAAGTAAATTCCAAATCTGATATATATAAAGACAACAGCATTTTAGAGTGAACTCTGGACTGTTCCTACAATATACTATCTTTGGGTTAACTTTCTTCTGGATCGTCAGTATTACCACATTGGCCTTTATACACTGGCCCAAGCAAGACAGAAAAGTCCTTCAAACACATGTCCTTCCATACATGAAACACAAGAGCACCAAAAGAAAATTAACTTGAAATGAAGGCCAACATATACCTGTGGATCTGGAACGCTCTCCTTGAATCAGGGGTTTGCCGGGTAAAGTGCTCCTAAAGGGGTCTACATTGATAGTACAACTGGGAGACTTCCAACACGTGTAATGACACTAAATGCACTGCAGGTTTTCTGGGTAAAACCACCTAAAACCGCGCTACACAAAAACCATTGACCAAAGACAAGACACTGTTTACCACGTTATCACGGTAATGCAATTTTTGCAACTCACAATCAGTCAAATGCATAACTTTACAAGTCATATGTACACCAAACTAAAGTACAGCCGGGGGGTTCTGCTCGACGTTGGAAACAGCTACACTGTCGAGCTGAACTCTGAACTCGCCGGCCAACTTCGGGAACGCGGTCTGCTCCGGGAACCACCACTTCCGCCGACCCCCGCGCCTGAATCCCCGCCGCAATGGAAGCGTCACAAGCGGCGCCACAGGAAGCAGAAGAGGGGCAAGCAAACCGGTATCCGGACGAGACTGGCGGAGAACCCGAACAAACCGACGGTCCCCTCCATCGTGTTGGCCAACGTTCGTTCGCTGGACAACAAACTGGACCACATCCGATTACTCTGCTCCGCCGAGAGGACCGTGAGAGAGAGCTGTGTTTTTGTGTTCACGGAAACATGGCTCAACAACAGCATACCGGACCACGCCATCCAGCTCGACCAGCTGACCTGCTACCGGGCGGACCGAGCACACACAGAGGCAGGTAAGGGCCGCGGCGGCGGCCTTTGTGTTTTCCTCCGTGATGCTTGGTGTAGAGATGCTGTGGTGGTCTGCAAACACTGCTCACTGCTTATTTTTTCAAATCTTCACCACCACATCAAGTTCCCCACGCGAGGAGACAACATTCTGGACCAAGTCTACACCAACAACAAGACAGCTTACTCTCATCTCCCTCCTGCTCCAACGACTACCGTCCAGTTGCACTGACTCCCATCATCATGAAGTGCTTTGAACGGCTATTCATGCATCATATCAAGGCTGCTCTCCCCCCTCTCTGGACCCCTACCAGTTCGCATATCGCCACAACCGGTCCACTGACTACGCCATCTCCACTGCCCTCCACACCCCACACACCTCCACGCCCCCTCCTCTTCACCCTGCAGACCCACTACTGCACACCGATGCACATCTCCAACCTCTTCGTAAAGTTTGCGGACGACACGACTGTGGTGGGTCTCATCAACAACAACGATGAGTCAAACTACAGGAGCGAAGTGAGCCGCCTGGCTGAGTGGTGCAGCGACAACAATCTCTCCCTGAACGTGGAGAAGACCAAGGAGATTGTTGCTGACTTCAGGAGACAACACACCCAGCATGCTCCTCTGACCATCAACGGTGCTGCTGTGGAGAGGGTGAGCAGCACCAAGTTCCTGGGTGTCCACATCTCAGAGGACCTCTCCTGGACTGTTAACACCGCATCACTCGCCAAGAAGGCACAGCAGCGCCTCTACTTCCTCCGCAAACTGCGAAGAGCCAGAGCCCCGGCCCCCATCAGGTACACCTTCTACAGAGGCCCCATCGAGAGCATCCTGACCAGCTGCATCACCGTGTGGTACGGATCCTGCACCGCAACCTGCCGCAAGTCTCTCCAACGCGTCGTGAGAGCAGCTGAGAAGATCGTTGGTGTTTCTCTCCCCTCACTTCAGGACATTTACAGCAGCCGTCTGACTTGCAAAGCCCTCAGCATTGTGAGAGACCCCACCCACCCGTCACACAGCCTCTTCAGTCTGCTGCCATCAGGGAGGAGGTTGCGGACACTCCGGGCCAGAACCAGCAGACTGAAGGACAGCTTCGTCCACCAGGCCGTCAGGAAGCTGAACACTCTCCCTTCTCTTCCACCGTTTCCCGCCTTGCCCCCCCCTCACTCACTCTGACCTCTGTATCTGCACCAGGCACTTTTGGCAGAACTGGACCGCTTGCTTTGCACCATGTCACTTTAATCAGACCGAAAAACTGTTGTACACTTAAACCAAATGTCAAGCCATAACTTTGTTTCTTGTTTCTTTTTAAGTTGCACTTTGTTTAAAATTTATCTATTGTGTAGCACCGAGGGTTTGAGAGTAACGTAATTTCGATTCTCTGTATGTATCTCACATGTAGTAGAATTGACAATAAACTTGACTCTGACTCTAACAGGAGACAAAAAGAAGCGATTACTTGTCCCATTAATCTCTTGGATAGGTTTATGGCCTCTGCTTCCTCAGAACTGGATCAATAAATAAATAATTATGACTAAATATTTAAGCGTTAGAAGGAGAGGCTGTCAGAGTTATGAACATATTATGAATATATTATTACATAATTGCCTTCAGTCTTAATTCTATATTATTTGTAGATTGTAGTGTCATTTACAAGAGAAAGGACCAGAACACCCGAATTAAGGTCTACAGGATGTTTAAACCAAACGGGCCCAAACTGTGTCTGTTTCTCCACCTGTTACCATTTGCATCCAGCCCTTATCTTGTTTACAATGTATCATGTGACTGCTTTGTTTCTCTGTGAATAAAAAGAGCCACTGCAAGGGGGGAAGACGGGAATCGTGGCGGCTACACGTGTGTGCTACACATCGGTGTCGGCCTTCCCCCCTTTGCAACGGTTTGACATGACTACTGTCTCTGTGTGGTTAATTCCTATAATTGAGAGGTTCCATGACCCTAACAGAGGCCACTTTGTTTTGGTCCCTAAATTAAATATAAACTATCTTTTAAATTGTATTTATGCACAAAATGTTCAATATTTTACGGAGCTGCAAAGAAGTACAACTTTACTGTACATTTTCTGTATGAGCAACAGCTGATGACATGTTACGTCTTACCTTTATTTATCTAACAAAAGCTATAACAAAAACATCATCTTTTTTTTTTTTAAAAAGAGACTTGCCAACAATTTATCCAGTTTTCATGTGTTAATGAAGACTTTTGGAGAATAATTTGACAGTATTGTTGCCACTCTTAACGAGCAGTCGGTGCTGGCGTGGGTCCTTCACCGTAACAAAACACCGTCAGACAGCTGCTCTCAGCTGCAGTCACAGCAGGAGAAACTCAACCTCTGCGACTGCAATTTAATCAGTATCTGCGAATCCAGTGTGGGCTGATTCTGCACTAGACCAGTCATTGAACAAAAATGATATATAAGTCTTGATCATTTAAATGTCGGCCATGTCCACTCTGTAAAAAACGATGTCTAACAACATATTAAAATGCCCAGAAATTGATCTTTAGTACAAGTTTTGACTATATAGGAGTCAGAATTCTTATTGGTTGATTTGTTTTTAAATTAATGCCTTCACCCCTGTTAAGGTTATCAGAACCTCTCAATTTTAAGAATAAACCATGAAGAGACAGCAGTCTGTTCATACCTTTGCAAAGGGGGGGGGGGGGGGGGGGGGGGGGGGGGGGGCGACGCCTAAGGTGTATCACCCATGGCAGTTCCTTGCCATACCCCACGTCCCCCCTTGCTGAGGTCTTTTTATTCGCAGAGGAACAAAGCAGTCACATGACATGTTGTATGCAAATCTAATCAGGTGAGGAAACAGACACGCTATGGGCCCATTTGGCTCTGACGTCCTGTATATCTTAATCCTGGCACCACAATGTGAGTGGAGAATTACAACTTAAGGCAATCATGTAATAATATATATTTATATATGTTCATAACTTTGACATTTCCCTCCTCTTTATCACATGATTGACTTAAAAAAAAAATCGTCATCACAATACTTCTTGTATTCACATTTTCTGTGCAGGGATCTTTATAGTTATTTAAACAGTGTTATCATAGTTGTCAGTGATGTTATATTCTGATTCTCTTTTAACAAAAAAAAAGTAATTCGCTCTGTCGTTATCTTGAGATTGTACTAAGGAAGTAACTTGAGGTAAGGAATGTTGCATATGGTGAGCAGACAGACAAACGTCAACACAACAGTCAAGGTAGCAAGTTTGTCATGCATTTGTCATCACCGCCTTATATATTTGCATATCCTGCCCTCGAACAAAGAACTGTTCCCTTTCAGACAAAGTCACTTCTTCATTCAGTATAATTGCCATAGGTCTTTTGTGATGTGACGCCTGTACGTGATATCCTCCGAGCCAGACCCCCACTATGCAGGCTATGAAAAAAAGACAGAGTGACGTAGTGTCGAATACAGATGAACCACTGACAAGGAATCTGCAGCTAAAACAATGAATCCCATCTTCTTTGAAGCCTGGTAAGGTGTGAAGAAGTCTCACTGAGTTGAGACCGTCTGACAGTTCCTCTCTTTTGATTAATTATCATCTCATTAATCACACTATAGAAGGCACAAAGTAACCTGGCACAAGAAGCTTTATGTGAACAACGTTAAGTCCTCTCCATACATGTCATCTTTACGGTTCCTGTCAGCATTCCCTGACAGTTCAGATGAACTGTGTTTGATGGTCGGCAGGCCTTGTCTTCAGGAGACCAGAAGTCTCCACAGCGTTGCCACGTGGAGGGTAGACTACCTCACAGGAGCTGGTCTCAGGGATTATTCTGCCCTGTGTTTGAGAGACCAGCTATCGGCCACCTTAACAGCTGTGTGAATGATCAGGAGCACCTGGAACGCTGGGACTTCCAATGCTTCCTCCAGAGATCCTTGACCAGGATCCAGTCCTCTGGTTCCAGAGGATGAAGAGGTCCGTCAGCAGGTCTGGGGAGGGCAGCCTTCACAGTTGCTTGAACCTGAGAGAGAGCTTGGAGAAGCCTTTTGTGAAGCAAAACACAAACATTTCTGGTCACTCTTACAATCTTCACCTCTTCCGCTTTCTTTCTTTTTCATTCAACCACTGTTCTCCACATACCAACTTTCAAGCGTCTTTCAATTCACTTACTGTTTCCATTTTAACAAATACACTTTCTGGAAATCTTTCTGCCATATATTTTTTCTCACCGGTCGGTACCTCTCCGTGAGAGGATTTACTGCTTAATAACATCTGTTTTAACCGCATGTAGGTCTTAAGCTCACCTACCATTCACTCACTCAAACACACTGATTCACACCACAAGAGCTCTTTTTCAATATTATTATAATTGTTATAATTATAATTATAACTATTACTATTATTTTTTATTATAGGGAACACCTTTCTCTCAAAGAAAGCGTATTCTTAACAAAACGGGAATTCTAACTTCCCTTTTTTATTCAGAACTTCTTGCTGGACAGTTCTTTTACCTTTTGGACTCAGGATTTCGCGAAAATCTCTGATCCTTACATTGGAACCATTCCAGGGAACACCCTTTTCTCAAAGAAAGTGTTTTCTTAATAAAGGGGAATTTTAGCCTCCCTTTCTTAATCAGTACTTCTCAGCAACGATTCTCGACCGTGGACTCCGAATTTATCAACGGATAATTTTGGAACATGGGCTCAAAACTACGCACAGAGAATTCTGGATCATAGTACTCGAATATGGCACACATCAAAATTCCGCAGCAAATAATTCTCGGCACCGGACATGGAATCTTGCGATAGACAGTCCCTGATTCTTGGCATCAGGACTTCTCAAATAGACAGTACCTGACCCGACACAATAGCACTTAAGAACAATAACTTACTTCTCTGATGGTTCGCTCTTCTTTGTTCGAATCTCGTCAATCCGCCGCTGCCAGAAAAAGGTTCGACCTAATAGCGCCGGCCTGGCGAAGAATTCACCTTCCAGGTCTTTGATTCAGGTCCGTAAACGGCTTTGGCGTGTCGTCTCCTCCTGGCAGCGGACGGGTATGTTGAGTTCCCAGCCAATGCACCAAAATGTTAAGGTTATCAGAACCTCTCAATTTTAGGAATAAACCATAAAGCAACAATAGAGTCATCACAAGTAAATGCACAAGGTCAGAGATTCCCTTTTTCACCTGTATGCATGGGGATGACTGCACAGCGTTCTTCACTGATCTAAGTGCACACTTCTTGTTCTAAAGCAAGTAGTGTTTCTAGAACAAATCTGTTCTGTATTGACATTAATGATGTAGCATGGAGCGGCTTCCATAGCAGCTATAGTTCAGTTTATAAAATGATTATACCAAAGTATGTTCACCCACCCACTAATTCACACTACGTACTGTGAATTTCTCATCGGCCCCAGTACAGGAATGCATCCTGTTCCTTGGCCCGATTTGATCCATCCTTCTGAAATAGTTGGCGGCTGGTAAAGGGAACACACTCACACTGTAGATATCAAGTTTAGCATGGACCATCCATATGCCCCATGGCATCTTTGCACTTAATGTTATATCAAAAAAAAACGTTTGATGGATTTGTTTGTCTGTTGTGTGACCAACATGTATTGCATACTTTAAGCAATGTCCATCAGCTATGCAGAATGGATCTGTTGTGTTTTCTGGGACTTCTGGGAATCATTACTCATTACTGGGTATGTACTAGTTTCATCTATCGGCCTTGAAAAGTCCCAGAAAAGGCAAAAAGCACAGGTTTGTTTTTTGCATTTGTAGCATACTATACAAGATTGCTCGGTTATTTGACTAGCCAAATATTTCATCCATTGGTGGTACGAGGTGCACAATCTTCACCAAACAACATCGTTCCTATGCCTTTGGCAGTGGCTGATGGTTTAGCTTCTGTGTCTGCTTCATTACTTCCCTTAGCTATCAAGGAGCCACTTTTTTGAGTCATTTAATAATGATGGGCATTTATTAACAGCTAAAGCGACAGGAAGGTGACATCTAAAAGATGTGTAGTAGCAGCACCATAGGTAACAGGTGTGCCATCTGCACTGACAAAACCTTGGCACATTCTGCCACTGATGTGACTCACACTGCAAGCAAATGTCGAGTCTGTGTACACATTCAAACACCTTCCTGCAGAAAGTTCTGCAGGCCTCTTAAGGCTTTTATTGAAAATAAGGAGGTCACAGATGACGTGAAGATAAGCAACTTGTACAAGATATATTCTGACGTGTACAATTATCTTATAAGACAAGCAGTATACAGAGCGTAAAATAACAATGAGATAAAACAAAGAGTGTGTTAAAGTTAAACCCTATCATTCCCTCCTGTTTTAACACAATCTTTGTTTATTTCACGTCCTCCAAGACCACTTCAGGTGATCTTCAGTCATGGAGTCATTTTTCATTAGAACAAAGACATTTACACTCAGAGGGGTTTCTAAAAGGCAAAGAAAGGAGCGATATTAATATCATCATCATCAGAGACCTTTTCATCATCATTATCAGAGTCAAGACCCAAAATCAGATACATTTGTGCCACACGGTCTTCCACGGGTGAGATGGCTGTGGTGATCAATCGGTTCAGCAGTACACGCAGACATCGGAATGCAACAACAACCACACAATTTCAGAAATGCTGAAAATACAGCGATGGATACTAGTACAGAAGATCCTAAGGTTTGGTACTTGCCAAATGCACCCAGCCAGGAGTCCCACATGGAGGTGTCAACACCGGAGTTCTCCTTCAGCACTTTCACCATTCAGGGTCCGCAGCCCTCGTATGGCCTTGGTAAGACTACCATCTGCAGCGGTGTTATCAAAAGTGCAAGACTGTTTTCCAAACATGGCACAAACACACCTCCCTTCTCAGTCAGAAGAATCCAGGGCAATCCTGTTCTGGAAAGTCATAAGAGACGTGGCAGACAGCTGTCCAAATGCAGCCTCGTACCCGTTCTGTGTCCAGCTTCCTAATTTCTGAACAGATATAAGGATACACTGAAACAGGAAGCAAGTGGGTGACAAACAAAAGAAAAAACTCAGGATGAGGAATAAAGTCACTATCCAGCATTCTAAGATGTTTAATATACACATTTCCTTCTCCCAGGGCTAAATATCAAATATAAGACTCCTCAAACTTACTCTTAAAGATGAAATGTTTATGCAAGTTAAATGGCAATTGCTTAATATACAACATATACCTGACCCCCCTAAGACCCTGTACAGGATTAGAAAATGGATGGATGAATGACAACATCTGACCACATATATGTGGTAACCATCATGATATCTGAATAGCTTTAACTTGTCAGCTGACCAGTGACAAACAGTTGCCAAATATGCAAATATATGAGCAATGTCAATCCATTGCATTTGACTGAAGTTTTTTTCTAAACTCCAGCTCTTTTCTTCAGTTTTTGAGGTAAGACCGTCCATGTCCAGGTCTGCTAACACTCTGTGTCCCCCCCTCACATGATGTTTTGTGGATCTCGGGTTGAATTTATTTTAAATATTGCTGTCTTTGGTGCTGTATTTTTATTATTATTGTAAGAGCCATTTCAACCATTGTGTGTTGTTTTAGTTAAAGTTCATTAGGAACAGGTGTGTCATAGTTACCCAAGAGTTTCCAGCGTTTCTATTGGCAAATATAATGTATATATGATGTAACTGTGACACTTGGAACCAGGAAGTGAAGCTATGGAGCATGAGGAGCTCAGTAGTTTTTGACCGTACTTTCGTACTTTCGTTTAATTACTTATTTAGTTTATACACCTTAGTTTAGTGTTTTTTGTTACCGAGGTAAAGCCACGGACATGCAAGAAAAGTGAGTGTGAAGGGACAATGGATTACAGACGTTAGTTGCACCAAACAGAAAGAAGCCGTTTTCCTACTGGCACGGAAACTGCTACGCAACTAAGACACGGAGGACGTTATTACGAATGCACGCAAGTGGAGACTCTTAAAGTTTAAGAACAGTCAGCAGATAAGTTGCTGCGACTGTAAAGAAAGGAAAAGAGTCAAGTTGAAGTACATTAAAGCTTAAGAAAAGCGCCGCCGTAAAGAAGGAAGTTGCAGCAAACACCCACAAAATGGCGTTGAAACCCTTACCTCTTCTCAATAAGGAAGAGAAAGAAGAGGATCAGGTTGGTTGGTACGAATCAAAATGTGTGGATATTGAGGACTTTGTTAAAAGAACAAAGGATTGGATTGAAAGAACGATGACAAACCAAGAGGAGAACATTGAAGATGCTGAGGATATACAGTCAAGCGACAGCATCTCAGTGGTCATCAGTCCCACAAACAAAGAAAAGAAAGCAAGCTCAGTGTGCAGTGGCTCCTTGCAAGTGTCCAATGCAAGTTCAAGAGCGTGAAGAATTAAAGGATAGAAGAAGCACAAATAAAGGAATACAAAGAGCAATTAGAGCTACATGCCAAGATGGCAGCATCAGAAGCCAAGGTAAAGGTCTATGAAGACTACGAGGATGGCCAAGTTGGCATGAAAGAATATTACAAAACTGAAGGCGTGCAAAGAGCAATATCACAAGGTCTCAGTCAAGTTGCAGAAGAAGAGGTTAAAACAAAGTTACAAGCAAACAGTCCTGAACCTCAAAGATTGCAACAAAGGAGGACTTCGACTGGAGAAGCAGCGATATTAAGATCACTCAAGGACTATGTACAACAGGTGATTACCCCTGATGACATCTGCAGAATAATGCAGCGTCAAAATGAAATAACAGAGATGCTAGTGAAGCAGCAGCTCTGTTCCCAACTCCCAAGGAGAGAGCTTCCCAACTTCTATGGAGATCCTCTCAGTTATCGCTCATTCATAAGATCATTTGAGCAAATTATTGACAGTTAGACTGGAGATCAACGACAAAGATTGCTTTATCTTCAACAGTTCACAAGTGGAGAACCTCGTGACCTGGTTCAAAGCTGTGAACAAATGAGAAAGATGAGGGCTACAAAGAGGCTTCTACAACAACATTATGGGGATGAGCTAACGATAGCCACAGCCTTCATGAATAAAGCACTCAAATGGCCGCAGATAAAGGTGGAAGACAAGAAAGCATTACATGCATACGTGCTGTTTCTGATTGGCTGCAGAAACACTATGAAGGACATAGAGTTCATGGAGGAGATGGACAATCCTAGCATATGAAGACCGTCATCTCAAAACTTCCTTATAAGATGAAGGAACGATGGAGAACTCACGCATATGACATACAAACAAGAACAGCGGAAAGAGTGAGATTATCTGATGTGGTGGAGTTCATAGATCGCCAAGCAAATATAATCAACGATCCGCTCTTTGGAGATATCTTGGATGTCGGAATGGAAGGAACCAGGAAGACAAAGATAAACATAAAGGGAAGTAGCTCAAAGAGTAGCTTTGCTACATATATGTCTCTAGCAGGTGCAGGAATACATCAGGAACAGAAAGGTGCAGTGAAACCCTTAAACGCCTTTCAAGCCCCCTGCACTTTCTGTAAAGAGAACCATGCTCTACATGCCTGTGAGGAGATAAAAAAAAAAACAGACGGCCAAGGACAGAATCAGATTTCTAATAAGTAGAGGACTCTGCTTTGGCTGCCTCACACAAGGTCATCAGAGTAAGGACTGTCGTAGGAGGATACAATGCACAGAAAGTTCTGGAAAGCACCCGAGTATTCTGCATACAACAAAGGATGGCTCAGCTCTAACAAAAAGAGTTGCAGCTATGAACACTGACGTGACTTCTGGAATATACTAGCAACCATATTTACAAGATTAATAGCAGAAATTAAGGACAAATCTAAGCTCTCTATAGAAATTGATACAGCGATGATTACTTTAATATTAAAACCTGGAAAAGATCCCACTCTTCCAGCAAGCTATCGTCCGTTATCCCTCATTAATTTAGACACTAAAATTATCAGTAAAGCGCTAGCGCTACAAATTGAAACAGTAACTCCACTTATCATCCACCCAGACCAAACAGGCTTCATTAAAGTAAGATACTCTGCAAATAACCCACGCAGACTATTTAATCTGATTCATTACTTCTCACAAACAAATGCGCCAAGAGCCATATTTTCACTGGATGCAGAAAAAGCATTTGATAAAGTTAATTGGGAATTTTTATTCCAAACACTTAAAAAATTCGCCTTTGGTGAATCATTTATTCATTGGATTAAGATTCTCTGCACATCACCGATGGCAACAGTCAACACAAATGGATTAATATCACAGCGCTTCACTCTACACAGGGGTACAAGGCAAGGATGTCCACTCTCTCCATCCCTATTTGCTATCTTTACAGAAACTCTGGCAGCAGCCATACGACAAGACAGCACAATTTCAGGAATCGGAACAGGAGATACAACCCATAATATCAGCTTATATGCGGATGACATTCTATTATAGCTACAAAACCCATCATCATCAGTTCTCCAAACCATCAACCTTATTAATTCTTTCTCTGATATCTCAGATTACACTATTAATTGGTCTAAATCCACCATACTACCACTGAACCCTAACAGCTGGGATGTGGCAACTGACACTGCATCCTTCTCAATCACCACCGGCAACATCAAATACCTGGGAATCAACATCTCCCCTAAGCTGTAAGAGTTAATTGGCCTTAACTAAACGTAAAACCTAAAATGTTGGATAAATTTACCAACAAACCTTATCGGTAGAATTGCCACAGTAAAAATTACCATACTTCCTATGGTAATCAATCTTTTCTCAATGATTCCCATCAAGCCTCCAACCCCCTGGTTCAAATCTCTAGATTCAATAATCACACACTCTTATTGGAAAAGCAAAAAGGCCAGAATTAAACTATCGACGCTACAAAAAAATAAATTAAATGGTGGTCTGGAGGCCCCAAACTTCCAGCATTACTATCTTGCAAATAAATTCCAGTATGTTTATAAATGGATCAAACCAAATCAGTGTGATTGCTCCTGGATAGAGCTAGAACAATTATTTTGTAAAGAAATCAATATCTCTGATTTCCCATTTATAAGCCATTCTACTACTCGTTACCCCTGCTTCAAAAACCCAATCATTGCCTCAACTCTGATGGCCTGGTGGGACTTTTACCAAATGGCGAATGCCACTGTATCACCTAGTAAATACACTTCCATTTGGAATAATCCTGATTTTCTGATAAACAGAAAACCATTAAATCTGTCATCATGGATCACTAAGGGCATTATGCATGTTAAAGATATCTATGAAAACAACACTCTGGTTACTTTCTCTCCCCTCGTACAGAAGTATAACATTGGAGGAAATCAATTTCTAGAATATCTTCAGATTAAATCTGCTGTTCAGACAAAAATAAATAGTAAAACACCCAAACTTAACCTTCCACCACTTGTATTAGAATTAACTCAAATTACTAGTCAACAGAAAATTTTATCCAAAATCTATAAGTTAATTGCGATAAACAACCCAACAATATCTATTCCATCAATTAAATGGGAACAAGATTTAGAGATTACCTACAATGCTGACTTCTGGCCACAAATTTGTAATAACACATTTATGTCCACCTCTAATGTAAATCTACAACTTATACAATACAAAGTAATTCACAGAGTTCACCTTACGGGGGAAAAAATGTTTAAAATGGGATTTAAAGACACAAAAATGTGTGCACAGTGTACACAAAATGTAACTGACACATACTTGCATGCTATCTGGGAATGTGAACCAGTCAATACCTTCTGGCACAGCATCACTGACTTGCTCTCCCAACTTCTGGATTGCTGCATCCCACTGTCACCTTCAGTCTGCCTTCTGGGACATTTCTCTACTCTATCACTGGATAACAGTTCCAACAGAATCCTTTCTATTAACCTAATTATCGCCAAGAAAACAATCCTCATGAACTGGAAAACCAAAAACTCCATCAATGTCATCCTCTGGAGAAACTTACTAACTGATTTCATTTCAATGGAACAACTATCTGCTTCAATTAAAAAAAAACAAACTTCAAAGTTTGACTGAGTTTGGAAAAAAATTATTTTATCCTTGAATTCATGACACATACATCTGTCCTAAAATGATCTTTGATAATAAAGTTGGATTTTGTCGTTTTTATTTAAAAAAACAAAAACTAATACATAAAAAGGGAAAATAAAATATAAATAAATAAATGATTAATAATAATAAATAAATTAACAACCTTTACAACTTTCAGCTCTACTCCTCATTATCCTTGACTACAATTAGCAGACTGATCATTAGCCTGATAATCCACTGAACTACTTCCATAATTCGGGGGTGGGGCAGAAACCTTTGTGGTTATTGTCGTTATTGGCGTTGTGCTTTGGTCTCTCTTGCCTTGATAGTTTGATAATTTGTTCTTTCTTTCTTTTCTTTTTCAAAACATTGGCTGCCCTGTCGCCCCTGGGCTGCGATTGCTGCCCCTGCTGGGGGTGGGGGCGGGGCTGGCGCTGGTGGCTGCTCGGTCCCTCATCCACATTGACAAGAACAATGATTGATGGGGCCGGCTGTGCCCCTGGACTTGGTTGCTGGTGGTGCCTTCCCCCTGGTTGCCCTGACTGTCGTGCTCCAGACTCATCTGATGTTATTGGAATAAAATCAAAAACTCTAAGGTAATCTAAAAGTCCATAATCTATTATCCATCTATAATCACATCCATAGTCTTCCTTTAAATGTTCCAATTTAAAAGTCCTACAATCAAATTGAAAAAGTTGTAGAACTGGAGTGCCATTTGATAAACCTTTGTATTTTTGGTATCAAAAGTCATTTTAACATTCAAGAAATGAAATTATCACAAATATATAAAAGATTATACATTTTAACAGTTTTAAAGTATAAAACATTCATTGAACACTAAAATGTGCATTAATCGGGATTCCTACCTTTGCTGCTGCTGTCAGAGACTGATTCTGACTGACTCTCAGGTTGTCTCCTCCAAAAGCTTGTAAACCAGTTTTCATTAGGAAGAACACTATCAAAAAAGCCAACACTCTTATTATACTGAGGTAAAGCATCCTGTATTTGGAGGATGTTTTTATCACAGATCAGGAGTCCTGGTACAGTCTCTTTGGCCTTTTCTTCCACGTTCCTGTGAAAGTGCCAGGCACATACAAGCAACATGACCAGAAACTTGTTAGATTTCTAACAATTCTCACTTGATTACAGAATGTGGGGGGATCCCTTACATACACAAGCTGTCTTTCCTTCTACACACCTTCTTGTCTACTCCGGGAGTTAGAGAAAGTTGATCACAGTTTACGCATTTCCAAAAAGTGGCTCTTACATAAAGCAGGAAAAGGGTGAAATGTTCCACAATTACAAAATCCAGTATATAAAGTCCTATCATTTGAATTTGGGTGGTTTCCTTCATTTGTCTTACTTTGATTGACAGTGGTGTCCATCCATCCATCGGCCTATCCAGGACCAGGTCACAGGGGGCAGCAGTCTGAGCAGAGATGCCCAGGACGTGCTTACCCCTCCTTTACCCCACACTTCCTCCAGCTTTTCTTGGGGGATTTCCCAGGGCAGCCGTGACATAATCTCTCCAGCATGTCCTGGGTTTTCCCTGAGGTCTTTTTCAGGTGGGACATGCCTGGAACACCTCTCTAGGGAAGGTGTTCAGGGGGCATTCAATGCAGATGTCCAGCCACCTCAGCTCTCTTGATGTGAACGAGTAGTGTCTCTTCCCTGAGCTCCTCCCGAATGACTGAGCTTCTCACCTATATCTAAGGGAGCGCCCAGCGACCCTGCAGTGGAAACTAATTTCGGAAGTTTGAGTACATTACTCATTGATGAGATGTAATATAAATGAAGCTATTGAATTTCTTTCAGCACATACAAGCAACATGACCAGGGCTATTTAAACTTTTTAACATTTTTGTCTGGTCAATTTCAACAGGACAGTAGTTGTTTTCAGATGGATTTATAAACAATCCGGTTTTACAGGAAAACAGTTGAATTTGGATGGAATAAACAATTACAAGTGTAATATGATTAGTTTTGTAGTCTGATACGTGAGTACCTTTAGGCAGAGATAAAAATTGTAGCTTTTTTTTCTATGTTTTAGGTGAATTTACTTTGAAAGGGGTTGACATATCTTGATTCGGACACTTTTGTTTTAGCTTTCTTTTGAGACCAAAATTATATATACAACTCTTGTACTTGTAACGACACACTCAATTTATTTTGGTAAATGTTTAGTATTTATTTATTAATAGTATGCAGAAAAGAATCAGCCTCGTGATCAAGAGACATAAATGCTGAACTCAGTGCGTCGGTTCAACATCAGCAGTTATGAATTAGTTCAATCAGCTATGTCTTAGTAAACACAGGGTTGTGTTTCACCTATGCTGACATCGTCTATGGAGCACTGAAATCACTATACCAATGGAGACTAAAAAGATCAACATACTTATCAGAATCAGAGCAAAAAATCTTACAAAAAGTTGTAATTATGAAAAAAACCTGTGTCTGCCAAACAGTGGGATTTGACTTGGAGAGGTCTAATTTATTTTTTCATGAGGTTGTTATTGTCCTTTTAGAGCTAAAAAGTCTGCCAAAATGTTGACCTTTGTGCAGCACCCTAACACACATTTTGAGATACAAGAGTGTTTTAATTCAGAGTCCTAAATAAGACAGGTTGGATCTGTTGTGTCCGCATGGAGACAATGACCACACTGTGTTGTAGTTCAACTTCCTTTAATTGCCACCACACCCATATCCCTTACGACCCTTGCCGTACCCCGTGTTGCAGCTCTTAAAGGCGCAGTAACTCACCACCTAGTAAACTACATTAACTAGAACTAACGTGACATCAAACTGAACACTGTTTGACATAACATTTCTCCCCTCCTTCACAGAAACCGTAACATTTAGCTCTTCCACCCCCCCCAATGCTAATCACACCCAGTCACATAGTCTCTGTGCCAGATAGGTGGGCCTCTTATCCTCGGTGGCCGTGCTGGCCGAACTTCAGCTTCAAAACTGGGTGGTACACCTCCCTGCACCCAGTTGGTTCCTGGCTTGGGCTGCCAACCCAAAGTTGCTGCTGTAGACAAAGAGGACATAGGTGTTTTCGGGGCCGGGACTCTGTGCAGACGGTTTGAGTGCCACCGTGTCCCATTCTCTAATCTGTAGGTGGCCGACCCCAGTTGCTGAGTGACACGGAGAGGATCTGACCAGTAGGACTGCAATTTATGCCGGCGGTGGGCCCGTTTAATCCTGACCCAGTCCCCAACAGCTAGTGAAGGGGTCTGCACTCGATGTGAGGCGTCAAATTGTCCCTTCATCCGGGCCTGGGAACTTAAAACCCGTGCTTTGACTTTCTGCAAACCTTGGGTTTCGTGTGGAGGGGCAGGCTGTGCCCTCAAACAATCCAGGGGTTGCTTTAGTTCACGTCCGATCATGAGCATTGCTGGAGACACCCCCGTGGTGGAGTGCTTTGATGCCCGAATGCTCAAGAGAGTTTGGTTGAGGGCGTCGCTGAAGATTTTCCCTTCTTCCAGGCAGGCCCGAATCCCATTCTTAAGAGTTCTATTTAGACGTTCCACCCCTCCATTACTCTCTGGGTGGTACACTGCTGTCCTGATGTGCTTGATGGAACGCAGTGTCAGAAACTCTGTGAACTCAACTGAGATGAATTGAGGCCCATTATCTGTTGTAACAACACTGGGAAGTCCCCACCGCCCAAAAAGTTCCTCCAGTCGGCCAATGATGGTATGTGTGGTGACAGAGCTCAGCTGAAAAACCTCCGGCCATTTGGAATGCAAATCATGCACGACCAGGAGGTACCGTGCATGAGCAGGTGCCCCATGAAGTTCTCCACAGAGATCGATCTGGATGTGCTCCCAAGGAGCTGAAGGCCATGGGGTCGGGTTGAGTGGTGCTGTAGCTGGCTGGCCGGTCTTCCCGCTCAGAAGGCAGCAGGCACAGTTACGTACCAGCTCCTCAACTGCTGAATCTATGTGAGGCCACCACACTGTATCACGGCACCGTTGCTTCACTTTGACCACCCCTAAGTGCCCTTCATGTGCCATGTGAAGTACTCTAGATCTAAGACTCTCAGGGACAACTGCTCGGTGGCTACGAGCAAGGCACACCGTCCCCCAGCAGGAGAGCTCGTTCCGGAACCGGTAGTAGGGGAGCAAGCGGTCATCCACCTTGGCTGGCCAGCCATCCCGGATGTAAGTGCGGAGGGTCGCCAGAGTCTCATCATCAGCAGAGGCCTGCTGCAGCTCGGCCAAGGTAACTACTGAGCTGAGGGGCCCATGTAGGATATGAACCAAGTCATCATCATTTTCTGTGCCTCGAGTGACCTCGCCTGTTTCCTTTGTCACTGAGACCGCTCTTGACAGAAGGTCTGCCACTGTGTTAGCACGCCCTGGCATAAACTCCAGGCTGAAGTTGTACTGGTTCAGCCGGTCAGCCCACCTCAACAATCTCATGGGTTTGTGTCCTGAACCCTGGGTCGCCAACAACGCTGTCAGAGCCTGATGGTCTGTGCGTATGGTGAAAGCCCGGCCATATAGATAGACATGCCAGTGTTCACATGCCCACAGGCAAGCCAGTGCTTCCCTCTCCCCCACTGAATACTTCTGCTCAGCGGGAGTGAGAGCCCTGGAAGCAAAAGCCACCGGCCGTTCCACCCCCTCATGGGTCTGGGAGAGCACTGCACCAAGTGCCACCCCAGAGGCATTGCAGGTGACCAACGTAGGTGCTGTCAGGCTGAAATGGGTCAAAGTGGGGGGAGAGGTGAGCTGTTGTTTGATGATGCGCACAGCGTCATGGCAGGCCGGGGTCCAGTCCCAACGCACGTCCTTCCGAAGCAAGCTACGCAGGGGAGCTGTCGAGTCGGAGAAGTGTGGCATGAATCTAAGGTAGTAGGCAGCCATTCCTAAGAAAGAGGACAGCTGGGCTGGTGACTGGGGATCTGGCAAAGACAGAATGGCCTCAGTGTGCGACATAATAGGGGCTATTCCTGCCTCTGAGAGCCTGAAACCTAAAAACTCGACCTCCTTAACTCCAAACACGCACTTTCCAGAATTTAGTTTCACGCCATGCTGTTCAAAGCGTCGGAAGACTTGCTCCAGGCGAGCTTCATGCAGTGCCATGGTGGGTGCATGTACAACCACGTCGTCCAGATAGATGGAGACACCGGAGATACCTGCCAGTATCAGTGACATAATCTTCTGGAAACAGCTTGGAGCCGAGGAAAGTCCAAAAGCCATGCGTTTGAATCTGAACACCCCCACATGTGTAACAAAAGCTGTGAGGTCCATGCTGGCAGGTGCAAGGGGAACCTGCAGATAGCCATTTCGCAAGTCCATCTTACTAAAAACAGTGGAGCCATGGAAATGGCTGGTGAGCTCCTCTGCTGTAGGCAACGGGTACTTATCAGGAATTATAGCTTTGTTCACATCTGACAAATCAACACAGAGACGCAGACCGCCCCCCCTTTCTCCTGGCCGTGGAATACTTATCATCCGATAAGGTGAGCGTTGCGAATATCCGTTGGCCCTCCTGTCCGAGACAATGGCGGAGGAGCGCACACTTCCGCGCTTCGGCCAGATCCGTGTGCCCCAGAGCAAGCAAATAATCCTCAAAGGACGCCAGCCATCGGTCCCACGGAACCACGGGACCCCCTGGCACGGGTAAGAAAGGCGGAGGTGGAGGCAAACTGAGTTCATCCCATCCTCGTCGCCAAAATGTTGTGTCCGCATGGAGACAATGACCACACTGTGTTGTAGTTCAACTTCCTTTAATTGCCACCACACCCATATCCCTTACGACCCTTGCCGTACCCCGTGTTGCAGCTCTTAAAGGCGCAGTAACTCACCACCTAGTAAACTACATTAACTAGAACTAACGTGACATCAAACTGAACACTGTTTGACATAACAGGATCGAGATGGATCAGCTTTATTTCCTTCCAAAGCTGGAATAGGGACTCATTTAGAGAAAGTAATGAGGAAGAAGCTGTGTTATTCAAAGAGGTGATGTAAAGAGGTGACTGAAATAATGATTCGGTGTAAGTGCGATTAGTTAGGGAACAAGGACATTGTCATTGTCTCCTTGTTTCCTTTCCTTATAAAAAAGCAGTTTCATTCATCAAATACATTATTCTTTTTGTTATTCATAAATCCAAGACATTAGATGTTCCAAAATATGTAAAAAGTTATGCATTTAAACAATAAAATAGGCATTTAGCACAAGCCTTTGCATTAATCTGGATTCCTACACTTGCTGTGTTGCAGCTGCTGCAGAGAAGAACAGACTGCTGCTGAATCACATTGAGTGGCTGTTTTTATGGAAATATTATAATTTTACTTTTGTTTACAGTTGCTGATTAACCATGTGGTTTACAGGAATCCACCAGCCATGTCGCTCTGATAATGGGGATTTTTCATGGAGCCATGTATGCGTATTTTGTTTGTGCCAAAATCCCTAAAAAAATGTTTGCAAACACATCAAATCAGCAAATCAGTAGTAAAAGATACTTTTGAATTCTTTGTGAATTTTTTGCTAGACTTGGACGCATGGGTCAAAGTTCTTCTCCCTCTTCAAATACTGCTGATGAAGCTGGACTTTCCAGCATCGACTGGTCTGTAAAGCAAAACTCTAAATACACCAAAACAAGGAAAGTTTTTATGATTTTGGATAGAAAAGAAAAATATCAAATACTTTTATGTGCACACATACACACATGTTCACCTAGTATGCATGTTTTTGGACTGTGGGAGGAAGCCGGAGTACCCGGAGGGAACCCACGCAAGCGCAATAACACAATAAATGTGGTTTTAGCAGTGTTTCTCAACCTTGGTCCTCCGGGTCCACTGTCCTCCATGTTTCAATGTTTCCAAGCTTCAGCACATCCTGATACAAATGACTGTCTCAACAACAGACTTGTGCAGACCTCGATGACAAGCTGATGATAATCGTTAATTAGAATCAGGTGTGTTGAGGCAGCGAAACGTCTAAAACATGCAAGACCGGGGTGTTCGAGTTCCAGGGTTGAGAAACACTGGTTCATAGGACAAGCAGCTGTTTCTATGCCAAGTCTCACTCTTTCTTTTCTTTCTGCACATTAAGTGAAAAGAATCTTTCAGAGGTAAACAGGATAAAGACCAATTTCAAAACATTCACACTTACTTTTACCAACTGTTTAAACGATATATCTTTTGGATTTGTTGAAAGGAAAGAAAGAAAAATTAGATTAAATTAAAACCTGCTCTTATCTAAATAGACAATTTTCAAAATGATATTGTTGCAAAAAGCATTCTTTGGATCCTTTTGTACTCCGATAAGGTATCTAGAAATACCTTCCTTTGTTTTAGGGTCACGTATAGTCATTAGATTTTCAAAACGTTTATTTTAAAGCAGTGCCTTTAATTATCAGACTCTTTTTTTTTTTTTTTTTTTTCATTACCATTCTTGTCAGTATAGACATCGTGCACACGCTGTATGTATGATACACACTGAAATTGGACCTCTGCTTTTAACCCATCAACTAGTTTCACTAGTGAGCAGTGGGCTGCTAGAACCAGCGCCTGGGGAGCAATTTTGTGGATCCAGTTGTTTGTGTTTTTGGTATGTTGGGTATTTTCTTACTCTCGTGAATTTGTCCCTACTGCGTGTTCTTTAATCGAGGAAGAGAAGACCAGGATTCTCCAGATTCTGTTCAAAGATTTATTAGCCCTGACAGAGAATCTAGAAAATGTGCAACAGATATATATATCTGGGTCTGTACCCCGTCACTCCTGAGTGCACACAAAAACGTGTGTCTCCAACAAGAGCACGGAAACAGAGCACCAGTTACAAGCAGGGGGGGTCTTTTATAGTCCAGAGTTGTCTCCTGGTATGCTGACGTGCCCTCGTCATCCTCGTTGCAGGGTGGAGGTCATACTCGGGCAGTTAGGACCGGACCGGGGCACACTGGACAACATTCTTGAGACGTTGGCTCACGGGAGGGGGAGGCAGCTACTCAGCACCTGCAAAGCTTTATCATACACCGAAACTCTCGTATGCACACAGGAGGAGAAGCTCAGAGAAACCCTCTACCTTTCTGTGCACAAAGAAATACATTCTGTAACAGATAACCATGGAACATTCTGTTCTTCAGATGAGATTAAAGCATAGAACTTTTTTGTCCTTCTTCATTTCCCTCTCTTGATCTCAGTCTCTGAGATCACAAATCTTGAGCACTTAATTAAAGCAAAAACATAGTATAGTAACGGTAATATAGATGGTAAAAGCCTTCCAGGGTAACAACATATATGCCACTTCCACAGCAAAACTGCTCAGAGGAAGTGGGAGTTTCAAACCTTCTAATCCTGACCCTCAATTCAAAAATGCACAAAGTAAACAATAAAATAACGGAGTAAAATAATGCCTTAAAATTAGACCATGATGAGTGCTTCTTCATCATCTCCTTGTGTGGGATGAGGGCATAGTGACCGCGGGCCTCCTGTGAACCAACAGCTCGTTCAATCTATCTCTGTAAAAGAGCCCTGATGCATGGATGCAGCAGCACCCACACGTTACCATTATTGCCACAAAGACAGCCAGAGAGATTAGAATGCTGGAGATGAGATGCTTCCATTTACCAAACATTTCCATCCAGCTGTCCCACATCGAGGTGTCTACACCTGAGTGTTCCTTCGTTTTCTCATTCAGAGACCGTCTAAAGCCACAGTCAGCTTTCCTCCTACCTGGGTGTTATTAGGAATAAAAGTACAGCACTGGTCACCAAAAATACCACATATGTCACAGAGCGGAACTCCAAGATCCGAGCCGCCAGCAAACACACCACCTGATTAAGATCACTCGCACCTGGTTCCTCCTACATTTAGTCTGCAGAGATTCACCTCACCTCTGCCAGATCGTCTTTGTTTCCACATTGTTCGCTTCAAGCCCTTGTTCTCTTGCGTCATAGTTTCTGGTTTTTTGAATCTTATTCTGTCTGACCTCGTCTCTGCCTCATCCCTATAGGAAGTGTTTTGGATTTCATGGTTTCGACTCCTGTTCTGTCTGACCTGCTCTCAGCCTACCCCCTATCGGAAGTGTTTTGGATTTCATGGTTTTCGAATCCTGTTCTTCCTGACCTCGTCTCTGCCTACTCCCTATTGGACGTGTTTTGGATGTCACGGGCCTTGGAATCCTGACTGTCTGCCCTCGATTCTATCGGTGATTGTATTCGATCTTCCGTTTCTGGATCCGGACGGAGGACTTTGGCTTTCTGATCCAGGACGTCTCGTATCCTACGTCGGCTGTTCGGAACTGTCGGGGAATCTCCCCGAGAGCGGATTGGAAATAAATATCTTTAAGACTATCCGTTGTCTGAGTCGTCCGTGGATCGTGACAGAACGATCTGGCCACATGGATCCAGCAAAGGATCAGGAGTGGAGATCAGGGGTTGAGTTGGCGTTTACCCAGCAGAGGGCGCAGATGGCCGCTCTCGCTGAGGGAATTCACCAGATCATGCAGAGACTCGCAGATCCAACTCCTCATCCACCCGTCCAGCAACCTCCACCAGTAACTACCATGAACTACCCACAAGCGTCTCGAGAGCCTCGGGTCGACGCTCCGGAGAGATACGGAGGAGAACCGGGGCAGTGCAGGGCCTTTTTGGTCCAATGCTCTTTACTGTTCGAACTACAGCCGTCCGCTTTCCCGTCAGAGAGGGCCAAGGTAGCTTATGTCATCTCCCTGCTGAAGGGGAGAGCGAGACTGTGGGGAACCGCTGAATGGGAACGTTCCTCCCCAATCTGCCAGACTCTTGAGGGGTTCTCAGCGGAGTTGCATCGCGTTTTTGACCAGGTTCGGCCAGAGAGAGAGGCAGCCTGAACGCTGTTCCACATAAAGCAGGGTAATCGCCGGATTACAGACTATGTTATACAATTTCGCACGCTGGCGGCGGATAGCCGATGGAACGCGGAGGCTCTATGGGATGTTTTTTATCAAGGACTCTCGAATCATATTAAAGACGAACTAGCAGCACGAGAGACCCCTAGAGACTTGAATGGACTCATAGATCTCGCCCGCCGCATTGACTCCCGGTTCTGGGAACGACGGCAGGAGAGAGGCTCCTGGGGTTATCCCAGAGAGACAACGGGTAGAACGGTTCCTGTTTCTCTGGAAGATACCGAACCCATGCAAATTGGGAGATCCCGAATCACGCAAGACGAGCGTGAGAGAAGAAGGCGGAGGCACCTATGCTTCTACTGCGGTGGGGCCGGTCACGGAATAAGCACCTGTTCAGTAAAAGGCCAGGCTCAGTAGGGAATAGAAGGAGACTACTGAGCCGATCCTTCTCTGATGGTTCTCCTTCACGACCAGTCCTCTATGCCTTGATGGGAGACTCCGAACATAGGGTTCCAGTATTCATTGACTCCGGGGCAGATTCTGATTTTATGGACTTAGAAATAGCCCAGCGATTGGGTTTGAGTCTTTCTGAATTGGACAATCCTATATCGGTACGCGCTCTCGATAATCATGTGATTCATAACGTCAGGCAAAGGACCGAACCAGTACTTATGACGATGGAAGGGGGTCACCAGGAGAAGCTTGGGTTCTACGTTATCTCCTCACCGCAACTTCCACTCATCTTAGGACACACATGGCTTCAGACGCATAATCCATACATCAGCTGGCGAGAGGGCAAGATACTCGAGTGGAGCGTCAACTGTTTAACCACTTGCCTACGGGCCCATCATGAAACTCCACCCGCCCCGTCCTCCGGCACAGCAGAGACCTATCCAAACCTCTCCGCAGTTCCCGCGCAGTACCATGACCTCAAGGAGGTGTTCAATCGGGATCGTGCCGGTTCGCTTCCTCCTCATCGATCATTTGACTGTGCTATTGACCTGCTCCCAGGTACCACACCACCCCGAGGGCGACTGTATTCCCTTTCGGAACCTGAACGAGCGGCCATGAACACATACATCAAGAGCTCGCTGGCTGCGGGAATCATCCGTCCGTCGTCTTCTCCTGCGGGAGCGGGGTTTTTTTTTTGTTGGGAAGAAGGATGGTTCTCTACGCCCATGCATTGACTATAGAGGGCTTAATGAGATCACTGTCCGAAATAGATATCCCCTGCCACTCATCTCCACGGCCTTGGATCAACTGCAGCAGGCCACGGTTTTCACTAAGTTGGATCTCCGTAATGCCTATCATCTGGTTCGGATCAGGGAGGGAGATGAGTGGAAAACTGCCTTTAACACACCCACCGGACATTATGAATATCTAGTCATGCCTTTCGGTCTAACCAACGCTCCAGCTGTTTTCCAGGGGATGGTGAACGAGGTCCTTCGGGACATGCTCAACACGTTTTGTTTTTGTCTACCTGGACGATATCCTTATCTTCTCTCGGACTTTGGCAGAGCATAAGCTTCATGTCAGGTCAGTTCTCCGACGTCTGTGGCAACACCGGTTATTTGTCAAGGCAGAGAAGTGCGAGTTCCACAGTTCCAAGGTCTCTTTCCTGGGGTTCATCATCACACCAGGTAGTTATGAGATGGATCCGGAGAAGATTTCTGCAGTCAAGGACTGGCCACGGCCGGAGAGTCGTAAACAATTGCAACGCTTCTTGGGATTTGCCAATTTTTATCGCAGATTTATTGGCAACTACAGTACCATCACGGCACCACTACATGCCTTGACATCCGTCAAGTCGCCCTTTCGATGGTCCCCTGCAGCGGAGGAGGCGTTCTCTACCCTTAAACACCGTTTTGTCTCTGCCCCCGTTCTTCGCATGCCAGACCCTCAATTGCAGTTCATTGTGTAGGTGGATGCCTCCGCATCAGGGTTGGGGGCCATTCTGTCGCAACGATATCCCGATGATTCCCGTGTTCATCCTTGTGCTTATTATTCCAGGCTACTGTCCCCAGCAGAGAGGAACTACACTATAGGGGACCGAGAGCTCCTGGCAGTTAAAGTCGCTTTGGAAGAGTGGCGACACTGGCTGGAGGGGGCGTCGCAACCTTTCCTTGTTTGGACTGATCACAGAAACCTGGAATATTTGAGGTCGGCCAAGAGACTCAACCCTCGCCAGGCCAGGTGGGCCCTGTTTTTTAATCGGTTTGACTTCTCTTTGACGTATCGACCAGGCCCCAAGAACGCCAAACCGGATGCCCTGTCCAGACAAAGGGATTCTCCGACGTTAGGTGAGACTGAGCCAGAGGACTATATTCTGCCTTCCTCCGTCAGGTTGTGTGCTGCCAAGACCGAGGTAGAGGAGGAGGTGTTCCGTGCTCAACCTGTCGAGATGCCAGGCAAGTGTCCGGCAGGGAGACTCTACGTGCCTCCACAATTGCGGTCAAAAGTTTTAGTTCTGTGTCATTCCTCCAAGTTTGCTTGTCACCCGGGGGTGTCTCGTACTGTTCATCTGGTGGCTCAGCGTTTTTGGTGGCCTTTGTTCCAGAGGGACGTTCGCCAGTTTGTGGCGGCGTGCCCCGTGTGTTCCAGTGCCAAGACTTCCTGTCGTCGCCCCGCGGGCCTCCTTCACCCATTGTCCATTCCCCGGCGCCCTTGGTCTCACATCTCCATGGACTTCGTTACAGGTCTTCCACCCTCAAATGGGAAGAGGGTGGTATTGACTATTGTGGACAGGTTCTCCAAAATGACACATTTTGTGGCGTTAAACAAACTACCGACGGCCAAGGAGATGGGGGAGATTGTAAGTACCAATGTTTTTTCGATTGCATGGATTGCCTCAGGACATTGTGTCTGACCGTGGACCCCAATTCACGTCCCGCTGTTGGTCAGAGTTTTGTAGGCTCTTGGGGATTCAGATCAGCCTATCCTCCGGTTTCCATCCCCAGTCGGATGGCCAGACTGAGCGGCTCAACCAGGTGTTGGAGATGGGCCTGCGCTGCCTTTGCTCGGGAAACCCATCCTCCTGGGATCGACAGCTTACTTGGATCGAATATGCCCACAACTCCTTACCTTCCTCTGCCACGGGTCTATCTCCCTTTCAAGTTGTTTATGGTTACCAACCTCCGATGTTTTCCTCGCAGGAAGGCGCTGCTACAGTCCCGTCGGCTGGGGCGTCAGCACGTCGATGTCAGCGGATGTGGCGGCGGGCTCGGTGCATGCTTCTGCAGACGGCTCAAAGATATGCCCGAACGGCTAACCGCCATCGTTCGGAGGCCCCGGTATACAGAGTGGGGGATAAGGTGTGGCTCTCCACGAAGGACTTACCCCTCAGGGTGGACAGCCGGAAGCTGGCACCCCGCTTTGTGGGTCCTTTCCCCATCTCCAAGGTGATAAACCCGGTGGCAGTTCGCCTTCAGTTACCTCGTTCGCTCAGGACCCACCCCACCTTTCATGTCTCCAGAGTCAAGCCCGTCTTTACTTGCCCTTTGATGCCCGCCTCCAGACCCCCTCCACCCGCCCGGTTTGTTGGTGGCGGGCCGGTGTACACTGTAAAGCGCTCTCGGCGGGTGGGACGTTCCGTCCAGTATCTGGTGGACTGGTTGGGTTACAGTCCCGAGGAACGTTCCTGGGTGCCGGCCCATCGGTTCCTGGACCGGAGTATGGTGACCCGTTTTCACCAAGCTCACCCTGATCAACCTGGTGGGTCGTCAAGAGCCGACCCTTGTGAGGGGGGTTCTGTCACAGATCGGAACTCCAAGATCCGAGCCGCCAGCAAACACATCACCTGATTAAGATCACTCGCACCTGGTTCCTCCTACATTTAGTCTGCAGAGATTCACCTCACCTCTGCCAGATCGTCTTTGTTTCCACATTGTTCGCTTCAAGCCCTTGTTCTCTTGCGTCATAGTTTCTGGTTTTTTGAATCTTATTCTGTCTGACCTCGTCTCTGCCTCATCCCTATAGGAAGTGTTTTGGATTTCATGGTTTCGACTCCTGTTCTGTCTGACCTGGTCTCAGCCTACCCCCTATCGGAAGTGTTTTGGATTTCATGGTTTTCGAATCCTGTTCTGCCTGACCTCGTCTCTGCCTACTCCCTATTGGACGTGTTTTGGATGTCACGGGCCTTGGAATCCTGACTGTCTGCCCTCGATTCTATCGGTGATTGTATTCGATCTTCCGTTTCTGGATCCGGACGGAGGACTTTGGCTTTCTGATCCAGGACGTCTCGTATCCTACGTCGGCTGTTCGGAACTGTCGGGGAATCTCCCCGAGAGCGGATTTGGAAATAAATATCTTTAAGACTATCCGTTGTCTGAGTCGTCCGTGGATCGTGACAACATACACCTGATATTTCAGCTAATAACATATCTAAAGCTATTCTGTTCTGGAATGCCATTAAAGAAGTAGCCTTCAGTTGTTAATGCACTGCATCAAAGCCATACTGAGTATAACCGCCCAATTTCTGAACATTGTAGTGAATGTAGTTAATGCGATCCACGTTTTTATTAGGGGTTACAGGGAATAGTGCAGAGATTAGAGGGATATTTTCAAAACCTGCAGCCACTTGATCAGCCAATTTATACTCATCTGGAACTCCACGAGGTACGCCTAGGGAGTCAATATAGGTGGGATCTCCATCTCCCAACCAGGAAGGCTGGGAGTCGAGCGACCTTTTATAAAGACGCCCATCCTGTACTACCAGTCGTTTTATAGGTTCCGAGGTGTGGAGTAGGTCATCAAACGTGAGAGAAGTAACAGATACAGGAAGTATGAGGGAGACGAGGGCACATAAGCCTGAAGCGTTGTGGGGAAGTCTATCACACACACATAACTTGGCCACACCAGATCCAAAGGTCTGTCCGGGCCAAGGGCCTGGGAGTAGTCCAGGGGGCAGTGTGGGTACACCAAGTATCATTTATTCGTCCGTTTTCATGGCCAGATCCAGTCAAATTAAAACAAATAAAATTTTGTCTGGGCACCCCTTTATCAAACACAGGTTTAATTTTCGCTTGATTGGTGAGTGGGTGGAACATGTCATAAGTCGAACAGTTTCAGTATGAGTCATCAGGTTATCTACACAGTCAGCTGGAATTGCAGAAGGCACCACTTTTAACAGTGGACGTGGACCCATACACACAAGACAATCTGTGTGGCAGATTGGCTGCTTGTTCCGCCATTAGAAGCCAGTTATTCCTCATGGAGGACACTCCGGTAGTCATCTGAAACCAGTCATCTATGTTATCAGGGGCTGGCTTTACCGTTACTTTAATGGGAGAGGAAGAAGCTGGACCTTTACTCACTGTTTGGATGGTCGTGGAGGAGGTCCGACTTTGTCTTTGAGCTGCAAAGGCTGTCTTATTAGGGCAGAAATGAATATAAGTACATGGATCGGCATGAGCTTTGTAAACACATAGCCCTAAAGTATAACATTTAGAGTGAGTGGTGTAGGAAGGTGGGTGGGCCTGGTCGGGTGGCTCCTTAAGAGGTGTACTGGAGGTATTTAACAGGATCTGGAGTTGATTGTTGGTTCGTTGCCAATTGGTAATTCTTGATTTCCACTCCTCAGCCTGTTGTTCCCATCCATAAGAGTAATGGTCCCAGGTAGCATCTAAAACATGAGAGACCTTTCCCCACCCACCAGCGGTCAGATATCCAGTGGTGTCTAGGTACAAGGGATAATCCTTCCATTCACTTGCCTTGTACCCTCCCAATTGTATAGTATTCAAATCAAATTGGATGAGGGAGTGGGTTACGTTGGAAGAATAACAAAAGTAGAGTTGAGTGGTTACTGTGTTAGGATTGTCACAAGGGTTGATTATGGCTTCAACGCTTAACCCAGGGGTTGTTGTCAGTGTCGGCTTTGGGTCTTTTGGGTTTGTTGTCAGTGCATGATCCATTCAGCTGGCATTCAAAAAACAACATCAAAAAGATAAAAACTGCAAATATACAGGCAAAACAAGCAGTGCATGCCTTCCCTCTTTTGGACTGGAGGAATCCCAGTTCATCAAAGGAGAGCATGATCAGTTAGAAGGGTTAGCAGGGCGTATCATAGAATAATGAAACCACTTTCTGCCTTTGCTCTGGAGTCTGACATCGGTGGAGGTTCTGGCCACTACGTCGTGGGGGCCTGACCAGCACGGTTCAGACCACTTCCTGGACAACATCTTCAGGTACACAGATGTCCACAAGGACACTTTTGTGCTATAGGTTGCCCTCTGGCAGTCATGTAGTCATTTCCTTTGCAAGCAGCCAAGTCAAGTGTAGCAGCAGCTACAGGATAGGCTGAGTCAGAGTACACAGTCACTTCATCAGAGGGACAGGCTTCAAGGGCCAGGCAAATGGCCAGAACCTCTGCAGCTTGGGCAGAGGGATGGTCAGTCAGATGTTCAGTTGTAACTGTCATAAAGTCGCCATTCACACATTCAATCACAGCAGAAGCAGCTCTAAGCAGTCCATTAGGAAGCCTGAAACAACAGCCATCAGTGAAAAGAATACAGTCAGACATGTTAACACCAGTGTGTGAATAAGTCAGATTGGGTGCAGTCAGGATTTTGAGGAGTCTGGTCTGCCTCAAAGAAGACAAGGTGAATGCAGATGAGGCAACAAAAGATGTCACTGAGTGGTCAGTCAAGATGATCGGGGGTGTGACATGACAACATGGGCAGTTTTCTGTATGACTTTGGCCAGGCCTGCAGCATATCGTGTGCACAACGGGGCAACGTTATCCAACGGTACACTGCAGTACATCAAAACAACCCTTCGCCCTTGTGATTGTTGAAACAATGTGGCATTGATGACCGTAGGGGTCACTGATGCATCCAAATAGAATGGCAGTGTGTAATCTGGAGAAGCCAGAGCTGCAGCACAGGTAAGATCGCGCACGAGTTGAACAAACACTTCATCAGTCTCAGCAGTCCATTCTAGTGTGGCAGAGAGAGCGGAAACGCCCTTCTCTCTGACTGGAGCTCTTAAGGGAGCTGTTCTTTCCGAAAAACAGGGCAAGAAGTGCCTGCTGTAACCACAGAGGCCTAGAAAAGTCTTTCACAGTGTCAGGTCGTTTGTGAGTGAGAATAGACTGTCTGTGACCAGAGGACATAGCAGAGCCAGAATCAGAGACAGTCCTACCCAGAAATTGCACCTCTTTTCTGCAACATTGTAGTTTTTTCTTCAAGACCTTGAAACCGAGGGCATGCAGTCTGAGCAGGATGACCCTGGTGGCTTCAAGACAGGCAGTCGTAGTTGGAGCAGCCAGCAAAAGATCATCCACATACATTAACAGTACACAGCCTTCAGGCAGGAAAACATCCTGTAGGAGAGATCTCAGACACTGATTAAATATGCCTGGTGAGTTTTTTGAACCCTTGTGGCAACCTGGTGTATTGCAAATTTACTCCTTTATCTGAATGCAAAAAGATGCCTGCTGTTAGGATGTAATGGGATGCAGAAAAACGCATTGGCCAAATCAATAGCCCTAAACCAGTGACAAGTAGGTGGAATGGAGGCCATCATTCTGTGTGGGTCAGGTACAGGTAGGACCGGGGTCAAGGTCACGTCATTCACAGCCCTAAGGTCATGTGCCATTCTGTAGGAGAGTTGGTCAGCTTTCATGACAGGTCGAAGTGGAGTACACCACGTAGTCAGATTGTTCGAGTACACCTGCTGTCCACAGTCCAGTCAGTGCGTCCTCCATGCCCTTATCTGCCTCTGGTACCCATCTGTACTGTGGTCTGTAAACGTGCGAGCCAGGACTAACCTCTATTTCCACAGGTGTCACTGTCGAGCAGGAGCCCACGTCAAATAGTCCAGCTGACCACAGAGACTCAGGAAGAGAGTCAATCAGGGGTTTGGCTTCGTCATGTCAGTACATTCCCTGCCGTGATGCCTGGAAATCAGTTCATGCTGTAAAATTGAGGAATTGTCCAGCTCACCTTTGTCAATGCGATACATTTTAGTCGAGTGAGAATAGGCAACGCCAGTCAGTGAGGTTTCCTCCCAGTCAGTGGTAGAATCAGCCTTTTTTACCATATGACCAAGTTCTCTGGCCTCATGTCCTGGAAAGAGGGCTAAAGAAATGTGGGGTACAGCTGTGTCTGACATCCTGTACCAAGAGAGTTGTTGTTCAGTGAGTTGACAGCGTGCAGCTACTCCCTCTGGACCTATAATGAGACTTACAGATGTGAGAACCCACTGCTTACCTTCAATATCATTAAACTGAGATTTGTAAATATCATCCTCGTTCCTATCATAATACAGAGTACAATGTGAGGGATCTGTTGGTGGGAAGTAGGGTCTGAGAGTCTGGATCCAGGGTTTCCACATGTGGTAATGGTTGACTATACCAGGAAGATCAGGATGTTCAGGATCCAGGAGGGCCCAATAGATGTTCGCCATGCGTGCAGAGGAGGAGTGCTCTGCCATCAACCACTGTCCAGTGTGTCCTGCTGCATGCTGGGCTTTGACTGATTGTCCTCCTGGAAAAGTCACAACAATCCCTTCTGGGCCACACAAAATAGTAGCATTCAATTTTATGAGAATGTCTCTGCCCAGGAGATTGACAGGTGTCTGTGGTGAAGAAATGAATGAATGTCCAAAAGTCTGTACAGCCAGGGTGGTGGTGAGGAGTCTGGTGCGTTGCAGGTTCTGTAGTGTCCCAGAAAAACAAATAAAGGACTGATATGAGGAAGTGAGAAGTGTGGGTGGCAGCTTACAGTTCAGTGATGAGCATGTAGCTCCTGTGTCCACCAGTCCTAGGAGTCGCTGTTGGTTGAAGGGAACCATGGCACCTGCATCCGCCAGGGGTCCCTGTTCTTCTGGGCACCCCTAGTGGTATTGGCCGCCCTGCCAGTCTCCGCCCCATTGCTGCTGTGGTGGTTGTTGTCCCCACGGGACTGGAGGCCTACCTCTATCATGTCCACCCCGCTGTCCTCCACCTCTTGGGGGTCCTTGAGGTCCAGCCTGGGGACAGTCTTGTCTCCAATGGCTGTGGTCACCACAGATGAAGCATCCATTGCTGTCCTCCATCGGTCGCCTGGGAGGTCGCCTGCTTCCACCGCGGAACCGACCTCTTCCCCTGTAAATACCCTGCCACATCACTAGGGGTAGATTCACAGTGGTATCAGGTGTCTTTTCTTTTTTCTCTTGTTTTTTCTGTGTAGCCTCATCTCTAGCCTGTGCCAGCTGTAATTTAACCAGCTGTTCTTTCATTTTTTCTATCTCAGCTTTAGACTCAGTTTGCTTATCAGCATAACATTTACAATGATGGATGACGTGTCTTTTGAATCTGGACTCATCTCCAGCCATGAGGTCAGGATCCTGTTTAAGTTTGTCCTGTATGTCACTCGGGAGTCCAGTCAACACTGCAGTCCTAAACATCAGTTGGTCAGTCTCGCCGTGTCCAGGGTCACGTCCAGTGGCGTCCATCCACACCTGCACACAGTTAGAATAATACAGAGTAGGATCTTGACCTAAATAAGGAAAGGAGGTGGGGGCAGCTGTCAGGGAGTCAGGGAAGTGTTCTCTGATAGGAGCAAACAGTTGTCTGGCATGATTATTCAGGGGTGTGGCATCAGGGACCAGCGTTGTCTGTGCAGCCTCCTCAATGCTCCTCCTGTCTACACCATTGGCTGTTACTGCCATGGCCTGCCTGAGATCTCCCACACAGGGCACGTGACCTTCAAACACAGTACAGAAACGGTTGAGCCACACTCATCCACCAGCATTCATTCTGGGTAATTTTCCAGTCAATGCAGTAAGGTCAGTCAACGATAGGGGCTTATAAATGGCTTGTCCAGTAGCAGATTGGACTAAGGGAAACATGTACCCCTGTCTTCCTTCGGGGGGTCTCGTTTGGTCAATGAATGGAGGGTATACTTATGGGTTGTAGCTGAGGGATTATTTGGATTTACCTGTTCGTCCTCCTCTTCTCCAGTGGTCGATGGAGAGCCCTCTGCTGGATCACCCTGGTTTCTGGGGGTCCCACTTACCCAGCTGGTGGCGGGGGTCCCTGGCCCTTAGGGTCCGGTCTGTTCTTGATTAGCCCGTCCGTCTGTTCTGGCTTGATGCAACACTTTATCAATCTCGGTTTTATTCTCTCTTGTCAGATCTGCTTCCTCCATGTCTAGAGCCAACTGGCCACATACTCTTACCATGGGATACATACCTGTACTTGTACCTGGATTGTATGGTGGGGGATCCTCAACTCCGGAGGGTAACTGTGAGAGGCCAGTAGGAAGAGCCCCTTGTGGTGGAGGAGTGGATGGAGTGGTTGATTTCAGCTTTCCCTGCTCTGTCCCTTTTTCCTTTTGTTCCTTTTAGCATCTGCCTGAGTCCACACTTTATGCAGTTTCTTCCTCTCTTTGTCTCTCTTGTCTTTCTCTACTCCTCCCAAAACCTGATTAATAACTAGTTCACACATGTCCAGCCATTCAAAATCACTTACTTCGTCTGCTTTACCTTCATTCCTCAATCCATCACACACACCATACTCCTCGCATTCTCTATCAAATTCACCTTCCATTTTGTTTCTTTTGTTCTTTTGTTTGTGTCAATTCTTCCGATTTCGGACAATATATTGTCTTTTATTCCAGATTCTCGCGTTCTAATATTTTACTTAATCCAAATACCATTTTTTGTGCTGAGCCAGCCAGGCCAAGGGCTTCAATGGACGCAAACCCACACAATATTACACGCCGGTAATATTACTAGTCACGTTTTTTAGTTTATTCGACGATAAACAAGGCTTCAACGTACTTCAAACCCACACAGTATTACACGCCGGTAATATTACTAGTCACGTTTTTTAGTTTATTCGACGATAAACAAGGCTTCAACGTACTTCAAACCCTTTGAACTTGGTTTTTTAGTTTATTTCAATAATAAACAAGGCTTCAACCTCTTAACCTATATATGGGGTCCTTGTAGTCCATTTATTTATTCTTCCTTTTATTTAAAATATTCAATACGCAGAATTGGATGTCAACAGGTTTCTGCTTACCTTTTTGTCGGCCGGCCAGGAAGAATAATGTCAATGGAGTAGTCACCCTCGACTTTCACTTATTCCTGTCCACGTCGGGACGGTCCTCGCCGGGACCTGTAAACTACATAACGACGCGTCACCTTCCCTCAACTCACGATCGGGGTCACCAGAAACTGTTGGGTATTTTCTTACTCTCGTGAATTTGTCCCTACTCCGTGTTCTTTAATCGAGGAAGAGAAGACCAGGATTCTCCAGATTCTGTTCAAAGATTTATTAGCCCTGACAGAGAATCTAGAAAATGTGCAACAGATATATATATCTGGGTCTGTACCCCGTCACTCCTGAGTGCACACAAAAACGTGTGTCTCCAACAAGAACACGGAAACAGAGCACCAGTTACAAGCAGGGGGAGTCTTTTATAGTCCAGAGTTGTCTCCTGGTATGCTGACGTGCCCTCGTCATCCTCGTTGCAGGGTGGAGGTCATACTCGGGCAGTTAGGACCGGACCGGGGCACACTGGACAACATTCTTGAGACGTTGGCTCACGGGAGGGGGAGGCAGCTACTCAGCACCTGCAAAGCTTTATCATACACCGAAACTCTCGTATGCACACAGGAGGAGAAGCTCAGAGAAGCTCCCACCTTTCTGTGCACAAAGAAATACATTCTGCAACAGATAAACATGGAACATTCTGTTCTTCAGATAAGATTAAAGCATAGAACGTTTTTGTCCTTCTTCAGGTACATGTATACAAACTCGCTTTTTCCCCTTCCCATTAATTTCCAGAGGCACATGGCTGGTGGATTCCTGTAAATCACATGAATTACCAGCAACTGAAAATGAAAGTGAAAGAAGATTTCTACATAAAACAACCACTCAATGTGATTCAGCAGCAGTCTGTTCTTTTCTGCAGCAGCAACACAGCAAAGGTAGGAATCCAGATTAATACAAAAGCTGGTGTTAAATGAATATTTTATTGTTGAAATATAAAACTTTACATATTTTGGATTACCTAATTTCTTAAATGTAAAAAGTTTATATAAAACAAAAAGAATAAAGCTGTATTTGATTAGCTTAAATGATTTCTACTTAAAATAATGTATCAATTATGAATTTCAAAATAGTCATTTACTTTTCACCATTTACCAAAACTGCTTTTGCACCTAATTAAGATTTCAATGACCTGCGTTCTCTGAAGTGACACCCGTCCCAGTTTTATTTTGGAATGAAATGGTCAATTCCATGTCAGTGCAACTTGTCTTCACTACTTTCATCACTTTCCTACTACTACTTTCATAGGGGTTAGAAAAACAAATTGTAAACTACAAAACACTTTTAAAAGAACATCTTGCTGTAAAATACAGTTGAAGGAAAAACTTTCAATTTCACTTTTACAACCAAAAAATTTAATTTTATGGATAAAAACAAAACGACTCGTCTGAAGCCCTCGCGTGTGTGTGTGTATATGTATGTGTATATATATATGTATTTATGTATGTATGTGTATATATGTGTACGTGTATATATGTATGTGCATATATGTATATGTATGTGTATATATGTATATATGTGTATGTGTGTATGTGTATATATTTGTGTATGTGTATATATGTATGTGTATATATGTATATGTATGTGTATATATGTATATATGTGTATGTGTGTATGTGTATATATTTGTGTATGTGTACATATGTATGTGTATATATGTATATGTATGTGTATATATGTATATATATATATATATATATATATATATATATATATATATATATATATATATATATATATATATATATATATATATCTTGTATTTCTCCCTGGTTTTCTACAGTAGAGTAGTCCTGGCACACTCAGAAACTTCCAGGAGAAAGCTCCTGAGGAAACCACTTTTTCCCAGCAGTTGAGTGCTCAACATCTCAAATGTGATGCATCAGAACCATATATATATATATATATATATATATATATATATATATATATATATATATATATATATATATATATATATATATATATATATATATATATATATATATATATATATGAACCGAATATGTAATAATACATATTAGTCAAAAACATGTTGGATTGTCCTTTGTTGTACAGTAATTAAGGTCTTCCTTCTGATGTGTGACAAAATTTAAATATATAATTATAGAAAAACAATTTTTTTTCCTTGGAAATTAAATTTGAAAACTGAATGAGAAGTTAAATATTTATTTTGCCATAAAACTATATTGTAGTTGTAGCCAGGGTCTCAATATATTCCTGAATAGGACCAGTACTAGGTTCTTGGAGGTAGTATGACTCTTTCAAAAACATAGGCCGAAGACAGTCAATTTGAAGAGAGCTCTTTGTATTAACAACATGAACCACAAAAACAAGAACAGTTCCAATAACACATGGACAGCACAACAAAAATATCAATAGAAAATATTTCAAATGTCCCAGTATCTTAATTAATAAAAAAAAAAAAAACAATGTTCTCTTCCACCTGAGATCTCTCGGGAAAAAGGAAAAACAGTAATTCAAGTCTCTCTTAACATGCCATCAGAGTCAGGTGGCTCAGGTAAATCCTACCACACTGCAGATCCTGAACGCAAAGAGTGTAATTTTCATTTCTTCCTCCAGGTGATTTCTTGGGTCTGGGTTGGCTCGCCATCTCCTCCATGAAGAGAAATCTCCAAGGCAGGTGAAGTCCATCCAATGGACAACCAGCCGGAAGGAAAAATAAAAAAAACCAAAGAAAAAAAAACCAAAGGAAGAAAACTCTGAAATAAAAAAAAATAAATAAATAAAATAAAGACTCCAGCCTGCATGACAATAAAAGTCTTATAGCATACAGCTCTGAAACCTACTCATAAGCATATCCACATATGACATACAACAACAACATACCACTTAAGTAATACAATAATATAACATGGCAATATTAAATTAAATTTACATTGGATACACACCATAAAATTGTAACATGGCTATCACTCTTTACTTCTTAGCTAATGGTATTAACTTTTTACTCACCACGACGGTCAGCAGTTAGAAAAACCGTCAGGAAAATAACCTAATCCTGGTTGTCTTACACACTCTAATCTCTTTCTCCTGAATCAAAACCTTAGTTACAAGTCATATTATTTCTTCCACTTTCTCTGTCTCAGCTAAGCGGTTAGCTCACTCGACGTACTAACGACATTGCCCTTCCTGGGCGGAGGGATCTTCTTCACCTCATCCAGTCAATGGAGAGCACACAATATTTTGAACCAATTAACACAAAGAAAATCCCAATTTAGGCTTTGACATACAACCAAATAAGCCACTGACTCAGGAAAAAAATTAAAGTTTATCACCTGAGTCAGTGATCAATCCATCAATTATACAAAATGGACTCTGTAAAACTTTATTTATAAGGAGCTCAACTCCTCTGGGTTACATTATCCCCCTCTAAAAGTCATGCACGTCCCGTTGCACGCCGTCCTCGGGTAAAAAAAAAAAAGTCATTGGTGTTCATCAAGGAGTTAACAAACGCTGATTTCATACCTTGAAACAATGACTTAACTACCGTTATCAAAGGATTTCCAAGGTGAGGATAATCAAGCCTCCGTGGAGGGTGTCTAAACCCCTCTACCTTCTCAATGGTTGTGTTACAACAGGATCATCTCTTTGCACCATCCCAGGGTTTTGCGTCGTGTTTTTCACAACTAAGGTTTCATCATCTAAAATCAGATTAGGATCTGGTGAGTAGCTTGAGCATTCAGCACTGAACTCAACTGGGAATGGTGGTTGGTTGTCCATAGGGAACTCTGAACTTATATTACTACTAACTTCATCAGAAGGAAAGTGAGTAAGTGAGCCAGCTTCCTCTGTAGATGCTTTAGCAGTAGCGACCTTGTGACGGGTGTACGCTGACGACTGAGATTCATCAAGGTCCTTCTCCGTTTGATCCAGTGTACTTGGTTCCATCCCTTGATTTAAACTGGGTGGGTCATGATCTCTAGATGGTCGAACAGTGGTTGTCAATTTCCTTCTCACAACCAACTCATAGATTGTGGTGAAATTTGGGATCTCTCGATATAGAGGATCATCACTCTTTGGAAAAACAAATTCATCCTCCACATCCAGGGATTTATCAACTCCAAGTGTCTCAGCACCAGCAGTCTGATGGGTTCTCTGGTTACAACTCCGTTTAGATGCACCAGTATCTAGTTCTTCCTGAGGAGGAAGGAAACTACAAGGAAGTAGGAGGTCTCTATGGAGACCGGGAGGTCACCAGCACGTGTAACTACCACATAGATATCAGTTTCCCACTTATCGGCCAATTTGTGCTTGCCTCGTAACCTCACGTTCCTGACAGGAACACTATGTCCAGGCTCAAGAAGGGAGACTGTCACTTTTCGATCAAACCTGGCCTTGTCTGCATTCTTCTGAGCATTTTGGGAGGCTAATTTGTAGCTCTCCTCAAGATGGGATTTCAGACTCTGGACATACTGGGAATGGGATTTCTGCCCATCACCTTTTAAAGGCAAACCGAAAGCTAAATCAATAGGCAAAGGGTGCAAACCCTGTAACTTCATTGCGTGTGCAATCGTAGGCATGTACTAGGGGTTTTACAAAATTACGCCACTGAGATTTATGCTTGTTCTCAAGTGTGCCTAACATGCTCAACAAGGTTCTGTTAAACCTTTCAACCGGGTTAGCCCTGGGATAATAAGGGGTGGTCCTGGTCTTTTGAATACCTGAGATCTCACAAAGCTCTTTTATTAATGTAGATTCAAAATCAGAGCCTTGGTCACTATGCAACTGTTCTGGTATCCCATAATGAACCATAAAATTATCCCACAGACATTTAGCAACGGTCTTAGCTTTCTGATTGGCGGTGGGCACAGCCACAGCATACTTTGTCAAATGGTCAGTCATCACCAGAATATCTTTGGTGTTACCTCTATCTGGTTCAAGACTCAAGAAATCCATGCACACTAGTTCTAGTGGCCTGGAAGTTACAATGTTCACTAGTTCAGCGGCCTTCTCCGGGGGAGTCTTTCTACGTGTACAACGATCACAAGTTTGCATTGTAGCCATCTTAGGCCAATAAAACCTTGCCCTTACAAAGTCTAGAGTTCGGTCGACACCCATATGTCCCATGTCATTATGCAAACTATGAAACACAGACTGTCTGAACGCCATGGGTAAGACCAACTGATAGTTCACATGGCCTGCCTCCTGTCTCCTTCTGTACAACACATTGTCATGCATCTCTAAACAATTCAGCTCTCTGAGCAGGAGCGGAAGATCAGGAAGTTCTTTTCGAGCAGTAGGGGAAGGTGTTTCCCCAAGTTCAATCTGAGCAATAACTAGTTCAATTGTAGGATCAGCTCTCTGTTGAGTTTTTAACTCAGCATGCGATAATGATGGTATGGTAGGCAACCCAAGTACATTCTCCGAAATTAAACTCTCTGGAAGTGCATTTACAGAGATAGTCAAGGACTCGACAAGGGGGATTCCACAGTCAAAAGCTCTAGTGTCATTCTGGCTCTTAATGAACTGGTTCTCCAAAATGGCTTGGATGACATCCTGGTTTACCACCTCGGAGTTCTCCAGATTCATCATGTGAAACTGTGTAAAATGAGTGATGCGCTCTTGTTCCTTCTGAGACTGGGTATCATTAATTACTTCTCCATGGGGTCTTCTGGATAATCCATCAGCATCCAGGTTTTCTTTTCCAGATCTGTACCGGAGCTTAAATGAATAGTTAGACAGTGTGGCTAACCATCTGTAACTCGTTGCATCTAATTTCACAGAGGTCAATATATACGTGAGTGGGTTACTATCGGTAACAACCGTGAATTCACTTTCGTAAAGATAATCATGGAACTTCTCTGTAACAGACCATTTCAAAGCAAGGAGTTCCCGTTTATGAGCTGGATATTTAGACTCACTTCGCGATAAGCCTCGACTGGCAAAAGCAATAGCCTTCATATGACCATCCTGTTCCTGATATAACGCAGCTCCAAGACCGGTAGTACTGTCATCGGTATGCAAAATATAGGGCCGTTTTGGGACTGCAAATCTGAGAACAGGAGCGGATGTGAGCTTATTTATGATAGCTTCAAAGGCTTTCTGACAATCAGGCATCCAACGGCTCTCAAATGGCTGTTTGGGATCAAGGTAGGTATTGCGTTTGAGCTTAACCTTTGAACACTGTGGATATAAAATAAAATAAAATAAATTAAAATTAAATTAAATAAATATGGTGGATAACTATGGGTCAGTTCGTTAAGAGGTCTAACTATATTGGAATAGTTTTTAACAAACCTCCTGTAATATCCTGAAAACCCTAAAAAAGATCGGAGCTCTTTTAATGTTTTAGGCCATGGCCATGTCTTTAAAGCTTCATTCTTCTTGGGGTCAGTCTCAACTTCTTTAGCTGACAAAATATGTCCCAAGTAACGGACTGTCGTCTGTAAAAACTTGCATTTCTCAGGAGACAACTTAAGTCCATACTCTTTTAGTCTGGTCAGCACTTGCATTACACACTTTTCCATAAGTCTTTAAAAAGTGCTAGGCACATTTGTGATCTTTTGAGGCATCCGGTTAAATTCCCAAAATCCTAATGGGGTAACAAAGGCTGTCTTGGGTTTGTCTCTCTCTTCCATCTCAATCTGGTAATATCCAGACTTCAGATCAAGTATAGTGAACCACTGTGATCCAGTAAGAGCTGAGAACGTTTCATTCAAGTTGGGGAGTGCATAAGCATCTTTTATCGTCTGCAGATTGAGTTTGCAATAATCTATGCACAACCGGACTTCATTGTTGCGCTTTCGCGCCACTACAATTGGGGAAGAATAGGGAGATTGAGACTCCCTTATTACTCCGGCAGTGAAAAGCTCCTGCAAATGCTTCCTCACTGCATCTATGTTTTGCGGGTGCATGGGTTGGGCCCGCTGTTTAAAAGGAGTTTATGCTTTAAAAACGTACCTTCGTATCACGTGTTCTGCGTCAACTTCACAACAACCACGGGTGACGCTGCAGCTCCTGCAGGCTGGGACGCTGTCTGGGACTTATAGTCAGGCACTTTTTCAAGAAGTCTTCACAGTCTTTTGAGAAGCCTTCTTTGATTTTGATGGCCAGGTATTTGTATGACGAGAAGCACTCGTTGTAGAGAGCTTCATAGAGGACGACTCCCGTCTGCCACACTGTCGTAGGTCCTGCAGTGTATGAACGATCATACAGCATCTCCGGAGGGACGTGAGGACTGGTGCCGCAGAAGACCGTGTAGCGAGATCTTTCCGTGACAAAGCAACTCAGTCCAAAGTCAATGAGGCGAACTCGAGGGACATCTGAACCGGTCTCAATCAAGATGTTCTCCGGTTTGATGTCTCTGTGGAAGATTTCATTTTCCTCCAGATATTGGTTGGAACCAAAATTTGCCAAAGCCTAAAAACTGTATATGTATGTAAATATGAAGCTTGCAGCAGATACATTTGTACAATAAACAGGTATGATCAAATTAGAACTATTAAAAAAAACAAGGCGAACAGGATGTAAAACTAACCGGAGCTGCGCTGTGAGGAGCCATCCTCCACCAAATCAGATACATTTTCTTCCAGTGTTTTTAAAGAAATGGTCAGGATTAGACCAGACTTTTAGCAGCTTGCTTCTTTGTTGTTATTACACTTCTGAATCAGATTTAGAATTAGATTTATTCACCAAGTATGTTAACATACACAACTTCTTTGGCAGGAGTTTTGTCCAGTTGATGAAATGTGATACATATTTAATAAGAAAAAAAAGTGGGAAATAATGAAAACAAAATCTTAATGCAATAATATACAAAAAATATATACAAACATTCACAATAATGGTGCAAATAAGTTATTAACCAACTGACTTGTCACATCTTGGTGCCCCTAGTGGCTTCAAACAGTATTACACCAAGACGCTACTGAACTAATGGTGAAACCATCTGTAAATACACTTTGCTCAGTCTACCTCAGAAAGCTTTCATGCCTCAGTGACATGGAAGAGGTCATCTCAGACAAGATGACTTGACAGTACCTATACTACTTAAAAAACTGGAAACACAACCTGCTGTTTATTTAAAGTATATTTAAACTTGTAACATGTTTATCACTTGATTTCTGGACATATCTCTGAATTTAGGTACAGATTTCAAACATTTTAGGCCACAATATTTAAAGATTTGTCCTTTCAGCATCAGACTGAGATCAATAATAGTTTCATTGAGGCTCACTGAAAGATGAAAAATTAAAATAAGTTAACTCCCTCTTGGAAGCAGCAAGAAAGCAGCTTGAAAAACACTTTCAAATCTGAGTAATTAAATTAAACCAGTTCTGTTTTAATCTATGAGAAAAAAGAAATTCTCATCTTCCTTGTGTTTTAAGGGATCGTTGCCATTTTCAGAAACACTTCAAATCACTGACAAGTTTTAAAAATCTTTATTCAAACAATGAGCAAATAAAATATTTAATATTATAGAAATGACAAAATTCATCAAATTAAAACAAAAAGTCAACTTACAGCTTATCAGAGCACTTAGCTCTCCTTTAAATGCAGTTTGTAAGGTTTTCAGTGTTAAATATTGTAATAAGGCAGAGTGAAGGTAGCTTCATGAAAACAGGCTTCAAACCTTTAATAATGTCATTAGTCACATGTAAACATTTCGAACGAGTGGTTGATTAGAGAGTTGTGACAATTTGTTCAGAACAGTTTAACAACAGGAACCGTTAAAGCAACGTAAAAAGGGAACTATTACGATTCGTCTAGATTCATATCATTGTGTCAACAATTTCATTTGACATTTCTTGTGTCTGATACCCGCAGGTTGTCCATTAAACACTACTGCAGAGTGTAAAAACTGTTTTTGGCTCAAAATATTCTGGAAAAAAGCTCCGGTTTATCAGTCTGAAGTCAGAAGTCACTTTCCATCAAGTGATGCCGATACTGCGGTCGTCTGGCTGCTCACACTGGAGTCACCTGGTCCCCTGCTGCAGAGTGAGCAGACTCGCCCGCTGATGGTACTGACTGTGTTTAGCCTGAGTGATCTTTGCCGACAGGTCCACCGGCTTCTCCAAGAAGTTCACCAATGCCTGTTCAGTCAGCAGCGATGCCAGGATCTGAGCGTAGCTGACCGTCCACTCGTCCTCTGCGCCCGGACCGCCCGGACCACCCCCACTTCTGCTGCTGACAGACCGGCCGTCAGCAGCACCCTCTGTCTGCTCTGCTGCTTTCGCCTCCTCTTGGCTGCTGACCTCCGATGACTGGGTTTGTCTGCGGTGGCCAACCTCACCGATCTGCAGTACGAGACTGGTTACTTTGGCGATGGCCTGGAAGAGGTCGTTTTCTTCCGAATCACCGTGGAACATGCCGTAGAGGGTCTTACAGAACTGGATGAACTCTCGCTTTAGAGAAAAAAAAAAAAAGAGGAAATTCGTTGACAAGCTCTTTTTTTTTTTTTCTCAGAAAGTTTACACTCATACATGCTACCTAAACATTTGTTTACCTGATTCATAAGTGGCAGAGGCTTCTCCACATCCTTCTCCTTGGCCAAATCTTGCAGCATCTGCTTCAGCTGCTCCTGGTAATCTTTCACCTCACCCTCACCATCTGGAACAACAGAGCCACATTTTCTTTAATCAGACCAACAACATGAAGGGAGAAAGACGGTTGGCACTTATGTGGATTCATTTTCATATAAACAATGACATACAAAGATCTGTCTACCACAACACTAAAGTTGGTTTTTCTATTTATTGTGAGTATTTCTCTTATCATCAGAATAAAAGATTTCCTGCATCTTCACCACAATATTTACTATCAGAGATTTGAACAAATGAGTCAACGACTCCACGAGCCTCCTGGAAACAAGCCGCGTGGACTGACGGCTTTAAAACCAAACTGGTGCACTGCAGTGAGCAGAAAGGCGTGTTTGAAGGAAAAAAAAAAAGCTGAATTTTCTGTTCAGGGCAGGAGAGGATCCGTTAGTATTTGGGCTTCTGTTGCAGCCAGTTGCTTGACAAACATTTTAAACAAGAAGAGAAATATAGGTTTAATCAAATGCAAAAAAAATTCTGGATGTAAATGTAACATCATCTGCACCAAAGATGAGGATTAAACAAAGAGTTACCGCAATTATCCAAAACTACAAGTTTAATTTGTAGAAATTAATTTTAAAAAATAAATAAATAAAAACCCCAAAAACAAAAATTGTGAGATGTTCTAAGTTCCAATACTTGCCAAACGTAGACCTTAAACTATTTTAAGTTTAAAAGAAAAAAAAAAATCTTTCATAAAATACTAAAGGTTAATATGTTTGCACTTTATGGAAATTATCTTTACAACACATTCTGACTAAACGTTTGTATGTCAGTGTGAAAGGAGGATGTTTGCACAGAGCTAAATCAACAAGAACTGATAAATCCAGATGTGTCTGGACCAACCAGAGGGCAGGTTGACATAAAGGGGTCTGTTTGTGGACAGCAGAGGGCTCTTCGGAGAGGGGTCTTCCTCGGTCTCCGTCAGAGCTGCAGACACAGACACAAAAACTGAAGCTCATCACGTTCAGACAGAAGCTCAAAAGTCAGTTTCTCCTTTATGAAATCACCTGGAGGGATGTGGAGGCGGTACAGCAGCCTTATCTTCTCATTCAGCTCCTCACAGTACAAAGTATCTAAGAAAAAAAAAAAAAAAAAAAAAAAAAAACTCAGTGGATTTATTTACTTAATTTTGGTACAACTGAGATCCAGCTGTGAACATCTGCACGTCTGCTCTTCACCTACCCAGCCAGCTGGCAAACTCTTTGAAGGTGACCAGATTGTCATGGTCCTGGTCCAGCAGAGTGAAGGCGCGGTTGGCCAGTGTGTCCGAGTGTTGGGTGGAGCCGGCGGTCCACGGCGCCAGCAGCCCATACAGGCTTTTGAACTGGGGTCGGTCCAGCCGATACTGCCGCTCCACGAACGAACGGCTGGAGTCGCTGTACTGCCACGCCGCTGCTTCGGCCGCTGCTGCAGAGCTGCTGTCGCCCCAGTACAGACTGACGAAGTGCTCCGTCTGGAGGAGAGCGGAGGAAAGAGATGAGCAGAGCTCTTTTTACACATCAAATATTTGACAACCGGTGGACGTGTTACTGAGGACATACCTTGAAGAGGTCATAGATGTCAGACAGGTTCTCTGGAGAGATGGACACATCTGGGGACACCAGTCGCAACTACACACAAACAGAGAGAGTGTAAAGTGTGTGAGCTACCAGAGACAGTGGCCTGCAAAGGTTTAGGAACCACCGGTCAACATATCAATCATTTTGAACGGTTAGCCGATGTCAAGTTGATCTGATCCGATCTGAAGAGGCGGTTAGAGTTTCACTGGAAGAGTGATGAAATAATACTGACAAAATTGTACCATTGTGGAGTATATAAGTTCATAGTTCATATGGTTCTTAAAAAAAAAAAAAAAAAAAACTTAAGTTCCAAAAAGCACTGGAAACACAGAAAGCTTAAACCAGGTCATTGGAAGTATTAGAAGAAAAAAAATAGAAAAGTTATCTCACATTAAGAAATAAATAAAGAGTAAACCTCCAGAAATCCCATCAACTCTTACATGTTTCACAGAAATTTTGCACACAACTTGAGTAGCAGTACCACTTCTGAGCACATGAGGGCAGCGTATCAGAGGAAAGTTCAGGTCCCTGGTGGAGAACATGCCACCACATACCTGCAATGGGATTACTAGACCTGCCAGACCATCCGCACTCTTTAGCAGAGGATTGTTGGCGGTTCCTTTGTCAACACGGCAGATCTATGTGGTCAGAAGTGATGCTGCTACACTGAAGGGCTTTAAATGTTCTCTTTTTCACACATCTTTAATGGTTTCAATTCTGTTAGCTCACAGCGTTTTCTTTGATGGTGTCCTCGTGTGCCTGCAGCACTTGGACTCTGTGTAGACGGCGAAGACGCTCAATCTGCCGCACTGTCAGGTCTCCAAATTTCTGATGAGAGAAGCACAGATAACAGAATTATCCTTATTGCTGCTTTTAAAATAAATAATATGTTATGAAATTAAAATCTTGGTCTGCCACCTGAAAGGACTCGTTGATGAGATTGGTGATGCTGATGTGTCCGACTGCGGGAACATCAGCGTCGCTGCAGCTGTGCTCCTCTGCAGCAGGGGGGGAGGACGGGACACAGGGCAACTCCTCACTTCCAACCTGATCAAGAAAACTGCAGAGTGGACGGTTAAACCACTGAGGCTCGATACCATACATTCAGTTTTCTCTGTTATCATTAAATGTGTCAAGAAGCAGATCACAAACACAGAAATCACCCATTTAGCAACAGAGGACTTAGAACAGCACTCTGGCTCATTTATCTGTTCTACAAAGTCCAGAAACTTACCTTGTGAGAATCATGAGTGACTGCCCATCATCTGTGGATGCAGAGAGCTGCGCAGTGTTGGCCTCCAGCACAGCCAAACCAAGCTGGAAGATGGCTTTAATTCCCTGGAAGAAGAAGCAGTCGACCACACATACAGCACTCTGGAAGGGCAGGACGCTGAGGAAGAGGGTGAGGAACCAAGAGAGGGAGACGGAGGAGAGCGTGGACAGGTCCGGCACTTGTTCAGCCAGCTCAGACAGTCGTTCCCTTATCAGCTCCTCAAACACCGACTGGTCCACCTGAGCACCTGCAGGAGGAAAGAACGGAGTCAGTCATCGTTGAGGAAGCACGTTGAAGCAAAGTAAAAAAGGTCAACTGTCCTGAGTCCAGCTTTGCCTTGTTACAACGAGATGACGACACCAGCGTGAGAAGAGCAGCAGATGAAGTTTAGTGTCTACGATGCAAGTCTGTGGGAGCAATTTTATAAACCGGAGCCGTTTATTTTGGTCACGTCGAGGTTCAGAAACGTTGGTCAGCCGATTAAGGACCAGGGTTTCTCCATCAATAGATATTTTTTTCCCCCCTTTGCTGATGGATGGAGATGTTCCTAGATGACAACACCAGGATTCACGGGGTTTAGATTGTGAGACACAGTTATTTTCATATCCGGATCAGCCACCAGAGTCCCGACTTCAGTCTTTTTGAAAACCTCTCAGGGTGTGCTGGACAAGACTTAATCAAAATGATCAGTCTGTGACCTTTTTTTCTGATCACCCAGTAGATTTTTATTCATAGTTTCTCAACATCAATCTTTCTAATGCAAAACAGTTGTTATTCTGAGTTTCCACAGATTACAAATGCAAGTGATTACAGGTTAGTTTAAGGTTTAAATGGCTTTGTATTATTTGGATAACGGATGAAAAGCTGTCTGCTAATAAAACGTAAAAAAATGACTCCATTTATTAGTGTTCAATCAAAGCTGACTCTCAAAACACAAATCACACGGTTTAGTGACGCCTGCAAACATGGGCATTGAAAGAAAGAGGAAATTGCTTCAAGTCCGACTTGCACATTTAAAATAAAATGTCATCACAAGCACAGGAAATAAGCCCTAATTTTAGAGGCCACAAACACTCCTTCTGGGTTATTAAACGACTGAGAAGCAACAACTTAAATAAGACGGTCAGAACCCAACGAGACCTTGTGTGCTCCAACTAGAAGCAGCAACTTTAAGAGGCTGAAGTGAATGCGTCATTACCCTCTCCTGGCTTTTGTTTTTTCCTTCTCTCACCTATGACCCTGCGGTTGAAGTAGTCGGGCAGCATCCTCTCACAGATGGCCACCAGCAGCCAGAAAGCTTCTTCTTCTTTGGCGTACAGCAGCAGCACAGATGCCAGGATGTTCATAGACTAAATAGAGATACGAGGAGAAGCAAGAGCGTGTAGCTGGAACTTCCATTATTCTACCATCTCGCATCACTGACGCATGCGTTTACCTGGCAGTATCCAATCTTTGGGTTTCGGTGAGCGTAGGCAGTGAGGACGCGTCTGAGCGCAGCGATGCCAGTGGGGTTTTGGAAAGCCGGGTGGTCCGGCAGCGAGCGGTGCAGGTCGCGCTCGATCTCCTCTGTTGCCAGGCTACTGTGGCCCATTGATTTCTGCACCAGACTGGTGTAGTAGCCCTCATGGGACTCCAGCTCCGAGGACGCATCTGCACGAAACAGACAACATAGCTCACTTCAGCAAGTCCGGCTGGCAGACGATGGCACTGAAAGCACTGAAAACCATCCTACCTACGTTTTGGCTTGACACACGCACGCACACACACACACACGCACGCGCACACACACACACGCACACACACACACGCACACACACACACGCACACACACACACACACACACACACACACACACACACACACACACACACACACACACACACACACACACTTCACACCTTTGGAACATACCAGCCTGAGTCGTAATTCGGCTACATGCTGGGCTTTTATTAGATGTGTAAAAAGGTCAGTCTGGTCGTAGAAACCTGGTCACATGGTTTTAATATTCTAAAACACACCCACCAAGATGTGTGTGAGCAAACAGGAGAGCCATGAAACACAAAACACAGCCAGGATAAGCACCAGTACTCTTTTAAATGAAGACTTAGGAAACTATAAGGTTCTGTTGCAGTAACTGAACACATACTTTCAGTTTTACATTCCAAAAACCTGTTTTCCTTCACGGCAGTAGACGACTGCTTCGATACGAGGAAGTGAGACTGACCAGAGGAACCGACCACGAACAAAAATACATTGCAGACATTTGGTCCTGACTGGCAAGGTGTCGTAGGACACACAGCGGATGTACAGCAGAGGATTTGAAGCGCGACGCGAGTCCAAACACACAAACACACACACAGGAACTAGAAGGGAGTGGTGGCCCAGGTAAACCCCACTGTGGTGGTTACAGTAGTGGTTACAGTGGTGGGCTTGGGCGTGGAGGACCCAGGTTCAAGCCCAGAGCTGGTCACAATGGTAAATCACTGGGGGCCCCTGAGCAAGGCCCTTAACTCCCAATTGCTCCCCGGGGCGCTGCCCTGCTAGCAGCCCCACTGCTCACTAGTGAAACTAGTTGATGGGTTAAAAGCAGAGAACCAATTTCGGTGCATACAGCATGTGCACGATGTCCACACTGACAAGAATGATCATGAAGATGAAGAACTACGGTGACCAGGAATACTGAAGCTCTCCAAGCTTCTATTAGTTGTGACTGACATTCAACACCAAGCAGTGACACGTTTGAACAATGCATCAGTCACAAATACACAATATGCTGAGAGATTTTCTTTTAAATTTGCAGAAATGCAACACTGTGACTGACATTAATTACCCTAACTTAGAGCAGCTGATAAAAATACTTCATTAGGCACTTTTAAAATGTGTCCTTCAATTGTCAGAAGTGAATGGTTTCCATATACGGTCATCCTTAGAATTAAAGCAGCATAAAAACCAAAAGGATCTGACTTACAGATTCAGAATCGAACCAACCCCAACACAAGAACTAAACGCACACATTTGACCATAAATACAATATTTTTTTTACTTTCCAAAATTATACCTATTTACAGCACTCTCAGTCCATGAAGGGAGATCCAAATAATGAAGTCTTCAGCCACCCAAATGGAGGTAGATATGGATTCATTTATAAATCTAGATACATTTGTTTTGCGTTACCATAAACAGCTCTGACCGTTTGGGGCACGGATACGTGGGTCTTTGTTGACGTAACCGGCATTTGAATGTGTTTCCTGAGAGTTCATTAGTGGAGGCTCCACTGATCAATGTGCATCGTTGATCAGATTGGCATCTAGGAAAGACTGGACCCTTAAACACTTTGGCATCCTTCTTGTGTTCCTTGACTTGTTTATGAGTTGTTGTCTTGCTGGGGGCTGCAAACATGTTATATATTTGTCGAAGTAAAGTCCTGATAAACTTCCCTGGATCACTTGTCAGAGGTTTCAACAGTGTGGCAGACCATTACAGCAGCCTTGTCATGTTGCTAGTTTCAGTTTCATTACCAGAAAGTGACATCCACAGCTCCCCCCGCAGTGACTCTGGTATCCCCATGGCAACCAGCCTTTGGATCTTGTCAGTACGAAACATGTGGACGCCACGACCAAACTCAGAAAAATGATCCTCCCACAGTCGCTGCTTCACCAGCTCCATTTTCTGCTGCAAACCGACAGGAAATCTGTTGTAATCCGATGATAACACTTAACATGTTCCTCGACATGTTTTAAGAATGATCCTCACTCATTATCAACTCCAAAACTCTACATGTAGACTAGACTTAGTGACAACACTTTCATACTATCAGGCTCTTCCCACCTTGTTGCCGTTGGTTCCCGGTTGGTTTTGGTGGAAGGCTGTCATGAGAGCTTCACTGTTGATAGTGTTGCGCAGGACCTGCTCCTCCATCTCGTCCTCATCCGAGTACCCAGTATCATAGTAAAACGTGTAGTAAGGTGCAGGGGAGCCCTGCACATTCATATTGTTAGCATTTAAAACATTGCTTCCTCTTTACCAGAAGTATTAGAGGATTGTTAAAATCATTTAGGATGTATAAGACCATCCATAAGACCCATCCAATATCCTACCATAGATCTTGTGCTACATGCCCATTTAGAACTGAAAAAAAGAAAAATAAATCCACAATGGTGTTGTAAAGTAGTTTCCTGGCAGCTTTTTAGCGGGATGATGACTCTTCTTTCACTTGTGGGTTTATGCAAATGGTATCAACACCATTTTTAACTTCACGCAACTTCCCCAATACTATTAAGTCAAAAACACAACACCTGCAGAGATGAGACAAAATAGTAACCATTGTCAGCTCTGCCGATTAAAACTGACCGATCACACACATGGACGCAGGTTTAGCTGTTTTTACACTAAATCCATACCTAAAATATCGTTCACAAAATAACTTTCTACTACCAATTTCATGGGGCTATGGTGTAATACTTTGCACGAGTGAGGAAAGCCAGTATAAACTCCGATTGTGATGCTTTGGCCCACTAAGACCCAATTCAGGGACCAATGAATAAACCAACATCAGCATCTAAGTGATGATTTTGTTCATGAAGGATGACAAAGGTCTTTGTGATTTGAGTTTTTCATGTGATTCCTTTTATTCTATACACCTTGATTTATATAGTGCACATCCTTTGTGGAATTAAATTTGAACAAAAAAAAAAAAAGAAAAAAAAAAAAGTTTTGATCTTTTTGTTTTTTTGTTGTTTTTTTTACAGCTTTTTATCCTTTTCCTCTCCTTTTCTTTCTGCAAGTTTCACAGTTATCTCTAGCTGCTGATTAGGTGATTCAAGTGATGCATTTTGCATCTGGAAGCAAGAACGATGTGCACATTTATTTGCATGTAGCAGGAAGGTTAGATCAGATCGCGAGTCAAATCTGGGTAGACGTTTCTTTGCCGTTAACAGTCACTAAGCTTTGGCAACTTGTGATCTGGATCTTTTGATTTCTCAGGATGAAAGTCATGTTGCTATGCAAGTCTGATTAGCGCCTACGCCATCTTCAAAATAAATACTACTCGTATGCTCCATTTTAACTGAATTTCAATGTTTGCATTTTCACGAAATGTCGACATGTGATTTATATACTCAATAAACATGACAATTAGTCACAACTATAAGCCTTTGGCTGTAGTTATGAGAAGGCTCAACAATAAGGATAACACAAAATCACTCTTTGTTGGTTTTCGTAGTAAAAGTTAATTAGAAAGCTTATAAACTACTTCAGCTCATTCATATTTTATGGAATTAAAAGCAGTTTGCAGATGTAGAAGCAGTTCAGCAGCTCCGAATAAAGGTTCTGCAAGCGTGTTTCATAAACACTAATGTGTAGCAGCAGCGGGTTTATTACCAAGAGTCTACGAAGTTGATGAGATGCCGTGTATTCCAGGCTTTTGTTGCCAAAACTGGAATGGCACATTTCATTAAATAAATACATTCCCACAATCTCAAGGTACAAGCCATCACATCTGTATTTCTAAAAGCAACAAGAGCCCCTTCTTTGCCTGAATTGCAGCCAAGAGGCGATGCAAAAGTCTGTTTTCCAGTGCAGCTGCCAGAGTTAAAAATGAGTTTATGCTTTACTGAAATGAAACAACGCAAAGTTAGAGATTCGTGTTAAAACAGCTTCCTAACAAGGTCAAGGTCAGATTGATTTAAAAAGCGCATTTAAAATAAAAAGATCAGAAATGACAACAACAAATGCACTCACCACACTCCTGCTGTCGTTCTTCCTGCGGAACATGGAGCGCTTCCACTGCGCAGCTCGCAGTCGACGGTTCATGCTCTCCACCAGCTCCCCTCTGTCCTGCAGTTCTATCAGCTGGAAGGCCTTTTTGGTCCGAATGCTCACTATCACCGGGTTGGGGAGGAGGCTGGTGCTTTCTGCTTTTTCTATCGACAACACCTGATGGGAGAGTGGCAGTAAGAGTACAAACAGTCTACGACTCCAAACGCCAAACAGCAATGAAGCAAAGAAGCTGACTTTTTCCTGCTATTTTCACCTGAGGAGGAGGAAGAGACGACAAAAACCTGCATTAATGAGACAATACGAACCTCAAGTTACTCAAACACTCCCTTGATGGCAACTGTGTAGTACGATGTGATCATGTCAATCAGCAATCTAATTTTATTCATCCATTTCGAAATCACTGTCAATCAGTGCAATCTGACCTCCCACAGCGGTGAGATTTATTAACAAAAAAAAAAAAAAAGACCAACACATGATCAATTTCCTAATTTCTAAATAAAATAGATTAAAATAATTATTTAAAGTTTAGAACTGATGATAATCTGCTTTTAGTAGGTGAGATACTTTCAATACAGAGAACGATTGATGAATAAAAAGGTTTGTTTATTACGCAATTTCAAAAATGGATATAATAAATTGGTAAATTAACTTTGTGTAATGCATTGTAGTCTGAAATTATACTTGGACTCAGTTAAACTACCATTATAAAATTTAATTTGCGGTATCTTGTTGCTCTATTTATTAAAATTCTTTTAAGAAATCTGCATTGTAATTCAGAAACGTACAGAACAGCCACAGATTTACGACTCAATTCAAGCAGATGTGACAAGATGAATCATTTATTTTATCATCCAATTATGTCAGAGTTTGACCACTTCTCCAATTAAATTATGCTTTTACATAAAATTTAATTGAAATTTGAAAGTGCTTTTTGCAAATCAGTACAAAAAGGGAAAAGGAGAGCATTATATCCAAAACGTACTCAAGCACCGTCTGAGACGGTATCTCCTCTTCTCGAATCATTAACAAACGAAAGCCGGTTTCCAGCGTCACAGAAATGTGGACGTTAAAGAGAATGAGTTACAGAGCAGGATGGTATTTATGCCTTCACAGGAACTGATTATGTGGGTGAAAATGATTAGGTTCCTCTGAAGACAACTTTACCAGAAACCCGGAGAAATGAAGGATTAGAGCACACTGGTGGAGGAATTAAGAAAAAAGCATGACTCCACACGTGGTTAATGAACAGCCTGAGCAGCTGGCTGATAAGCTCTGCTCTTCATAAGGAACTGAGCAGAACACATGGACCAAGGACAAAGATTTTCCTTTTACTTTCAACCTATCTACAAAGTATTGACAACAAATTACGTGGAAACCTTTTTATTTTAATCGTGTCCTTTACCTTAACGGCTTTTGTGAAGCAAATAATCTGCAATGTGATGATGACTGATGTAACAAATATTTATCTGTGTTGAAGATAACCTAACGGTCTGTTTAATGAACACAGGTGAAATGCACAGAAATGCAGGCGTTCATGTGACGTCAGTGGGCTCCAGACAGGCTTATTCCACTAAAGTCCAGTCCTCCCAAGGTTACCAGTTTATATTCATGTTCTAATCATTCACAGGTAGAGCAGCGATTCCCATGAAGCTGGTCTTTGTTTCCATGACTGCATTGTTGATCGTGGTGAGACTCTGATTAGGACACATACTGTACCTCTGACAGGGGCAGGAGGAGACTGCAGCTTCTTTCATCCCGGCTGGAGAAACACAGGTAATTATCGGTGGTGTAGAGCGTCCCGGCTGTATGGCAGCGGGCGTGCGGTGTCCACACTGAACACGAGGCCACCTCATAGAGTTTTTCTGCGCGAGGGAGCCGAAACAGAGCCAGGACATAGTCTCTTAATGCCTGTTCCCCTAGAATCCTGGAGAGGAGACGATGAAAGGAAAAAAGTCGATGAAATAAAAGCACTGACACTCCGGGATGCAAGCTGAAGAAGCAGTTTTCAATAGAACACAGATGACATATTTTGCTTTGCAAGACTTAATTAAGGAGACCATCTATAATGCCTCTAATCCAGTTAAATTTGACTTTAACTGCATCCAAGGGATGAACGGGACCAAGTTTGGTGGTCCGAGGTAGTTAGACTCTTAAAGATATCAGGTGACAAGTCAAGTCATTCAAGACAGACCCTGAGTAGAGTAAATGCTCATCCAATTCAGGAAAATCCAGTTCAGGTTGTTCAGGTTGTTCAGGCAACCATCATCAAAACAAAAAGCATCTTAAGCATCTGCGCTGCTTAAGGGCCTGAGGCAGAACCAAGACACAGAGATTCCTCTCAACTGGTCTGGAAACGCCTTAGTATCCTTCAGAACAGCTGGAGCAGGTGGATGAGGAGGAGGAGGAGTTCTGGACCTCTGTGGGCGACCCGAGCTTGAACATGAGGTAGATGATGGATGGATGGATAGATGGAAAAATGTTCTTTCATGTCACAAAGCATCTGAGCTGTGGTAATGGGTGTAAGAAAAGGAAACAGACTTTAAGAAGATTCTTAAATAAATCACTTTAAACAACTTGTTATCATTGCTCGTTTAATTTGGTTATTTTACCAATATTCATGTCATAATTACAGTTCAGGGGTTGCTGTAATTCCAAGGACATGTGAAGCAGCTGAGTCCAATTTGAAATGAAACCTGGGACAACCTGAGCAAATAAATCAATCACAAAATCAACCAAGAAAGTGAATTCTTTTTGCCTGTTGTTGTGCCTGATAATCTACATCATTAAAAAAAAAAAAAACTAGAACATATTAGATAGGAATGGAAGACACTGGTTGTTATTGCATAACTGCAGTCACTCTTGATTTTATTTCAAAAGACCAAGACGAGAGTGACAGAAAAGCCCAGCTAGATCTCAGCCTTGTGTTTATGAAAACATGATTCGACATTATCTTAACCTATTTTCAGATGGTTAATCCTTTTAAACAAGTCTTTCTTGTGTGTTAAGCGTTGAAATGTTTTCATTTATAAGCCTGTCCATCTGGCATGTGGCTCAGGAAACGAACTGACATGTGGTTAAGCTCACATGTACCAGCCGCTGACAAAACAACAAATTCATCTTTCATAAAGTTGTTGCAAACAGATTTGACTTAAATCTTAGTAGAACAGAGGATTTCTTTGAAGGTTTACTTATTATCGCATTTCCTCTTGCATTGTAGTTTCTGCCAAAATGATTTGAAAAAGACAGAAGAAATGTGAGGACAGGCAGAGGAGCAGAAGCTGCTGAAGACCGAACATTGATCTTCAGTCTGAAGTCCTGAAAGGAAAAAGTGAAAAACACCAAGAATTCTCATGAATCTTCATTTTTTTATTTTTTTAAATGGATGATTTTCCATGCTGGCAAACGAGGGATGGGAGGAGAGAGCAAAAGCAAGCCATTCACAGGCATACAAGGCAGATTCAGGCCGGGTTTCCTTCTCCAAGCTGTCATGAGCTAGAAGCCAAAACCTCGTTTGTGCCAAAGGAGATTAAATCAATTTTTAACAGTCATTTCCTCTAAACTGTGACTCCAGTGTTCTTATTATCCTCCCTAAAGGATGTCTTCCCTCGACCACCTCGAGGATCCAACACAGCACACAAGTCAATCTTCTAGAGAGATCTTATAAAAGAAAAACAGAACAATAAAACTCAAGTGTTAACCTTTAAACTCACACAGGCAAGAAAGATAAATGAAGGAAATAAGCTGATCGGAAAAGTTCAGTTCAATAATACTTATTGACCCAAGAAGTGAAATTAAATATTGCATCAACTCTGTCAGTCATTAATCTCGTCACTTTAAAGAGTCATCGATATACAGCTGTGGGCAGGGGTGGTCTCTTGTACTATTTTGTATTTTAAAACAGCCTTAAAAGTCTCTGTTGTTTAATCAGTGTGTTGTAAAGAGGATGTGCTGTGTTGTGTTGTCCGTCTTTTTTTTTTTTTTTAAGTTTACATCTATTCATTTTTTGATCTAATTATTATGTTAAATGCAGTAAGAATGCACAGAGAAGCCACGCCCCCTGGACGTCACTGGTTAAGACGCAACCAATCACAGAACTGAAGCAAACAATACAGGTAGAGACAACCAGGTAATTTTTAACAAACATTTTAAAAAAATAAAATGATATGCTGTGGAATAGGAGGGTCAATTAAAGACATTTGTCGGTTTAGCAGATAATCTTGTTGATCCGAGGTTTTATCTGGTTGTTTTGAGCAGCGACTCGTTCATGTTCATATATGAATAAATGGATCCAACTCAACCCGAACCCACGGCGGTTGTTTCGGTACGTCTATACTAGTGGAAGCAGCTGTCGACGGGATGACTAATACGCCTATTTTAAGAGACATTTTTACAACTTAAATGACTGATGTGTGGCCAGGTTAAAAAACAATAAAACTGGTCTGTAACAAAGTTTGTATGACTAGCAATAGATTAAGAATTTTAAAAAAAAAAAAAATCAAACTAATGACAAGGTTTAATCTGGAGGTGAGGAAGTTTTATTTTATTTTATTTTTTTTATTAATCTGTGTTTTACTACATTTTATTAGTTTTGTTGCCTAGTAAAAAAAACAAAACGTCTTTCTTGAAAAACATGTTTCTTTCCATTCTGGACTTTTTGTGGTCTCTGTGTGTTGCCAGTTTTATGTCTTCTTCCTTTTTTCAGTTTCCAATACCTGTTATGCATGTTGAAACCAAAGTTATCTTTTGTGAACAAAATCACTCAAATGTTTTCCTGAAAAAGTCATTAAACTATAACAGTTTATCTCAAAATTATTAATGACCAACAATTCAAACAAAGGTCAAACTCTTCTGACAAATGTAAACCTTCATTTTGAATTTGATGCCAGTAAAAGGTTTCAAAATAAGCAGTGACGGGCGTGTTTACCACCGTGTTTCACCACTTCCACAAACATCTTTAACGGCACGCTCCGAGCGTTTGAAGAAATGTATGACGAAGTGAAGAGGTGATGCAATACAGTCATAAACGCACCTGTTGCAACTCTAAAAAAAAAATTATAAAAGTTCCTTTGTTTTACACAGAATTTTGTATTTGTATTATTTGATTTTTATTTTTAAATTTAACAGAATGAACTTGAAATTCATTTTACATAGGATCAAAACTTTTTGGAAATGGACGGGTACAAATTAAACTAACTGTCCTCTGTGCTGCGGTGTCCTACGACTCTACTTCCTGTTACAGTTCTGAGGTTTTAACAGACAGAAAAAGACAACGGTGTACCTGAGGAAGGATGCTCTGTGTTATTCACTTTCCTAAATATGGTCAACTTAAGTTACATTTGCTAAAAGGTGCTTTCAAAGAAGAAAGTATAATTGATATAAACCATCAGTCAAAGGTTTGGACACGCCCACCCACTGTAAGACAATAGGTGGGTGTGTCCCTCTTCAAAACTGTTTCAGTAAAAAAGAGAAGTGTGGGTTTTAGGTTGAAACGTGGCGATTCAGTCAGCTTAAGGTGGTAAAAGGTAAGAGAAGCAGGCCCAACCTCTTGGTGATGCGGGCCGGCTGCTGCAGAACTCGGTCTAGCTCCAGGCCTTCGCTGTCCAGCAGCCGCCTGAGGGCGATGTCAGCCAGCTGACATATGACCCCGAAAGCCTCATCCCGGTTCAGGAACATGGAGAACTCCCTTTGCCGCCGCCGTGTGCTCACCCGAATAGCTTCTGTCATTAGAGCGGTGGAAACCCGCTCCAACCCAGTAACCTCAGCCCAAGGAATCACAAACTTGACTAGGAAACAAAAAAACAAGAAAAATATGAGAGAATGCAACATCTGACTTTTCTAAAACTGACTCCGACCACAGAAACTGCTACATTTATGAAAAGCCTTTTCAATACCATTAGAAAATGAACAACATGCATCACAACATGTCCAAAAGATTATCCTAACAATAAGACAAACAGACTGGCTAGGACATTTTGATTAGAAATAAGCAGCTCTGGTGTGGATGTACCGACCTTCCTTCCCCAGCAGGAAGGAGTAGAAGGCCATGTGGTTGATGCTGAGGTAGAGGAATCCCTGCCGAGGCACCCGGCCTTTCCAGCAGCAGCACGAGTAGTACGTTACCAGTTTCTCCGATGAAGGAAGGCCGAAATGAAGCTCAAACTTCAGGAGTGCTTCCCTGAACTTTTCCGGATCCTCTTCCTGGGCGGCCTGGCGACCACGGACTTCTTCTGCAATGAGGCCCTGCAGATGACACATGCAGGCAACAAATCAGGAACATTTAGGTTTTTATTTACATCAAAAAATGGAAAATTCTTCAACAGAGGCTTATCAAGCCTTGCACTGGAATGTTCCTTCACCTTGACTTTTCCTTTGACAAAGCTGGCAGCATCCTCCTTGTTCTCAAACACTGAAACAGAGTGAAGCAGGTTGTGGACCAGCCAGTCCCAATGCTTGTTCACCTCCTCTATGACGGCTCCTGGTGAGCACAAAGACAAAAAAATAAATGAAAATAAAATTTAAAAGAAACCAGCAGGCTGGGGCAACATCTGACCTAAAACGTAAAGTCAACATAACCAACATGCACCATGAAGGCAACGCTGAGATAAAACACCCGGAGACGGAGTATGTATGTGGGGGTTCAGCTCACCGCTAGCAATGACCCAGCTGATCTGAGAGCCAGGAACCTGCAGGAGGATTCGGAAGGGGGAGACCCTGGCGTTTGAGTCCAGCACCGTGTCTAGTGCCCCCACCAGGAGACCTACAAAACCAAGAAAATACAACATTTGTGCCAGTTGTTTCAAAGGATTTTAAAAAATGCACCAAATGCAAAACTCACAATGATAATATTTTTACTGGCTGTAGGTAGAGACGGTGTTTAACCAACTATCACCGGTGTCCATGATTACCTTTAATCTAATCCAAACTCAAGAACAAATTTATAACTAAATCAATAACTAAAAAAGGGTGAAAAAAAGTCTGTTGCAAAGTTTCTATCAAAGCCCTCAAGCCAATTGAAATTACAATTAATTCAATTTTATTTATATAGCGTCTATTACAACACCAGTTGTCTTAAGGTGCTTTCCAGAGACCCAGAACGTGAGCGATTATTACCTAATTATTAATTATTATTAATACTGTGGGGAGCTAAACACTGTTCATTAATAAATCTCTAAAAACCTCAATGTTGTAAAGGAGCTAAAAAAAGTTCCACAATGATGTAAGAAATGGATCCCGTCACACAGAAAGTTACTTCTTCCAAGTTCTTTCTGTCGAGTGGTTTTACAAGCTTTGAATTATGGGGTTAACTGAGTTATGTCACACAATCCTTCTGCTTTTTTGCTTTGTTTTTGTTAAATAAACAATACGGTGGTGTAATATGTCATGTGCTGTTGTTCATCTGAGGTTGCAATGACCTAAATGTCAGACCTGTTGAGAACCAGCTGATTTTATTCATTTATTTTTTATTTGCCATCTCCTGACACAAGTTTTTAGACTTTAAAAAATGCCGTGCTCTTTTTCACATTGCTGTATATAGAAGAGCAGCTGCTGTACATCTCACCAACATCTGAGATGTGAGACGTTCACACGTACGTGGAGCATCATTTCACAGCTGCATTGAAGAAAAGCCACAAACAGAAGCGACGAAGGTATTTAGATGCAGCGAAATACTGAAGAAAACCAACGTCGTTTAAACAGGAGGAACCTGCCATGTTCAGAAACGTTTTCCTCGTCAGCTGACAGCTGAAATGGCCGATGCTTCAGCTTTAATGCTGAAATCCAGCAGCGGGAAAACTGTTTACACCAAGCTTGCCGCTCATTTCTGTGGCTGCAATCAGCCCTGCAGATGTTCAGGGTATTAAAATTGCCCACTAAACACAGATAAAGTTAAAAAGATAAAAAGGGATTTGTACTTTTAAATTGCCAGGCAGCCAGTAAGAGACCAGGAACACCTGGATCCGGAACAGCTGCTGAAGCTCCGGGAATTTTAACCATTCCAAACATATAACAGCTCATATGCATCAGGGTCTTTGAGTTACTACCATCTACTGGTGACGCTTTATTGGATGTTTGCTGTTTTCCTTTTAGTTTTAAAATCAAAAGTATTTGTTGAGGCCCTCAGTGAAGATTACGAATGATCATAAACGTTTTAGCATCAGTACTTTTTTTTTTTTTTTATTACTTTTTACACTAGCAACGTGATCATCAGAAACGTAAACGTTTCATTTTTCCAGAGTATAGTCTTACAAAACTATTTACATAAGTGGTTCATCACCATGATACATGCAAGGACGTGGAGCGCACCGCCTCTGTTGGCCTGCTGTTGGCCTGCTGTTGGCTGCTTCACTGTTTAATACTTTAATAAATATTTTTTACTACTTAACACTTGTGCTCGGGTTTAACTGTAGTTCCTCTTAGTCTGAAAAAAGTCAGTCAGCGCTTAAGAGTTTCAGTGACTTCAACTAAATTTAGCTCCTTTTGTGAAGCAGCAAGTCCGTGTTCGTACAGCGTCTCAGTGGTTTACTATCTGCAGGGACTGAGAAAATAATGGTGGCAAATTTTATGCAGCAGCCTGACTTTAATCTGGTAAAGCATTTTTGTGCTGCCTTGTGGGTGGATTTGGATAAGTACAACGCTGCATTTCAAACTTATGACTACAGCAGTAAGATCTCGATCTTTGAGGTTCCTTTAATGTCCTCTCTGATGTATCCATCCAAAACCGCTGCGGCTTAGGAACCAGTGCTAAACTTGTACTGTAGAGTGTGAGCACCACCAGCTCCAGAGGTGTCACCCTAGAAAACACGCAGCCTCCCTGCATCCCTGAAACAATGAACCCTGCACGTATCAGTCACAGACAGTTTAGTTCTGCTGCTGACGGACAGTTATACTTATGCATATTGTCTTTTTATACGTGTGTGTTTAAATCCACTGTATCATCATTAAAATGCCTCCAACACGTCATATTTGCACTGTTATAACCCATGTCAGTGGAACCATCAGCAGGTGGAGGAGTGTAAATCTCCTCCGGCAGGCGGCTCTGGCTCTCAGCCAAACGCAAACCACATCTTAAGAGTCAACATCAACCTGCCTGAAGCTGCAAACCCAGCAGCCTGGAAACACAAAACCAACCATTTGTCACCACAAACAAAAAAAAAAAAAGGGTTTGCTCTAGTAAACCTTCCAGAAAAGGACGACATACTGAAGTACGACTCTGCTCTGCAAATGTTTCTGCCCTGTGAGAGCTGCAAGCCAACTTTACAAGACTTACAAAATACCCAACCACAGACCTGCTGTCACCTCTACAGACTGTAGATGTCCCTTTGCTTTTTGTGATTCATGAAGTTAAAGCAAACTGGAAAAACTCAGAGACATTAAAGATTAAAGCCAAGGACACCGTTTTTTGGGGGTTTTTTTTAGACAAAGATAAACATGGGCACAGCCTGATCAGCTGCAGATGTTCTGTTACCCAGCCTCACTCAGAAACGCTGCTGAAAGTTTGTCTTCACTAACATGGTTGAGTTTCTTTTCACAGCTTTGGTATCCCATCAAATTGCAGTTCCTGTTTTCGTCTAAATAGCTGCAGATATTAAAAAAGAAGATATATACAGGGTGTTTTTTTGTTCACAAGATGAAAATTTCCTGAGGTCGGAATGAAACGTCTGGCTTACTTTAGTCAAAACACTAAAGCGATACAGCACAACCGTCTTTACAGTTTCGTGCAAAGCAGACTGTTCTCAGGTAGCATTTTGCAGGCTGGGCCACTTTTACGGGATATAAATCTGCTAATCACTATTTTTTATTATCTAACCAGTAATGAAAGTGCAAAAGAGAAAGACAGCATGATTCAAAGTTATTGATCGAGATCAAGACGGGGCTAGATCATTCCCGATCTAGATATGTGATGCAGCAGCATCTCACAAATCTGAATGACACTAAATTAAATGTTTTCAGGCTTCAGCAGGACTAAACACAATTCGTTTTTCAGTCGGTAGCCAGTGCAGTCATTCAAATTCATGTTTTCATGAGCAGAAAAAAAATGTTTTTCTCAAAATACATTAGCTTTAAAATGAAAAAAAAAAGCACAATCTGAGCCACAAAACTAAAACTCTTCTACACATCTGCGTCTCCACGCCCGTGAACTATTGAACCAGTTAATGTTGGACAACATGACAGCAAGACTTGACCCTTCCACCTTCCTGCTATGGAAACCGTGGGAACAAAACATACACAGAGAAAATTCTGGCAAGGAAGTTCAAAGTATTCCGCTTTATGAGACACGCTCTGGAGCAGTTTCTCCACAAGAAACATAAGTCAGAGAGACGGTACAAGCTGTGGGCCGTGTTTGAGCCACTCGTCAGGTTGCAAGGATAACTTATTGTGTGACAATAAAGCCAGTTGCTGCAGACACAACAAGCAGGAACAGACTGGTTAGGAGGAAACAACACACAGACACAGCAGTGGGAGGTCCTCAAACAGGCTGCAGCTGCACCAAACACCTGGTCAGGAGTTTACATACCTAAAAAGTACGGCAACATATCCTGTTCTGAAGTGTAAAACAATACGATTCAAGACACGGTGTTAAAGCCGACTGGGGCCAGCGTAAGCAGCTCATGTAAAAGAATCCCCCAGCCTAACAATCCCTTTATTCTCCCACAGGAAATTACAGTGAGGTCAGTTTTCCAGACAACATGCACATTCAGCTGACATTAGTTTGGGGAATTTTCATTGAAAAGTCCCTCAACAGAGAAGCCTCGTTAATGCAATTAACATCTCCTGAAGTATTACAGGAACTTACCACAGTTGGGTCAGACAATATTTTGAATAATTTTATAACATTACCATAAAAAACAAGCCAAATAAATGAAAGTAATTGAATTATCATGACCCATAGAAGGCCCTTGTCATGCTCATTTACGCTTTAATTTTCACTTGGTGAATGCATGTTGCACTGCTTTATCTTACCACCTGTTTCTTCTAAATATTAAAGTAATTTCAGTGCATCTCATCTTATCTTGTCACATAATTGAATTAATCAGACGTGATCAACATGTCTGAGAAAAGCCGGAGCCTGGAAACCAGCTCAGTTAAACTGCGTCTCAGCGTCGGAGCATCACAGCACGTTGCCATAGTAACGCACACACACCTCAGCCCGGACACGAGGAACAAATGTTCATGGTAAAGCCCAGCCAGAGACTGGTATTACAAAGTCTTCCCTGACCTTTGACTTCACGGTCGCGGTAATGGATCGCTCTTTGCGGGACACGCCCCTGGCATCAGCTCCGTGCTCACCTGTGATCCTGCCAGGTGCTTTTCTCTTGTTTCTCTTGGCTGTTTACCTGCCGTTTGGGTGGTTTTGATTTACCTGTGATCCTGCTTGCCGGCTCTCCGTGGCCTCTCCTCCTCTGCAGGAGGAAGAAGTCGTTGCTCCTCTCGGTCACCCAGAGCTTCAGAGCGTTTTTCAGCAGAACTTCCTCCGGGTTCAGCCACATTTCTACTAACAGGGAGGGACAGGAGGAAGACCTCCTCCGTTCCGGTCTCTTCCGTTTCGAGGCTCTGGAGCGGCCCGGTCGGTCCTACAACGGTGGGTTCTCGGGTTTGTCCATGATTGTCCCACGCGCCTAACAGCGGCTGGCGTCGGACTTCCTGGCTAAGTGTGCGTCTCCTGCCTTAAGACGCGACTTGCAGCAGCTGTACACAGCAGCCAAGATCGTCTATTGAAACGACCGCTGACTCGACGGCTCGCGAGTTTGCTGGGTGACATGCTTGTTTTCTCATAATGTAATAAAACTGGTCGTACTGATCTGACATTACAACCACGATAACAAATATTTTACATAATTCTCACTATTTTACCTTTGACATTAAAAGATCCAAGCAAATCCCAAAAAACAAACCCAAAGAGAATAAAGATAAAACCAAATGAATGAGGATGATATAAGAAAACAAAACAGCAAATAAAGATCTAAAATGACCGGAGTCCTCAATGTGACGCTGTCATTTGTAAAAAAAGATTAGACCTACATTTCTAAGCTTTGTCGATTAGACTTGATCATCAATCAGTCATTGTTGATTACAACAAAGTCTCTATTTCCATATAAAGAATAAAAGTGGCAGTTAAAATGTATTAATCCTTTGACTGAAGTCAGAAAATAAATACGCCAGAAAAAAATCTGTTTCTTCAGTAAAACGGGATATTGGTGTTGTATGTGGAAAAACAGGAACGGAGTGAGAGCTCTTGTTTTATTATTTTCTCCTTGAAATTTTCCAACTGTCTCTTCCGCAAGTTCCGGTGGAGATCCACTCGGGTCTTCAGTCATTGGCCAGTCACCTTACGCAATAAAGTTTGGTTAAACAAAAGCCTTCAGTCACTGGCTGTCCAGCTGACTCACTGGTGGGTTTAAATGATCCGGCTTTTCCCAGATTAATCAGATTAAGACTTTACTTTGAATGGAAAGTATAAAGGGGTCACATTTAGTGCATTGGAAGAGAGACTGGGACCAGAAAAGAACTAGAAATGTACTTTACAAAGCAAAATCTGAGTTGCAGTGCTAAGGAGCCAGAGGGAGAGCACAGATCAACTCGGGACTGGATCCCTGACCCTGATAAACTGTTTATTTTGTGGCGTCTTAGTCGGTGGGGATTATAGATTTCTATGTTATTGTCAAAGATTTGCCACAGTCTTAGAACTTGTTAGACAATGTTTTGTTTGTTTTTTAACTTTCAGAAATTATTTTGAAGGTTAGTCCCAGTAGGATATGACAACACATACTGACATATAACTGCATTTTCTGGTCCCTGATACTGTATGACAGTTTATTATTATTGTTGTTGTTATTAACTTCCATTTGAAAAATGTTCATTTCATTTATATAAATGAATGTTGCACTTTTTTAGATTTGTAACTAACTTTTTACGTAAAAAGGGAAAAAAAATCCAAAGGAGTCATATTACGTTGTTAGGAACGTTGTAAGGCTGTGTATATCAACAGGAGTTCCACGTAAAGGCAGCGATCCGAGGAGATTTTGAAGGACATTCTCTTCCTGTTTGTTTTACAAACAACACACAAATCCTGTTTTGCTGAACAAAAGTATTGAAATCCTTTGGCATATTTTATTTCTGACTTTAGTTTACTGTTTATTTGATTTTAACTACTTATTTTGTTTTTATATAAAAATAATTGTCTGGTAGACTGCTGATTGATGATTAACACTAATAAATAAAGATAAAGAATACACGTGTCCTCTCTACTTCTAATGACTGCATGGTATTCAGATTTGGGCTTTATTACTATTATTAAAACTTGTCCAAACACCACAACTTTGATAATAATTTATTGCATGAAAACACATACCTGGACTGAAACTCTGGCAATAGGGACATGGAATTTCACCTCACTGGGGATGGGGGGGCAGAGCTTGGCTAGAGACAGCAGGGCTCACCTCCACACATAACCTGGGCTCTAGAACCCAGGTCCTTGAGAGGGGCTGGACCTCCACTATATTGTAGTTGCCCAGGGTGATCGGAGGCGAGCTAGAGTGGGATAGCTTATAGCGCCCCAACTCAATGCCATGTGTTGGAGTTCACCCCGGTGAACGAGAGGGTCACTTCCTTGCGCCTTCGGCTAAGGAAACATCTCTTACTTTGTGCGTACAGGCCGAACAGTAGTATGGAGTACCCGGCCTTCTTGGATTCCCTGGAAGCGGTAGTTGATAGGGCTCCGACTGGAGACTCCATTGTTCTACTGGGGAACTCTCATGTGGGAACTGACAGTAAAACCTGGAGGGGCGTGATTGAGAGGAACGTCCTTCCCATCTGAACTGTTATTGGACTTCTGTGTCAGTCACAGTCTGTCAATAACGAACACCATATCCGAGCACAAGGGTCTGTTGGGAATGTCTTGCTGACCCTTCTGTCAGGAAGGTCTTCAATTCCCACCTCCGGATGAACTTCTCCCAGATTCCATGGGAGGCTGGGGACATTTAGTCCGAGTGGACCATGTTCTCTGCCGTGATTGTCAATGCGACAGCTCAAAGTTGTGGATGCGAGGTCTCTGATCAAACCCAGTGATAGACACCAAAAAAGTACAGTAAGGGATGCTGTCAGGCTGAAGAAGGAGTCCTATTGGACCATGTTGGCCTGTGTGACTCCTGACACAGTTGACAGGTACCGGCAGGCCAAGCAAGCGGCAGCTCGGGCGGTCCTGGAAGCAAAAAGTCTGGGAGGAGTTTGGTGAGGACATGGAGGAGGACTATCGGTCATCGTCAAAGATATTCTGACAAACCGTCTGGTGCTTTAGAAAGGGGAAGCGGTACCCTGCCAACACTGTTTACAGTGCGGGTAAGAGCAGCTGACCTCAACTGAGGACATTGTCGGATGGTGAAAGGAATACTTTAAGGATCTCCTCAATTCCATCAGAGGCATCAGAGGTGGATGAGATCCGCCCTGAGTGCCTCAAGTCTCTGGATGTTGTCGGGCATTCTTGGCTGACATGCCTCTGCAACATTGCATGGAGGTTGGGTGCTGCTGGAGCAGCAAACTGGGGTGTGTTCCAACTATAGGGGGATCGAGGTCCTCTGCTAAGGGCTGTTCGGTCTTTGTACGACCTGAGCAGGACGTTGGTTCGCACTGCTGGCAGTAAGTCAGACCTGTTGCCAGTGCATGTTAGACTCCCGCAGGGTGGCCCTTTGTCACCGGTTCTGTTCATAATTTTTGTGGACAGGATTTCTACTCATAGTCAGGGGCCAGAAAAGGTCCAGTTTTGGAACCACATGGATTTTCTCTCTATTTTTGCATATAATGTTGTCCTGTTGGCTTAATCAGGCCAGGACCTTCATCGTGTGCTGGGGAGTGCGAAGCGGCTGGGATGAGAATCATGAAAATGTTTTCAGAGCTTTTGTCCAGGCTTCACATCAATGACAAGTTTACTCATTTGTCAGTTTGCCTTCGTGGCTAAAAACTGGCTTGAACGCAATAACCTTGTTGGCTTTTCAAATGTGTAGCTGTTTAGCTAATAATTGTGACAAAATGTGGTTAATATTGTGACTTTTTCCATAATTTCTAATCTTTTAAAAATTATTATTATGTTGTTTTAATTTTTTATGTTTTTATTCACTTAAAACCGCTACCTAAATAATCCCTTAATGGCAGAATAATTGTTGTAAATGTAATTGTTGACATTGCCCTCTGCTGTAACAAGATAAATAGCAATGTATGGTGGAGATACATTTAATTCACATCAAAATACCTGTGTGTTTTATTTTGTGCTTCTTTCATTTATGGGTATTTTAAGACAAAAGGGGATGATCAACATGCCACATCTGACCATCATGGAATAATTTACTTTAAAATCCTTACAGATGAAGAAGGGAATGATGAGATAAATGAACTAACACAGTTTAAAAACAACCCATGTTGCATAACAGGATCAGAAAATCAAACAAGTAAATGTTAGTAAATGTTTTAACTCTGCTGCTGCTTTTACAGAACACACTTAAGTTGAATTAAAACTCAGCTTGTAGTCATGTTTTCATGCTTTAAAATCTATGGAAATGACTGGTTGAACATGTCTAACATGTATCTTACTCTTAAAGAACTTCAAAGTGATGCAACCTTTGTCTGCAAAAAATAAAATAAAACTAAATAAATCAAAATAAATTAAATAAGGGCAGCAGGGTGGCTTAGTGGTTAGCACTGTTGCCTCACAGCAAAAAGGTTCCTGGTTCGATTCCCGGACCGGTGGGTCTTTCTGTGTGGAGTTTGCATGTTCTCCCCGTGCTTGCGTGGTACTCCGGCTTCCTCCCACGGTCCACAAACATGCAGGGTGGGTTAATTGATCATTCTAAATGGCCCGTAGGTGTGAATGTGAGGGTGATTGGTTGTCTGTCTTCTATGTGGCCCTGCGACAGACTGGCGACTTGTTCAGAGTGGACCCCTGCCTTCCGCCTACTATGCGTCGGGATAGGCTCTGACAGACCCCTGTGACCCGGTGACGGATTAAGCGGGAATAGATAATGGATGGATGGATGGATGGATAAATTAAATAAAAATATATCTCAGCTGGACTGAGTCCCCAGTCTTTCAAGATCACAACAAAGCCTCTGGCACGACACAACCCAGAGCTTTGCATGACAGGGAAACAGAGCTGGTGACTGTCAGATCACAAATGTGCTTTTATGGAGTCTAAACGCAAATGTTCTTTTAACTATATTAGTTGGTTTTGAAATAAAATGAAAAAGATCTCAAAACCATTTTCCCCATGTATGACATGACATGGTATCTTAAGACCTGTCTGAGATTATCGTCTACTTTTGAGATAAAAAAAAAAAAAATCTCCTACAGATTTAAAATGACTGAAATTAAATTACTGAAAGAGACATAAATGACTCTTTGATGCAGTCAGACCTGCAGTCCTATCAAATATTTAAGGTACCTTAGATTGAGACAAATATGAATAAAAAGGAGAAAGATCAAAAAGTTTTTTTTCAAAAAGGTAAGTAAGCAATATACTCTAATTGTTTCTATTCTTGAATATTGAATGTGTTAATCGTGCATTCCAGTATTTATTAGTATAAATTGTTAAACTGAGCTAAATTCATTTCCATTTGTGAGTTTGTGAACGCTAGTGACATCTCAAATACCAAGTAGTAAATTGTAGCCAAAGCAGACTTTAAAACATTTATTTTAATTTATTTTACTTTAGTATTATATACTAATAGAAACATAGTATTATGATTATTATTATTCAAATTCTACACATAAATTACACTATATTTCACAAAAATTATCGTTTAAAATGTTTTTTGCATTTTAGAATAGGTAACAATATGTATTCTTAAAATGCAAAAACTATTTTAAACGATCATTTTTAGACATCGTTAAATAAAGTTGCAGATAAGGATTTGCAACAACCATATTTATACATCATGGTATATTTCTGAATTTTACTTTTAAAAAATTGTTATAATAATTTTTGTTTGTTTTGTTGTTGTTGTTGGTTTTTTTTTCGGTCACACGGCGCGTGCGCCGGTACGCTCGGCAGCTGTCAGCGTCTACAAACAGAACGTCTCACGCTATCTCCTTTTATGGTCACATTGAGCCTAAACGGAAGTTGGTGTCACCTATATTATTGTTTTACCCATTAAGCAAGGGTTCCGACTCCTTCTGGAGCGACAAATACCGACTTATACCACTATTTGAAAAATAAAATAAAACGTAGGTCAATATTTGGGTGCAAACCGTATTTTTTCGGGAGTTGTTGTTTTGTGAGGCAGTGGTTGGTTTCTGGTTTCTGCCGGGACCGCTGTGGCTGCGGTCCTTCTGTTTCCGTGTCTGTGAGGAGGAGAGCCGTGGTGTGATTTCACGAGACTCACAGTCTTTGAAAATGCAGGTCGGTACAAACTTTACAAACTTTACTTTAACCTTACACAGCGCGGCGATGAGACACTGGTAAAGGTCTGTGTGTTGTATTGTTTTCCTGACGTTTTCAGAGCAGAGTTGCGATACTCGGTTAGCAGCTGAGACCATCTGCTTTCCAGGTTTTTTATTTGTCACTTCCAGAATAAAAATGTCCTTAATCAGTGGGATTTGACACGTTACAACAACTACGGACGATTTTAAAGCCAGAAATGAAAGCCACCAGCCCGTGTGTGTGGCATAAAAAGGTTATTTTGAAGTTGAAATGACTATTTCTGTAAATAAACGAGAGCGTCGTTTTTAAAAGCACCAAATAGTCGTTTGAAAGTGGTTCAAGACTTTAAAATGTTTTAATTTACTTTGTCTCATATCTCTGAAATGATTGAAAATGCCTACAGAGCAACTGGAAACGTAAAATCTCATCTCAGTATGGTGGTGTGCCTCCTCAAAAATCAGTTATTTATGGGTGTTTTTGTAAAACACAAGTCAAGTCTGCTGTCTGCTGTCCCTCAGTGAGGGACTGGGGAACAGTTTCATCCACCAGGGCGTCAGTACGCTGAACACTCTCCCTGCTCTCCCACCGTTCCCCCCCCCCCACTCACTCTGACCTCAGTATCTGCATCAGGCACTTTTGGCAGAACTGGACCGCCTACTATGCACCAGGTCACTTTAATCAGACCGAAAAACTGTTGTACAAATGTCATGTCACAACTTGTTTCTTGTCTCTTTTTAATTTGCACTTTGTGTTTAAAATGTATTTATTGTGTAGCACCGAGGGTTTGAGAGTAACGCAATTTTGATTCTCTGTATGTGTCTCACATGTGGTAGAATTGACAATAAACTTGACTCTGAAGTACTAAATGAGTGTGTGTGTGTGTGTGTTTCCTTTTTAAAGGACCCAAACGAGGACACAGAGTGGAATGATATCCTGAGGAAGAAAGGCATCCTTCCTCCCAAGGAGGCTCCAAAAGAAGAGGAGGAGGATGAACTGGTCCTCCAGCAGCAGTCTGTTGGTAAGAGAGCCGGCTCCAGCACATCCTTTCAAACTGTCGCCCAGATGATTTGACAGTTTTTTTTTCACGCAACTATGAAACCCAGGTACATTATTCTAATGTAATTTAACATTTTAAAAGCTCTGGATTTTCATTTGACAGCTTTTCAACCAGTGGCTCTGATATTATTTACAGAAAATGTTGTCGGGTGTTAATAGTTGTTGTTTCTCTGAGCAGTTAAAACATATGAGAGTATGACGCTGGAGGAACTGGAGGAAAATGAAGATGAGTTCGGCGAGGATGACGAGGCTGCCATTGAAATGTACAGGTAAGCAAACGTAATGGATAGAAAGGAACAGCCTTTTATTGTCATTACAGCGTAGAGGTGCAACGAAACTGTGGGAGATAAAAAAAAAAAAAATGATAACATACATTTTTTTATAATAATAATAATAAAAAGTTCGAAATTTGCAAAACAGATTCACACAGTGAAAAAGAATTGCGGGGGAAATAAATTTACAGTAGAGAAATTTACACAGGTGGATTTAAATTAAACAAATTATAAAGGAAATATATGCAGTGGAGATAAATAAAGTAATGGATGAAATGAAAAAAATTTTAAATACTGTACAAATTTTAAAGGTGAACAAGTTCATAAATAAAATAGGACAACAACAAATGTAGTAATTTCAGTGTGTAACTGGTTGTTATGATTTTGATGGAATGATTAAATAACTAAACTGTTGTATTTTCTGTTTGTTCAGTGGCGGCTTATCTAACTGAAGTTTAATATAATTTTTCATAATAACAAAACTACCCTGGTAAATTTTTATTACGTACTTTGCAATTTCAGTAATTAACTGTTTTTTATCCCCTTAATGACGTTCTGTTCAGTTCAGTTGAGCAATGCTTCATTAAAAAAATAATAGTGATAATACTGGGAGAATTTAATTAATATCAGCTGCAGTTATTCTTTCATCACAAAGCCTCTGTTTGGATCCTTTGAATAAAAGTGTAGACTGAGAGCCTCAGATCAGTTTATGAGTGTTCTGATGGGAGACGCGTCCTTTCAGACAGAAACGTCTTGCAGAATGGAAAGCGACTCAGATGAAGAATGTGTTTGGTGAACTGGAGGAAATCTCTGGACAGGACTACGTGAAGGAGGTCAACAAGGCCGGAGATGGCATCTGGGTGGTGTTGCACCTCTACAAACAGGGGTGAGCCATCCACAGACATTAAGTGGTCAAACCTATCTGCATGGAGTTTTTTTTAACTTTTTGGCATTACTTTATTCATTATATTAATGTATTTGAGTGTTTTAACAGTCATGCTCAGTGAAGGTCATGTACATGTTCTGCATTTGACAAATATTTTGTTCTTGTGCGTCTTATGAACTCCTCCACACCCCTCCTTCACACGGCTGTGCAGGATTTAAAGCATGTATGCAGTTAAAAAGATAAGGATGCGTCTGTTTTAGAGATCGGGATTGAAAAATCAGTTTTACCTCTGAAAATTATTTCCAAATTTATGACGCACAGGTACCACATGCTTATAAGTGCATCAGTTATGTTGCGTTATCAATGCAGGTGCATGTTGAAAGCACACATATAGAGTAATTAAAAAAAAGAGATGTAAACCATTAATTTGATCATGTAGTGATGCTGTGACACAGGGCCAGTTGTCTGTAGCCTGGTTGTACTTGTACTTGGAGTGCAGATCTGCAGAGATGTTGGATGATCGACTGATTGCAGTGTTCTTTTTGGAATTTAAAACCATCAAATAGGTGTTTTGTGGCTGAAATCCAGTTTTCTTTTGTTGTTTATCTTTCTGTTGAGGTGCTCACACTAACTTATGATCAGTTAGTCCAGCACATTGGATTAGCAGCAGCTGGCTGCTGCTTTCTGTCTTCATTCGTTGCGAAGCAGTAATTAATAATGTGTCATGTGTTGTCATTTGTCTGGCATTAGATTTACCTCAGGTCCAAGGGATTTTATTTATTTAATTTTTTGATGTTATAAAGCATAAAACATTAGAATGGCTGGAGAGTGTACTCCTCTTTTTCATACAACTTTAACAAGGATAAGTGTTCACGTGAAAACCAGATGTCTTAATCTGTTGAATCTGCAGAATGTAAACTCGTTTCCTGAAACGCTGCAGTTTGTCGGAAACGACTTAACACTGGATCAGTCAAATGCCACAACATTTTCCGTAATTTGCCTTTTATCTAAGTTTGATTTTTCAAATGGAGATATTTGTGCTCTGTGGTTCCATCTTGTTTCTTTGTTTTTATATAGAAAAACTGATACTATTAAAGACTAAAAATAACTTAAAATCAGTCAAATATTTTGTATCACTATGTGACGCTTTGTTTTTATTTGCATATCAAATCTGGCCGCAGCTCAAAAGGACAAGTAAGAAATGTCTCTTGGATCTAAGTAAAACTATCTCAAGACAAGGCAAAGTTGTATTTGAAGATGAAGTAGGTCAAAGGTCAAAGAGCTGTCAAGACTAACTAACTTTTTATCAGCTACGGTCAGCTTAGTTTTTGCAGTAACTTGTCAGTCCATCAGTGTTCCCATTATGAAGAATCAATCTTGGCTTGTTAAGCCAAAGTACTGCAGATAACTGGTCTGTTTGCTCATCTCTTGCGACAGCATCCCTCTGTGTACCCTCATCAACCAGCACCTGAGCACGCTGGCCAGAAAATTCCCTCAGGCCAAGTTCCTCAAGTCTATCTCCACCACCTGCATCCCTAACTACCCCGACCGCAACCTTCCCACCATCTTTGTCTACTTTGAGGGGGAGATGAAGGCTCAGTTCATTGGCCCGCTGGTGTTTGGGGGCATGAACCTCAAAGTTGAAGGTAAGAGGTTTCAGCATGACTAAAGACCTTGGACAGTCTTAAATTCAATTCGTTCAAAAGTTGTGGAGTCAAATTGCGGTTTAGTCATGCGCTTGAGCTCTAATACATCTTTGATGTTTTCCACAGTAAGTGGTAAACTGTCCTTTTGTGTCACATGCAGAGCTGGAATGGAGGTTATCAGAAACCGGAGCGGTGAAGACGGACCTGGAGGAAAACCCCAAGAAACAAATCGAAGACAAGTTAATGTCATCAATCAGATGCTCGCTTCCTACACGAAAGGACAGTGACTCTGAGGATGAAGACTATTAAAGAAAGTGATGGGAAGGGGGCGTGTCACAGAGATGTTGTGGTCACTTCATGGGAGAGGATCTGTAAACACCCGAGTGGGGACATGTTGAGGACAGCGTGGCCTTCAGCAGCATTCATTTTTGTGTTTTAGTCATGTAGCTGGCGCTCCTGCGCACAGCTCAGTGTTGTTGGAGGTCTTTGTTCGGGCCGCTGGGCTGGAGAGAAGAAAACGCAGTATGATCCTGCTGAAGCTCTCAGCCTCCTCTACGTTTTATTGAGGGAAGCAGCACGACACTCACACTTTTGCTATTTGAATAAACATTAAACAAGTCCTTACAGAAACGTTTTTATTACATGGAATGATATTTGAGTCACACAATGGTCATGTAAATGTAATTCTCCTTCAATGAACTGCGAGTTCACGTCTTTGTCACAGTAGTCAGTTCTTTCTTTTTTGGAGTTGATCTTGATTCTAACTTGACTAAGAAGTGATTTGGAGGTTTTGTGTCGTGTCACTCATCCCCTGCATTGCAAGTCAACATGTCACGTTTGTTCCTGGTAACGGTTCCCATCCAGTTATGACAATTGAACACGTGGAAGCATCGAGAGGCATGGCAGTGATGGCAGCACAGTTCACTTTTGCCCAACTTTACATTTAATTTATTTTCTATTTACAAAAAAAGGTTTTATTCCATCTGGAAAGACGAGCCAGAGTTGCTGTGCGTCGCTCAGAATCAGTCGCGTCTTGGTCGGAGCTGCCAGCTGCTTGCTCTTCATCCGCAGATCTAATTTCTTTCGTTTGGCTGTTTTTCTCTGAGTCGTCTTTTACAACATCCCCTCTGGCAAACCTCGAATCTTCTGTTTAATTAGCGAGAGAGAGAGAGAGAGAGAGAGAGAGAGAGAAAAGTCAGCGTGAACAGTAAATCGTACCTGAATTGTGATGTAGTTAAAAGTGAATTACACAGGCCCCGCCTTAATCACCGATTCCCTTCATCTTTTCTGCTTAAAATGGTTAAGTCTCTGCAGGCAGAAGATGAAAAAGTCAAAAGTGTCTATTATTCTGAGTCTGTCCTTCAGCTTCTACAGAGATCCGGGCTGCGCAGTGAAAGAGGACAGAAAAACGAATATTCTGCCCCTCAGCTGTTGCCTTTTTTCTTTTTTAAGGTTGCTCTTTTTTGGCGTTGGGTGTCAAGACTTTGCACATTCTTATACATGCAACAAGCAAACAAAACAAAACAAAGAATGAAGAAACAGATGCTCCAATAGATAGTGATTACCAGACAATAGTACTGAGTTTTCATCTAGTTATCCAATTGCAGTCTACTTCAGAGATACCAGCACTTTTCTCTTTATTTATGTAGCTGATTTTATAAAAAATATCCTCAAGTGGTGAAGAATTCTTTCAAAACTGGATCATTTTACCGTGTTAGGTTTCAGATCCTTATTTGAATTGAAACAAGTCGTGCAGTAAAGTCATTTGGGATTTGAGTAGATAACTTCCCTGACGGATGCATTGTGAGAGATTTTTATTCACTGACTAGTAAAAAACGACTTGGAGTCCTTTTTTGATCATGGAGAAGAAAAGAAAGGCTGCCTCCTTTGTCCCTTTGCTGAATTAAAATCTTTGTCTGTTGAAAATGTCCTCTACTTGGATTAGAGATGCTGTCGGGTGCCTGCAGTGTCTTTCTCAGGTGAATAATGCTGCTACATTCACACACAGGTGGTATCACAGTCGGATCTACAAACATGCAGACCAGAGATCTATAGTTTGTGTTGTGCTATGACGTTTCCTTACCAGAAGCACCACCTTCTTCTTTTTCCTCTGAGAGAGCTTGGGGGACAGTCGCAACAGAGGATGGACTGAGTGAGCCTGCAGATGGAAGCGAAGAACCCGCTCAGTTAAATGATGAGCTGTTGTTCAGTTGGAGAAGTGAAACTCGTTTTTACTCTGCTAAAATTAGCACTGAGTTATAAATCTCACTTATTACATTTTCAAGTGCAAAATGCTGCAGTGAGATTATTATTTGCAGTCTTACTAATTTAGCACAACTAGGAGAATCTGTAAATGAATAAGAAAACAAGGCAGACTGGATCTATGAACCGACAGCACAACAAACGCCAGTGCTCGTTAGAAGAACAAACTGCAACCAAACTGCTTAAAAATGGCTAACTGTATATTTTGACATCATAACCTCTAAGGTAAACAGGATCCATGGTCGGCTCTAACGTGGAGACTATGTATCCAGGCTCGGGTGGGCGACTATGACTTCAGATCAACATCATGATCGATCAAATGTTTTACCTCAATTACGACTAATGAGCTATTATTTTGTGTCCTATCATCTGTCTTGTGCTGGTGTGTGGTGATCGGTAGATTTCTTACTCATGTAACGTGATTACATTGCAGTTGGTAAAGTAAGTTGGTCATTTTTACAGAATGAATGTTTTTTGCGAAGTGTTTAGAGTTTGCTTCTTATTCTTGTGCGTCATCGTCAGTAAACCCCAAATGTGTCCCTAAGACAGACACAACATTTTCCTTTGCTGTCAGCTCTTGCTCACTTGTCTCTGCCAATGAACTACCCCCCCTCCCTCCTCCTCCTCCTCCTCCTCCTCCATGTTGCTGCGAAGCTGCAGTCTCAACCTATCGTCTGGAAAGGGTGGAGTCATGTGACTACAAACGGAGGGTGTAGCTCGCAGGGCTGAGCTTTCATTTTTAAATCTTTTTTGTGTGCTTCCAACGATAGAGTAAATGAAGTTGATCTTGTGTGAAGTGGAGCTAATAAATATGTAGTAACAGTAATTTTTACTGACACTGAAGCAGTCTATCTTTCTAACAAGGACTTAGTAGAAGAGCATCTCTGGCTGAGGTTATGTTACAGTTCCCCGCCGCAGCGAACATATGTTAGTTCAACGTAAAAGCATAAACTACACACGGTGCAACCCTTTCACTTGGTTTTGGGCGGCCTACAGTCTTAACCTGTACACATTAAAGAGCGGTTCAGGTTGTCAGGGTGCAGTGACGTCACAGACCCAAATCAGAAGAATTATCCAGCTTCATCATCTTCACAACATCTTAACTTTGGTGTTCTGTCACTCACCTCTTGCTGTACTGCTCCAACGGAATTCCGTGCTTTGGAGTAATGAAACAGGAACTGAGAAAAAAAAGGATTAATTTCAAAGTCAGAAGGCTGCTATTGAACAAATATCAAAAAAAGAAAAAAATATACATGGGAAAGAAATCTTACTCTTTTGAAAATGTTCTGGACTTGCTCCTGTGGAGAAATGTTGTCACTGATTATTAACAGAAGTAATATGTAGAAACAAGATGAGGAAAACTGCAATATTCCTGGTTATTGCACCGTTACACCCACTTACACCCACTTCCCTCTAAAATTTAAAAGTAAAATTCTCTACTAGCACACTGAGGTAGAAAAAAAATCTTATTGTCTGACACTTATAGTACTAATGTTTTTGTGCTTTATAGCAGAAACATTCAGTGGCTACAACTGTTCCTACATACTGTGTCCCTGTTTTTTCCTGTCTGCCAGCTCATTAACCTGCCTGCTCGATCACTTATTGCCTTGTAAATGCATCTGCCAGCACGTCTCCACACAACAGAAAACGAGGTTTCACTTTGCAGTGTTTCAGAAACCCCCTTCGGCAACCTCAAACTCAGATAAGTCCAAACTGCAGGCACAATTATTGCTCAAAAATCAAAACACACTTTCTTCCTGTTTCTGCACATTTAAGCACAGACTGGTAATTTCTTGCAAAATAACTACAAGTGGGCCGTGATTACTCCTCAGCTGAGATGACAAACCCCTTGAGCAGTCCTAATACCAGTGTAGTTCAGGGCTACTAAACAAAAAACAAGAAAAAGCATTCTGGTTGGCCAGTCCACTGAGGAATGGAGCTTTAACGCCAGACAGGTGAGTCACATGAGTCAGCAGCTCACCTGGATCTAAGGGACAGCTTGTCCACCTACAAAATCGATTCCAGATGCATCATGAGCTGCTACTATCATTATGAGAAGGTCTTGTCACTACAAGATGTGAGTCGTATATGAGAAATAACAAACTCCATCCTCACCGTGCTCCTCTGCGTTACACTGACCAAAGTGCTGTTGCATGTATTTTCTAAGTGTTAGTGCTTTCATTTTTCTTTTTCTTTTCCCCCTTTTTGTCATTGCAGATGCCTCTTCCGCAGCACTGACAACAGTAAAATGCCCATGTAATTTGAAAATGGCAGGTAAATGGTTGTTTTGATGACTGGAGGCTTATTGTTTTACATAAAGCTCGTACATATGGAACAGAATTATTGATAGAGGTCATTATAATTTTTACCCACCTCATTCTGGCCTCTCAACACATTATTCAAATCATCACTTTGGATGCCTCGCACCTGTGAACACACAGCACTTTAATGATTTCATTTCTGACAAGAAATCTGACACAAGATGTCATTTGTATGGCTGATTTTTTTTAAGGACAAAAATATGCTCGCAAGGCTGTGTGTGCACAAAACCGAGATAATTTATAACTTTATTAAACCTCACTGTCACTGTTGGTTTGATTTTCTCTCTAAAATACAAGCACACTGCAGATCAGTGTGTTCTCTCCAGCATAACTGCAAAAAAAAAAAAGTTTACCTATGGAGTTAGGAAGGAAGAAAAAAACAAAACCTCTGGCAACTAAAATATAACGCGCAAAAAAAGGGATCAAAGAGTGAAATGTCTGAAAAATGTCTCCATGCTGGAGGGATGATCCGAGCGTTGATGAATGTAGATTCAGAAGACTGAATTTACTACCTTTCTTAACACTATGCCGTCCGCCCACTGATCCACAGGACTGGCATCTAGACAAAAAGAAAAAAAAAAGCACATGAGAAGGGATGTTATGAATGTTACTGCCAATTTATATTTAAGCAACATTTCATTTCATTTTTGTTCTGAAAAAAATGTCTTAACTTGTTTTCATCACTTGTGTGCTGTAACACTAAAATAAAAATGTCTCAGCCTTTGACTGACATGTTGATGTGTTTAGTATATCCCAGAAGAACAGTTGTCATTATTTTGAATGTGATCTATTATTCTCTAATGAATTTTATTGTATATACATTTGACTTTCTTTGTCCATTTCCTCTTGGGAAACCGCCTGCAGGGATCCAGACTCAATAAAACTCTGAAATAATGTACTACTCCTCCTGCAGACGTAATGGATTATGATATTAAAAATAAAAAAAACAACAACAATAAAAATCAGGATCTTTTTGTTGACAACCTGAAATGCAGATTTGGTGACTACCAGTTGGAAAGTCATTACTGATAACCAATGCAAGGCTTTTTTTCCACCTTCACCGTCACTTAAAGGACTTAAACGTGATATAAATAAATTTGCAATGCATTCATTAAATGTTCCTTCATAGCAATTATCCATTATATTTAAAGCTCCTCATTTTGGTATGCTGTTGATATATTGAATTATATTAAATATGTATAGGTAAGTGTCAAATATCTTAGTCTGAAATAGATAAACTGATAAAGCTTAGTAGACTATGTCAGAGCTGTCAGAGTTGGAAAAAATAAATAAATAAATTAGAGAACATCCTATTAAAATGAGCTAGAGCTTTTCATTAAATTCCTTTTTCGATTTCTGTTTATATATATATATATATATATATATATATATATATATATATATATATATATATATATATATATATATATATATAATGAGAGTTGCTATTTTAAAAATTCAATAGCTGTTTCCTTCGACATGTTATGCCACAGTCAATTTCCTGCTCACATGTGGTTAATGCATCATTTTCCTTATTTTCTCTCTCAAAAGTAAAGAAGAAATGAATTTACAATTGATGTAATAAAACATAAAAACATAGTTAGGCAAAGGTGTTCAAAATAATATGTTTGTACTGGGTAGAGCAAAGATGAATTTGTCTTTTTAAAACGTTGGGCTGTGGTAGTTTGGCTGGGTTACGTTGTCTTACATTTTAGAGCTATGTATAGGTTGATAGACCATGCTCAGGAAATAAAAATGAATATAGCACAATTTGAGTGAAGAAAAAAAGGTTAATTGAGAAGTTGAGGCAAATCGTTGAGTACAAGGCAGGATCTTTAACAAGCAATGAGATGGCTCATTATCTAAGAAAAGGGCTTCTGTTTAATTCGTTTGAGTCTCAAGAGGCCATATGAACATGGAATAGTGAAGTAATAACACACCAAAGGCGTGCTGTCGTCTCAGTACCATGTATTTTGTATTTGTAGATCTAACAAATGGACCAAAGCGCTTTGCATGTCAGAAGGCATCTTTGTGTGTCAGAACAGAGGTCGCGTTTGGGAAGTAAGATAAGAATGACTCAAGGATAGATCATCCATCCATCTACGACTTATTTCTTTAATTTGGTTTGCCGTTTCCATCCAATCATGCATGATTCCTGTCTAGAGCTCTGATGGATCCTATTCCAGCTCTGTTTGTGTGAAAGGCAGGAATGCACCCTGGTCCAGGTCTCCAGTCCATCACAGGGCCTCATATAGTCACACACACTCACTTTAATGGACGTTTTTAAATCATCAGTTCATCTGACATAGATGTTAAATCATGCAAACTCCACTGCCGGGACTCAAAGGCACCTTCTAGTTAATGTATAGGATGCTCTCCAATACTACTATGGAAAATGGGAAGCGGTGTAGTGGAATATAATTGTGGTACTTGCAGTAATTTAATACACTTTGCCAGTAAGGACTTGAAACGTTATCCACCTGTCCACCTTATATATAATTAATTAATTCAGGAAACTCGTGGCTCCGTTTTGGACAGAAGCAGGTACAACAACGTGGACCGCGCACGAAATCAAAGAAACACACAAACACATCATGTCGTTTGCTTTTGACAGATTTAAAACACCAACCTCGCTCCTAAATAACTAAATAACTTCCAGTTTAAAGATGTGGCTGTAGTTCAGCAAGTTTTTGTTTCACCTACCTGTTGTGTTCCAGCATCCAAAAAACCCGAATAAACACAAAAGAAAAAGTTGCCGGAGAGTTGGTAGAGTCATGTCGATATTGTCCCCCGCTCTTCTTTGTAGTTGTGTTGTTTTTGTCAGAGAAGTCCGGTCCGCTTGGCTCGGTTCGGCTCGGCTCGGCTCGGCTTGTCTCGGCTCGGCTCGCTGCCCTGGTCTCCCTGATCTGACGACCGCGTCCTATTTAAAAGCGCACAACTTTGGAGGCTGACGGGTATCCTCTCACCTGACCAATCAGACACCGATCCGGTCATCCGTGCGTAACTGCCACGCACATCCCACACAGTGTCCCAGTACACGCTCACACGCACACACGCACACACACCGACCACCAGTGCACCAGGAGTACTCATCACTGGGAACACTGGGCTGATGTAAACTAATGTGCGCGCCTACGTCACGTTGTTAAACTGAAAATTACTTTTTCTTTAAAGATAAATGGATTATGGCAGGATTAAAAAAAAACAAACAGGTAAAATAATTTAAAGGGGTTTATCATGGAATTTTAATTTATTTTTTTTCTGTGCCTGAGAAAGATGTTTGAAACCAATTAAATAACTATAAAATATATATAAAAATGTCAACTCTGTTACTTGCTTTTGAGGGCAAACTAAAAAAAAAAAAAGGATAGAAATTGATCACTTTGTGAAGCAGATAAGGACTTTTTTTAGTCATCTTTCTATATATTTTATACAATCATTTATATCTTTTTTATGTCTATTTTTTATGTCTATTTTACTCATTTTCAACAGTATGATTTTTAAGATTTTAATAGTAAGATTATATTTTATTATTAAAATATGGTCTTTTCTTCAACACAACTATATTTCATTGTGAAGCACATTGTGAGTTTTATCTGTAAAAGGTGGTATATAAATAAACTGTAGTGTAAATACTGAGGACGTGTGATTTCAGGTTATGCGTGTTATCCGGATGTTATTGTTTGGACTTGCCAACCGTTGGCGTGATGCTATTCAATCTCTTTGTCTCAGGTTTGAGTTTAGACCTCGCCATCTGGCGCCACGCCATCGCATTAACACAGTCATGTCTGACTGGACGGCTTGAGACTGACACCTTGCCGTCTTTGTCCTACAATGATCCAGTGAAGGACAGAATACTCCCCTGCTGGATACGGTTAGTTTTTTTGCTTCTAAATGATCCAATATTTACCAGCATCACTTGAATATTATCTCTGGACAGCACGCTGATTCTTGACACATCTGCTGCATCCACTGGATTTATTACATGGCAACTATCACAAGCTGTAACTTTGTCTGAAAATATGCAAGCTCAAATGTTTAATATACAAGCTTATATAACCTCAAATCAGTTTCCACTGGCTTACCACATGATGTCAGTTCTTGCATGGTGCATCCTCCTGAATAGGATTATTTTAAAGGTTAGTCTTTGATTTGTCTGCAAAATATCACATCACATCAAAAAGTCACCATTCTTCACGTTATGATTTCTTTCACCATTATTAGATTAGAAAAATGTGGGGCCCTATATATTTATATATACAAACGTATATTTGCAAACAGAGAAAGATCTCCTATTGTGTGATTTAACAAAAAAGAAAGAAAGAAAACAGTTTCCTTTGTGGCAGACTGGCGCGACTGCTGTTTTTATTTAGCTGATCAGATGACAGACCTTCTGTCAGGGGCTGCTGGTGTGGAGCCTCTCTGTTGATCAGGGATTAACTGCTCTGATCAGGTGGACTACAGGCAACGCTGGGCATCCAAATTCTCTCTGACACCGACACCGACGCCTGATTTCACACCTAAAACACTCCATAAGTAAGTAAGGTGCTTCACATTGTCACACAGTTTATTTTGTAGAAGGTTATGGCTCAAATTTAAACTTCAACCATTTAAATGTGAGATTATAGGAGGTGGACAGCTTAATGTTTTGATGGGTTAACATTCACAAACTTGGATTTCTCTTTAAAATCCCTATCAATAATATTCTAATTTCTCGTGCCTACAAATATAATAGTAGTTAGAATAAATGTTTTACTGATTCACTTTCTGGACTTCAGTCATTGGCCCACACATGCAGTACAGTAGACTCGGTGTGACCAGTCCTGCTCAAACGTGAAACTGAAGCGTGGGATCGCTCATCTTTTTCTTGTAGTCTTTATCAAACTCTTCACTCTGGGCCACAGTAAAATGGGTCTTCCAGTCTCCCACCTTCCCTGCAGAACCACACAGAGTTATTCAAGTGTGAACAGTCAGTTTCTTCTCTTGCAACACAATATTGCTTTTACCTTTTCTCATGAAGGGAGAAACTTTGAAATCCATAAGTGGAACTGTAGAATAGTTGGTCATTTCGTTCTTTTTCATGTTATCAAACTGCGCTCCAACTATAATTGCTCTCTTCTCTTCGGCTGATGGAATCAATCCGAGGAAGGAGCAGAGTTTGTCTATTTCCTGTCCAATATCCTGAAAACGCACAGCCGAATATCAACATGACCTCATGAACAGCTGGAAAACCAGACAGAAGGAGACAAACAACTTAAATACCTCAATCATGTCTTCATAGAACATATAATGAAGTTTTGAATAAGTCTGCTTCTTCTTCCACCAGCCATTCACGTGGTCGTACCAGGAGCCAAACAACACTTAGGCCACAGAATAACATAAGAAAACAAATCGAGACAGAGCATTGAGGAAGCTGTTGTGCGTCTGTAACACAACAACCCCCCCTCCTCCACATACTGTTTCCCTCCATGAATCTCTGGAAGAAGCTGCTCCAGTCTCCAGGCTCCGGCTGCATCAGATTCATGCGATCAAAGTGGTAAAAAGATACCATGTTGTCCTTCGCATTGCGAGCCAAGTAGACAATCTACATGAAAAATGCACAGCTGATCACTTCAACCTTAGACTTTCATACGTCCATCCATATCCAGCATGAACCCTATGTGAGTTCAAAGTTGAAAAGTTCAGTTCAGTTCAGGTTTTTAATGGGGTCCAAAAAGCTTCACATGAAGCCCACAGTCGCCATATGGGACCCACACAATGTGTCACCGTCTCTGACCATGCCCATTAAGCCCACCTGTACCCTCAATGTGCTCCTTACAGCGAAGCCACACAGGCTTCACGTTTGGGAAACATTGCGCTGAAACCAGACGGGACCCTTCCTATTCGCCCTTTTAATGCTCAACTCTACACTGTGCTCAAACAGGTCTGGACATGCTGGCCGGGTCTGAACAACCTGGGCGATTGTTTTATGCCCCAAATGGATCCAAACAGCATTTAAAAGCAAAGACACACAACAAAACCAAAGTAAAGCTTCAAACTAAATCAAGTATAAGAAATGTTATACCACATAGGATACATGTTCAAGGGGCAGACTATGATCAGGAGGGAGACGCAGATGGACTGATGGTGCATGGTTGATTGTTTTTAACACGATCTTTATCTACTGATTTAAGCACCATAAAACTGCTCAGTACATAAGGTCTCATGACTCTTCTGAGAATAGTTTGATTGCACTAAGGTCAGTACCATGAGGTATAGTTTTGTCATCATTTAGTGCATTCAGAGAAAAACTGAGGCTGTTCTACCCGGCAGTTTTGCCTCCAAAACGACTTCGGCACAAACTGGACCGGAAGATGAGTTTTAATGAGTCGAGGGCGGGTGGGGAGCTCGTCAGCCAGCTCTGTTCCTGTATAAAGGGGTGAAAATGAGTTAAGCAGAACCGTGGCTCTAATTTTGTTTTAAAAGGAATGATAATGATAACAAGCGGAAAGCGTGTGAAAAACCTGAAACCAAAGATGGAAAAGCGATCTCCAAGAAAGGTACTCTTCTATAGATAGGGAGGGAAGTCTGACGCTCTGGAGACACCTGACCAAAATACAGCAAGTCAAGTATGTAGGAGATCCATGTGGTTCCTAAAGAGACAGACGCAGTTAGGAAAACCAATAATCTGTAATTATCAACTATAAAACGTGTTAGTACTGTGACCTGCTTTCGGGTATGTGGCAATAAGTATATCATCTGGTCTAGCTTGAAAATTTTGAACATTCTCCCAGTTGTTGGTGACGTGGTGAGTCATTGAGACTCCGTGGAAATCAAAAAGTTGGGGTCGAGAGTCCATCTACAACAAGAGACGAGCAAACATGCCAACTCTGATTGTCGTGTCATGGAAATCATGCAATAGAGATTGAAGAAAGTTATGAGTTACATGTAGTTGTAGTTAAGAGTCCTTAGAAATAAAACGCTCCCACGAGCGATTGCTTATACTTATAAATCCGTTCTGATGAGCCGGTCTTGACGCTGCTGGAGAGTAAAATTAACTTACCTTTGTAATTTTTTGTTCCTTCTTTCTTTACCAGCTCTGCTTCTTTGTGACTGTTCATTGTTAATGTTTAACAGTCTTGATATCTGGTCAATTCCAGCGGGGATTTCACAATTCATGCCACCTGGGACCTTGCCAAGCGCAAGGCTCAAAACGAGCGCTGGCACTGGAAGTGGACGATTGTCAGTGCCAAACATGGAGAATTATTTTTACTTCAATAATAATGTAAAAAACTGCAACAGAGACCTGAATCATAGTTTGACAGCTGCATGTAAATTAAAGGCTGACTGTCTTGTTCCTTACGTTTCTGTATCAGATGAAAACTCCAGTTTAATTAAAAAAAAAAAAAAAAGTTAAAAAATGTGAAACACAACATGTGAACTTTCCTCTGGTACAGAACATACCAAACCAATCACGACGGGGCAGGGACGGCTTTATGCAGTGACTCAAACAGGAGAGTCTGACTGCAACTATCCAAAACAACAATCGAAGAGGGAAAAATGTCAAGTACTCTATGGACTCAATAATCAAACCGCTGCTGCTGAAACTAAAACAAATGTAAAATAAATATGCAAATGCAAATGTATAAAGAACAATTACATCCACCAACATCTTGTACACTGATTCAGACAATTTTAGTTGTAAAGGTTATTCGCTACATATACTGTACAACACACTGTATATAAAAACTACAGACACGTTATTTAACTATATTGCACATTTACTAGTAATTTAAAAAAAGAAAAAGCCTGTTCTTCACCTCAGTCTCAGCACACTGAATCAGCATCCACACCTGCAGACATTATCCTGTTGAATACTTTTCAAGCTGTGTATGAATGCAATTATTGTTTGACATTTTCCATCCATCCATCCGTCCATCCGTCCATCCATCCATCCATCCATCCATCCATCCATCCATCCATCCAGCCATCCATCCATCCATCCATCCATCCATCAATCCATCCATCCATCCAACCCTATAAGGGGGCTCAGACCTCCACCTCCTCCAACTCTTTTGGGGGAGTACTGAGGTTTTCCTAAGCAAACTAACAGATGTAATCTCTCCAGCATGTCCTAGGTCTGTCCCAGAGTCTCCATCCAGTGACACATGCCTGATATTTTTTGTTTTTTATTTTAATTTGTTTTACTTCCCATTGGTTGTTTTAATATTTGCTGGGGTGTCATGTTCTGGGTGTCTCAAACACACCTACAGATACTTTGTATTTTAATAGAATCATCTCGTCTCGTTCTCAGTGTTTGACTATGTGAATTTTTAAAACTTCTATGTGAGATTTTATTGGAGCGATGCTGATGGTGGGTCAGTGAAAAGGGTCTAGTGACACTAATGCTTAAATATAAATGTACATGTGCCCAGCTGGGATGACTGTCCCAAATGATCCATATACCCTTCTACAAACCATCTACTTTAATTTTAAACTGCATAAATTGTTGTTTAGAATAGCGAAGTTCATGAGTTGCAGTTTCTTATCTTGCATTAAACATCTAAGTTCTGTGCTTCTGTGACTGGTAAACAGCAATAAAGCTTTTCTGAAAATCCATTATGCCTGCGTTCAATACAACATCGAGTATTTTTTCCAGTTTCCACGTTGCAGCTTTGATTCCTCCTCCTGCTACTCCTACATAAAGGATGTCTTTTCCTCATGGTGGCTGTTTCCTGACCAGCAATTTCTCTCAGGCTTCGTTTTCAAAAGTTTAGCTGTCACATATATAATATAAATGTGTGAACAGTGAAGTGTTTCATTAAGTCTTTCTGGGCCTTTCAGATTTCAGCCTGTCAAATTACTCAGAAATGAAACCTGTGCTCTTTATAGTGTCTGCCAATCTTCATATATGTTTGGTCTAGCATAGAGATTCATATAATAAGTCACATCCATGTAGTAAATATAGGGAAAGCAGTGGATTTCAGCATGCTGAGTATTCTAACAAATAAAAATACTTGATGACACATCTGTGGACTTTGGATATCACCGATCCATGATTAGAGCTTTGTTGACCCCAAATGCCTGTAAATAATGTTTAGAAAAGGAAAATAGTGCTTTTTAATTATTTAAAACCTTCCTACAGTCTTCTTCCGTCCAGGTCCTCAGGACACACTGCTTTGCGTTTTTTCCCTGTTTTATCACACCAGGCTCAAATTAATGGATCCTCAAGAGACGTGCAGACATTTATGACAAGCTGGCGTCGATCTGTTCAACCAGGTCCAGAGGATCTGGATTGAACAACACTGCCTTATTCTGACTGTGACACATGGTAATGGGAGTGTAATGGTTTGGGCCTGTTCCAGGAGTGGTTTTCATCGCTGGTAGAGGGCTAGAAAAAGGATGTCACGACACGTGTGAACTGAATCTGAGAGCAGAAGTCATAAATGTTTTTAAAAAGCCACGTCTACGTTCTGACCTTGATCCAACCGAAATGTTTCAGAGTTGAACTCATCTGTATGGAGGGATCGATTAAAGCAACAGCGTCCCTAAGCCTTTTTTGCTCCAGTTAGTCCAAATCACTGTAAGAAGGCAAAGGGTGACTACTTTCCCCCACTGCAGATATTGAGATATTGAGACTGAGATATTTGGTATATTTAAAATTAGTTATTAATTATTAATTCAATTTTAAGGCTGAAGTGAACTCTTAATCTGCATATTGTAGTCAGCTGTCACATACACACACGAGACCATTTATTTAGTTTCTGAGACCCAAACGCCAGCTGCCTTCAGGATCGGATTTCTCAATGCTTGCTGATGTTATTTGGGTATGAATCGCCTTGATGCTTTAATGCCTCTTTCTCACCACCCAACCCCCTCATCTGATGGATTCTGGTAGCATGTGTAATAATGAAGTCAGTGTCTCAGGGCAGTATGGTGCACAAAATTTTCCTCAACAAAAATTGCCCATTACATTCCCAAGCACTCCTGATGCACTTCCCTGTGGTCACATAGCTTAGACACATGTGCTTCAGCGTACTCTCATCAGCAATGTGGTATGATAGGAAAGTGTCCTGCAGTGTGGAGGTTTCCAGTACAGCCTTTTAACTGTCTGTTTCACTACAGCAGCGGCCTCATCATGATAATGATCTGATATTGGATAGTTCTTGATTCCTGCCTCTATTCGTTTGTATGTATATGTATATGTATATGTATATGTATATGTATATGTATATGTATATGTATATGTATATGTATATGTATATGTATATGTATATGTATATGTATATGTATATGTATATGTATATGTATATGTATATGTAAAGGCAGTTGCCTTGACATTAACTTAACTGAGGGTGCAACCCAGCTTGAAATGCCTGTTAATCCTCTTTAGGAGAGGGAGGGGGCATGGAAGTTTGCCCAACCAGTTCATATGTGTTTTATCGGAGAAGACATTCAATCATGCCTCTCGGGGTACTTTGTTGGCGGTACTCTGAGAGTACGAGGTGCTGGATCTGTTGCTGCAGGCCTTTCAAGTCTTTATCCTCCTACGAACTGTCGTACTCACATGTGGACGTCACACATTTGCTCTTTATATCGTAATATTTAATTTCTTAACAGGGGCCCAAAGCAACAAGAAAAAAAGTTGCTCCAGGTCTCAGGAGGTCATACAAACAGGGCGAGAGCTTGGTCCACATTGTGGTAGGTCGGATCGGGCTGCCCTTTTTTAAGGTCTGATTCTCTGTGCGTGGCCTGTGGCAGCAACGCCCTGAATTTGTATAAGTGAGTGTTAAAGGATGAACGCCTATGTGACATGGAAAGTCTGCTTAAACCATGCTGCTTTGTTTTTTCTTAAAATTGACACGAGTGCCATTTCAACTGCTAAAACTCTCATCAATTAAGATAAAAATGCTATATATATTTTATATATATATATATATATATATATATATATATATATATATATATATATATATATATATATATATATATATATATATATATATATATATATATAAATCATTTATTTCATATATGCTAGTATAAAGTATCTTTAATATGTAAAAATAACAAACCACATAACACACTGATGTTGTAAATTCTTACAATGACAAGCAACATATATGAGCACAAGTATACAAGCTCTACTTGTGGTCAGAACCAGGTGTAGATGTTGTTCATATTGATAAAAATATCTACGATTATTCCATTAAGGCCAAAACATATATACATTTTGCTCTGGAAACAGTTAAACAAATCCATTCTGCTTACGTTTTAGTAATGAGGCCCAATGTTTGTCGGGCCCAAAAGTTCATCCTTCTAATGAATTCACTTAATCGTTCTCCACACAGAGCTCACCTGCAAAGTGACCGTGAAGTGATGCACTAGTTAAAAAGAAGGAGGTGATTTTTAGACACAATTTACATCTCCGCAACTGCCATTATCTGTTCTGCTAACCAGAAAAGTCTTCTCATGATGACAATTTACTCAGTCAGCAACGTTTTTGCTGCAGAATAGCTGCTGTGGAGTGTGAATGCATCACATGCAACATGCAACATGCATGTATTAAACATATCCATTAATTTTGTGGGCTTAATAACCAAGTGATGACCACTGTTAGTGGATCAAACTTTGCAAAGACATTTAAAAAGGACAGAGCAGTTGATTACAGCTACTAGAGGGAAGATGCTGTGGCGAAGCAGCATGTATGGACATTACAGATGTCCTCTGTAGTGAGCATGATGAAGATCAATTTCTGCCATCCAACCACAGACGTGCATGCTCCTGGTAACTTTTTTGCGGGATGTTTGTATCATTAAAAGTATGTGATGATGCCAGAAGTGAAACAGGTAAACCTTGTTTGAAAAACATATGTTACATTTTTTTCCCTCAGGCATTTAAAAGGCTTTTTTGGAACACTATGTTCAGTTCAGATGAATCCAGATAGGATTACTTACAGTTAAAGATAAAGACAACCTTGTTTACCTGGAATAACGTGTTTTTCAGGAGAAGATTCACATTCCGACTCAGAGTGAATGATATGGTTTGGGTTTGTTTTTGTTTGTGTTTTTTTCCCCCCTCAGGAATCATGCAGTTTGTGATAGTTGATTTAACAGGGAATTCTGCATTATATCAAAGAGTACTAAAAGTTGATGAACTAAAAGTGAATTTTTCAGCATGTTGCTGACCCTATGCACCCTCGCCAATCTAACATGAAGCAGCTGAAAAAGAGAAGCACGTTAAAAACTTGATGGCAATTTAGAGAGACTTATGGATAATAATGGATAATATTTGTAAGAAAGGGGTGATAGTTACACATCCATCAATCTTTTTGATCGGTTAAAGCTTTCTTGTTCTACATTTGTTTGTTGTGTCTGTTGACGCCTTTCTGCATCGCTGTGTTTATCTGAAAACAACAGGGGAAGCAACCAGATCTTCTTCGGTGGCAAACTTCAGCTGAAAAAACAGTTCCTGGTGTTTCATTCGTTTTAGTTGGCGTGTTTATCAAGCCCCCCGCGTTAATGAGCATGTCTGCAATCACTTCGTCACCGGGACACATCAATGTTCCTCCCCTTATTAACCCCATAACTCAGCTTCCTGCCAGCTGACCTCACCATCTCAAACGACCCATTGTCTAGCATCTCTCATGGTCGATGCCTCTAAAGTGCTGCTTAGGGAACACAAAAACACATTCGGCTCAAAGGACATTACTCACATGTTTCAACAACCATGATTTATAATCAAATTGCATTTTTTTGTTCGAAGAAGGTCTCCGCTGGGGATTTCACTTAACAGTAATAATGATGATTTAACTTTTCATCTGATTTCTTCCGAAATGATTCATTGAGAAAGAGGTAGATATTGGTACATCTTGCTTGTAATTCCTTTGGTCAAAGGTCAGGGAAGGTAGTTATGATAAAGCAGTAGGTTAAAAAAAAAAGATTTTAAGAAATTGCGAAGACGGGTCATGTTTGGAGGCACAAGGCGGTGCTCTGGTTTGCTGTTGAAGGCTGCAAAATCTACAATATTAAAGTTGCAGCAATTTCCAGCTTAAGAAAAGTCTAATCATGAAGCAAGTGTCCTTTTTTGTCCGAGTGATTTAGAATTTGAAGAAAATTTAAAGTTATTCACCTATTTCTTGCTTTTACACTCAGGTATTAGGCTCCAGATTTACTGCCGCTTTGGGCCTGATCTGGCATAAAACCTGTTTTGACATCAAAGAGTGACTGTTTGCTTTCATTAACAAGGCGCAGTGTTAAGTTAGTGCCTGGAGGGCATAAATGTAGTGATTCTTGTGTCTGACCTGTTGCGTATGTATTTATAGGAGTGGACTGATTACTTGTCTTTCAGAGCGCAAATATCAAGAGGTGGATTGTTTTAATGAAAGTCTACTGACTGATTTATTGCAGATTAGGCTGCTTGTCACGAGTGGTGTGAACTGGAGATGACTCAGAGGCAGGCTCTCAGCCAGAGGCAAGCTGGCTTTGAAATAAGAATAACGCTAACAATCACAACTTCAGGCAGGAAACAGATGCCGTGGTAACGCAAAAAAACAAAGACTATGATCTGCCACTGAGCAAAGGAAACTAAGGAGTATAAATACTGAAGACAGTAATATCTAATGGTAGATGTAATATGTAATGTGATCCAAGTTATATGTAATGTTGCCATTAGTAAAGAAACCCAGGTGAGAGACAAAATTAAACAAATGCACAAGGGAAGTACGTCCTATCAATAAAGCAGGAAGCATCAGTAAATCAGACTATAGTGCAGAAGAAACCAACACATGTTAACCGGCTGGAGCTGCCCTGTCGAGCCACGGCTCTGCCCCGCTGAGCTGTGAGAATTGCACGGAGATGGAAAGGCCTTGGGAGGTAGTAACAGCGTCACAATGGTGATTAAGTGCTCCAGAACAGCGCCTCTCATGGCGGCAGCTTGCTGCGGTTGCTCTGAGTACAGAGAGCTGGTGGAGCTGATTGTGCAAAGGAGGATACTTCATAAAATGAAGAAGATCATGGACAACCCCGAGCATCCTCTTCACAACACAGCGACTCAGCAACAGAGTTTCTTCAGTCAGATGGTTCTGCAGAGCCGCTGCAGCGCAGCGCAGCGCAGCGCAGCGCTCACAGCAATAACCCTCTACAGCCAGTCTTAGAAGAGACTTAAATGACTACTGCAACAATTAATTTCACTTCAGGGATAAATAAATTATTTTGGAATTTTTTGCAATTGAAAACAGTGCTGTGTGAATTGTTATTGAGGAAAAGCGTAATGGAGGCAAAAGGTTGCCGCAAACTCCATGCAGAGGGTGAAATCAGTGCGTCATGGAGACAGTTTTTATTCAATCACTGCTGTATTTTATTCCAACTGAATAAAAACGGTGAGTTGCTGTCTGTGGTCCTCAAAGACCAGGAACAGAAAAGCTCTTGCTGTGCTGAAACTGAAGACTGACCTTTAAGTAAGATCATGTATCTTGTGGCATGCATTTGAAATTTGAATTGTTTATTAGCAAGTTGTTATTTTCTATATGTTTGGCTTTTATTTTATTTTTTTTTGTTGTGTAATGAAAAAAAGAAATTTTGACTTTGTAACAGCAAACAAATGAACAGTGTTCATATTTTGTAGATGAGAAAGTGGACAGAAATGAATGAAAAATACTTTTTGAGAGGAAATAGAATATAATAGTGGCATTATTTATTTAATTTCCATTTTTATTGGTTGATAGTAGTGTGTCCAGATCCTTTTATTAGATTTCTTCCTCTTTTATAGTTGTTTTCATGAAAGGATGCTTCATAACTTTGTTGTATGTGTGCAAGGACAACAAATTGATGATATTCTATCCTATCATGATCATTATCACTTTAACAGGGGAGCAACGTGTTCAATATAGTTCAGCACGTTTCAGCATCTGCTCGGCGCTCTAGTGGAGAACAGGTATTTTCGATTATCTCACTCAGTTTGGTCAGAATGAGTCACAAGACAGCAACACCCTGCGCTGGGAAACAGGTGGAGAGAACAAGGAAAGTGGCAGCCACAGTTTTATGAGCAGAAACTGGATGAAGGAACAAAAAACAAGCAAAGCAAATGGTGCGTTTTCAGAGTGGGATGATTCCCCTGCACACAGATCATCCTGCTGTAAGCAAAGGGAGGAACACAACATTGATCAGTTTGGTTTTTAAATACATGCTTTTTTTATTTTTTTGACTTGAGTTGTTAAATCAGGACCTAATATCTATCTACCAAATAAGTCACATTTACTAAATATTCACATCCTCTTGTTTAGGGCTGGATGCAATGCCGGAAGTCATGGAGCGAGATACAGAGGTGGGGTACATCTGTATCTGTAATAACATTTTCAGAAGACATTTTTTTATTTATGTCTTTACTTTGTATTTTGATTGCCCATCTCATTACAAAAAAAATGTTAACACCACCAAAAGAGCTTTTGCTTTTTGTCATATTTGATGTAACAAACAAATCCTCTGCAGATGCACAAAGGGACATTTAGATTGGAGATTGTTTGTTTGAAAAGTGAGATTTCAATCTGATTTCTCTGGTTTATTAGGTCCAAAAACAGCCAAGAAAGTGACTAAAGTGATTAGTAGTCTGAATCATTTCTGTACGGTATGTGGGTGCAGAGTCAGAGCAATTTTATTATTATTATTTTTCCTTTTAATGTAAACTGTCATCCAACCCATCTGTTATTTTCTGGCATCTTCTCAGCACCCTTTTGGTGCACAGGGGAGGTTGTTCATCTCGACAGACCTATTTGCAAGCAATAATAAAAACTCCAACCTGCTGCATGATTTGCACTTTCAATAAACATATCCTCGAAGCCCTCAGAGATGAGCAGTGGAAGATAACAAATAAACACAACACTCGCTCAGGTGATGAAGCTCCTTACTCACAGCTTCAATAAACGCGCTTTCACAATGGAGGCGGAAGGGAAACTAAACTCTGGAGGAACATACAAAAAAATATAGAAAATCCCTAAACTCTGATATGTCATACTGAAATACGGAACGATATTTACAAAATGAATAGCCAAAAACACGGAGCACTTTATTATGTTGACTATTGATATCGGTAGGGACCCCAAAGAGAATCTGCTCCGCTGTTTTTAAATTCTTTTTTTCACTATTACCCAAATCAGCTCATCTGGAGTAAAGGAGCCTAAATTAGACCCTAATATTACCCCACAGCTTCAACATGACTGGCTAATCATTTTATATTAAAGTCATATAGTGAAATAGTTGAATATATTGTGTATTTAGCAATTGTCATCTTGCAATAAAAATGAGTGGCTGTGACATATAATAAAACTATCGCAGGTAGAAGATTGTTGGCTTGCACTTGCCACTAGATGAACATAAATGCCATGGCTGTGAAGACGAATGCAAAGAGCATTAGAAATGAATGAGCTACAGACAGTTTTATTGCAGGGTTTGAGTAAAACTACACATGTACAAATAAAAAAAATAAAAAAAACCCGTAGGACCATGGAGGCCTTTTTCTGTGAGTGGATTCTGTTTTTCTCGTGTCCACACGGGACATGTGAGGCAGTCTATATGGGTGTTAATGCTGTTTCACACAAAGAATGAAGAAAAGGTGTGCCTGCGTGAAAGAGAGAATGTGAAGTCTGCAGGAATGAGAATGGTTGGCCTTATCGTTTCACTGAGGTCAACAGCTTAAACGTTGAGAGGAAAACTGACATGACAAGAGTAAAGTTAATTCCTCTGATCCATCAGTTCATCCGTACGTTTACAGAAAACATTTATTCCATATAACATTCATATACATCATTTAGCTGGATTACAGCAAAATGACTTTAAACTTGAAATTTTGAAATCTTAATTCTCAAAATGATATATATTATCAGATTTCTTTTCAATTATCACTATCATTAATACTGATAACGACTCTATTTTCTGTACTGAAACTCAATATATATAACAATAATATTAAAAAAAGTTTATATGATATTTTCTGATTGTGGTTCCATGGATACATATATAACTTAATAGAATCAACGCCGAACCTAGCGGTAAACAATTCAGCGTAGTTCTTAGTCTTTTAACATGTTTTTAAAAACTATTTTCCAACATGTGTCTGTGCGAATCTCTATCATTTATTTTATTCAGACCATAAATCTTATAATTTAGTCCAGGCTCTGCTGCGGACGAAGAGGACAAGATAGATATACAATTAAGAAAAAGCTGAACAGTTCATCGTGAGTAACGTCCACATCACCACCAGGCATTGAAGCGAAGCTAATGAAGCTGCCTTTGTGTTGAGTTAGAGGTTGTGTGAATTTGAGATGGAGAGGTGGAGGTGCAAGCCATTGACAGGTGGTGTTGATTGGTGACACATAGCAGGAGCAGTAACTTTGCGGGGTCACCAGACAGACCTGCCTCAAAGGTCAGTCAGAAAAGTCGACCGACTGTTCACACAGCTGTGTTAACCGGCTCGATCCTGCACTCGGGGCTCAATCCCATAATCGCTGCCCACTGAGGTTAAGACTCCATCAGTAGCTATTCCTTTTGTGCCAAATGAGTTTGCCTGAATGGAAAAATAAGCTAAATGGACTGCATTTTGATTGCACTCTCTGGCTTTGTTGACGCCTCAAAGTACTTTCTCTCCATTTAAACAGCAGTTATAAAAAAATGTAAATGATGTCAGCAAAGAGACTACATAAAAATGAGTCCAAAACCTTTCACACCATTAATGTGACCTGTCAGTTGTACAATTCAGTTGAAAAAAGTCCTTTTACTTAAGCATTCAGTGTCACCGTCAATCAAAGTGACTCTGACTGAGTCCACATGAAGTTCAGCAGTCCTGCCAGGATTTGTCTAAAACAAACTTCTTTGCATCCTACAGCAACAGGCATGGTTTACAGAAAACAGAAGTGTACATACGGCTTCTGTGGTATTATATGTACAACATACCATGCAACACAGTAAAAGCAGTCATTATGAAGTGGAGAAAATATGGGAGAGCACATCCATGAGTGATGCCTTTCCTTGTAAAATGCCAATTCACATTAACTTTAGCTCATCTAACTGTCACTCAGTTAGCACTCAGAGTTTGCAAAGTTATAATTCAGTTAAGACCATGGTTTATTGCAGCTATGTTCTCATTTTTCTGTAATTACAAAGGCATATTTGGAGCAAAAACAGTAGTGTCAAAACAATATATGAGGAAGCATGGGGGTGGAGGCATCATGCCCAGGGGTTCCTTCAACTTTTTTCAATGTGGAGACATTGAACATTAACAGTTTTAGTCAGCTTTAGTCCAAGACCTCCAAGTAAAGTTTTTAAAAGCCCCAACTAGAACCCAGATTAAAATCCAGTCTGATACCGGTGGGATGACCTGCAGAGGGCTTTGCACAAGCACAGTCCGGCAGATTCCCAACATTTCTGCAAGAGGCAGCGAGGAAACGATGACGTGTGACATGCTGATAAAATCGTACCAAAACAGACTGAATGGTGCAAATTAAAAAAAAAGGTGCTTCAACAAAGTATTAATGTAAGGGTGTGCATACTTATGCAACTGGATGATTGTCTTCTTTTTTTTAATAATATTTCCCTATAAAACTAGTTTTTTGCATGCATAGTACTGGCTTCTGGTTGATTATTTTGGAATTTTATTTTTGTCATCTGCAGCTTTACAGGGGTGTGCACACTGTGTTCAGAGCTCGAGTAGAGGTTTTAGACACTTTTCATTGTGTTTCTTAAAAATGGACTTCTGCTTGATCGTCACACACCAATAGATTACACATACCAACAATGTTCAAAGTGTATCATGTTAACACTGCGTAACATGGTTCGACATCATCTTGTGTTGCCTATCTGAGCTATTCTTATGGAAAGTCAGACTGTAAAGGCTTTTCTCTTTGTCAGACAAACAATCCTCTTTTCTTTCAACCCCATCATTAACAATCCTGTGTTCATTTTTTTGTTTTTTTGTTTAAACTTAGTTAGAAATGGCGTGCACATGTTACACAAGCAGGTGTATTCTGTGTCATACATTTTTCTAATTCATACTGATGAGACTCTGGCAATATTTTCCCACAGGATGACATCCAATCTACACTGGAGGCCAGTGATTATGTACATATTTCCCTCTCTTTAATCATCCCCGATTACTCAGTGCAGCTTTAACTGCATTTACAGCCCAGACAGAGACTCAGCGTCAGTGTCAGATATATATTCTGTTCCTGGATGTGATCTACAAATGCACACAGTCATTCAGTGACTCATGGATAAGCAGAACAACGTCACTCTTTACATCCTACTTCTTGACGACATCATCCAAAAATCAGCAGTGTTCATGGAGACAGAAACAATCTGTGAGCAATCCCTGTTGATCAATAGGCGACTGCAGGACTTACCGCAACACTCAAGGAATGTCGCTCACCCTTTAATTACTGAATAATCCACAACTGGGTTACTCAGATTGTGGATAATGTTGTTGCTTTATAAAGCTTTAAAGCATTTGTATATTTCCAGATGTTCTGGTGCATTGAGAACTTTACACACCTTAGGTGATCAGAAACAGATTTGATATTTGGTCCCAGAGAAAACAAAAGAAAAATGCCTCTAATTTGACCAAACGGGCTTCCAAATGAAACCATAAGGGAGCTCTGCCACCTCCCACTGTAAACCAAAGCTCATTCTGAACCAAACAGCCCACTTTTAACCCAGGTATCAGTAAACTGATGATGAATTCATTTGAAATGCAGAGTAAATGATGAACTTCTGCTAATTCTGTTGCATTCATTATAAATGTAAGAGGAGATCAAACATTTCAGTCCCACATAAAGAAATCTAATCTGGAGTTGTGCCTAAGTACATTTACTGGTATCTTTATATCCTTCTCTGTTTAATTTGACTAACACTCGTGAAATATTTCACGACTATGCGTTTTAGATAAATAGATTAGAATAGACGGTGATTATTGCATTCGTTTATTTAACAGGATTTATTTTATCCCAATGGTTGAAAAAAAATATTCAAAGATTCAAATATTTATTGTCGTTGTCCAGAGAACAACAAGGCAGAAAGACAGGAAGGAATCTCCTGAGCAACACAGTGCAAAAAAAATAAAATAAAATAAATAGTGCAAGTTCAAAACAACTAAGAATAAAAAGAATAACACAAGAAATAAACAATTAAACAGTATGTTGTGGAAGAACTTAATAACAACCCTGTGTAATATGTTTTAGCCACTAGGTGACTATCTGTTCATTAGACTATCATGAATAAAGACGAGAGAGATGATCCAAAGTTTAGTAGATTTAATTTCAGCAGTTACATGCAACTGCGGTCAAACATAATCAGGCATCTCGATGCAGGAATGACAATGATTTCCAGGTTGCACAGTAATTTGAATCTTACACAATTATAAAGACTAAACAATAACAAGTCACACCATGTGTGTGCATCAGCAGAGCAGGGAAATCAAGGACCAGACCAAAGATGAATCTGCACAAACTGTACCATCAGAAGGCCACATAATACCTACATACGCAACAGATGCATCTGACCATCGGTCAGGTCACAGAATTAATATTTTCCATCTGTCAGGTTTAAACGACCTAACATTAATTAAACACACAATAAGGAAGGAAGACGAGTCAGTAAGTTTTTCATACATCATCACGGAGGACGGACAGAGAACTCAGCCTCATCTCAGCTGCTCTCGTCTCTGTCCGCGCCCCCCCTCTGATGGCCTCTTGAGGCTTTTATTGAAAATAACAAGGTCACAAATGACACGGAGATAAGCAACAAATACAAGATATATTCTGACGTGTACAATCATCTTATAAGACGAGCAGTATACAGTGTGTAAAATAATGAGATAAAACGAAGAGTGTGTTAAAGTTTAACCCTATCACCATACACCACACACAGTATTTGCAGTTGGAGCAGATGTCTTCTAGAAGTGGTGTGAAGAGACCCATAGATTAAAAAGTGTAGACGTGGCATCCATAGACGTGCAAAATATTGTGCAATAGTTAAGTAGCAGCATAGCCATTGTAATAAATAGTAGCAATCATTGCATGTGTGCGGCTGGGGGTGAGGGATGGGGGTTGGGTGCAGCAGGTCATGGCCAGGGTGGGATGAGTCATTGATGATCCTGAGGGATCTGTGGGGGCAACTGTGGGGGCAACTGTGGAGGCAACTGTGGAGGCCAACCTCCCAGCCATCCTTGCCACCCTTTGCAGAGATTGCTGCTCTGCCTTTGTGCAGCTGGAGTACCACACACACAGGCAGATCACGACACACTCTCCATCATTCAGCAGCAGAAGTTCACCAGCAGCCTCTGGGGAAGGTTTGGTCTCTGACTTTCCTCAGGTAGACAAGGTGCTCATGAGCTTTTCTTAGCACAGCCTCTGTGTTGTTGGCCCAGCTCAGGTCCTCTGCAGCCCGGGAAACTTAACGCTGGCACCCGTCTCCCCAGCTTCTCCCTTAATACAGGGAGGTGTGGGCATCCACTGCCCCAACAATAATCTCAGTAACATTTATGTATTTCTTATATTCTAAATAAAAGCAAATAAGTTACAATTAAAATGTAAAACAGAGGAACTGGTGCACATTAAAACCACATTCTGTGTGATGAAGACAAATATGACTCAGTACATTAAGCATGCTTCGTTAGTCAAAAAGGAACTAAATTTGAAGTAAAAATGAATTTCTTGGAACGCAAAATTGAATGTGATGAAAATTAATTGAGTGCAGGACAAATGTTATTAGAGATAACGCAGGTGGCATTTATGTTAGAGAAAAAAAACATTGTGTTTTCACTTTATTTTACCTGGAATCAACATCAGCATAATTCTGCCCCACAGATATTAGAACAGCATGAGTGGAAGAGTAATAACCTACATACACTGCACTTGTCTAGATTTCAAATGCGTGCACAGCAAACGGTGTCTGCAGATTTGGGACTGCCATCTTGTGGTCAACTCTATTTTAAACCATTTTTCAGGAATTACTTGTGCATCGAGTATTGCAGTCAAATCGACAAACACTAAACACAGCCTCAATAAAATAAAGATGTCCTTGTAGTAAATACATTAGATATGCTGAATTTCTTTTACTTTTATTCCGCAGTTTTGGAAACGCAATTCATCTCTGGGAAAATGTTACCAGCACTTTAGATTTCATTTCAAAGTCAGTCTGCAGGGTTGGAGTCCTGAAGGACAGAAAAAAACAAAAGGCCCTGCAGCAGATGCTTCACCCTCAACAGAAAGGCAGCCTCAGCAACACGGATTCAGTATTGTGTACTTTGAAAAGAATAAAGACACTGAGACAGTTTAAATCCACACTAGAGCTGCATCGGTTTCTCTAAAAATACTCGGAGTAACTGCAACAGGCAGTTTAGACCCAGTGATCGAGTTTAGACCCTAGCTGGCTCATTAGAGGCGAGAGGAAGGGTCCATCCTGGACAGGTCGCCAGTGGGAGAACATCAGCTACTGCAAATGTCACAACTGCATCTTGATTCATTTCTGTTTCTCTTTATCTTTCTGTAAAGTTTCAAATTATTCTAAAGTTTTGCACTGTTTCTTTTTTCTGTTTTTTTTTTTTTTTTGCAATTTATGATAAACAGCTTTGTGTATGAAATCTGCGCATAAAATGATTTTTTTAAAGATCTATAATATAACAGTAACTATTGATGAACCTAAATTTCATTCCAATTTTTTATTTAAACACATAGAAACAACTTGCCACGTTTTGGCGTCACACTATTTTTAATGAAGAGATTTATAAGATTTCTTGTGCAGTGGAACTCCATTAAAGAAAAACAAACATATGTCTTGTCTTTGGTACATTTTTCAAAACTTTATTCTCTCAAAAAAAAGAAAACCTATTACACAGCATCTTATGTTGTCAAGATAATAAAAGATGTGCAGGAAGGACCATGATGTGCAGTCTTTAATACTGACTTTAATACTTTTTTTAAGTTTAAATTACTATTTAATATTGATCATAAAAGATGAGAAATATCTAGGGAACAGTGCTGATATGTATGCTTATATTTCTGTGGGTCATTCTGATGAGCAACAAAACACAGACTGTTTGTGTGAAATGTAAGTAACCACCCACTGATATGCAGTGTTCGACTGAAGCCAGGTGTTCTGAAGACATTCTGCTTTTACAGAGAATCTAACAGCTTTTCCAGGTACACAGGAGGAAATTAAAACATCATCAGACCAGACGGGTCTATTTTAAGATCAGTGTTTATGCTGGTCAAGAGTTCAAGAGTTAAAAAAACAAAAGTGAATGTGTGAGTTATTTTTTGCTCCTTTTTTGTAGAGATCTAAGTGTAGATATGCATGTCTGTGTGTTTGTGCTGGTGGGGGGGGGCATTTCCTTTTATGCAACAATTGTAAAATATTGCAATTGCATTCAAGGTTTAGTGCACTTAGAAAAACTACTGATTAGAGGGAGGTTGGGTTTCTGGGAAATAAATGTTAATTCATTGTAATGTCCTCTGAAGTGAACGGAAATTATGTGAGCACATGGGGAAGGAAAAAAAGCAGGAGCCAGGGGTACCATGGTAACCACGACACCCCCTTTCCTCCACGCTGCATGTGTGCGGGCCAGCAGGAGAAGCCTTCACGTGTCGCTGCTGCCCGCTCTCATTTCTAACTCCCTCAGACTAGACACACACGGGCTATAACACACAGGTACTGAAAGACAGGTGCTCCTGGTGTGTGTGTGTGTGTGTGTGTGTGTGTGTGTGTGTGTGTGTGTGTGTGTGTGTGTGTGTGTGTGTGTGTGTGTGTGTGTGTGTGTGTGTGTGTGTGTGTGTGTGTGTGTGTGCGTGTGTGCACGTGTGTTCTATTACGAACAAGCAGGCTGTCAGCATCCGTGAAGAGTGTGTTTTGTTGAATTGTACTGGAGCCACGTGATGCTGATGAGACGCACTGTGAACTCAGCAGAGATGAACGATAAGAAGCACTTACACAACTGTTCCTGCTGTTTGATGCCGATGTCAGAAAAGGAGCATCGATAGACGACTGCTGAAAGAAACATGTCATGAAAAGGAATCAGATGACAACCATGAAGCAACATGTGGATTAGAAAACCTCTATTACAAATCTGACATGAAGAATCATCCTGCACTTTTGATTTCACAAACTCACATGAAAAAAAGGAAACTGTCCTTTACTTTCACTGTGCTATAACTTTGTTATCTTAACAAAGTTTAACACTTTACCATCACAACACTGATTAAAAAAAAAGAAAAAGAATTCATTGCAAACTTAAATTTATCATTATTATCAATGTATATAAATTTAATATGCACAAAATATTGTCTTTTAAGTTCTCAAATCTCTGAAGCCATCTAATTCACATATTATGACATGTTTTTTAAATAGTACTTTTTCAGTTTATTAATCCATTTTCTCAAAAACAACCCAATGATTTTTTTTTTAATTTTGTAAATAGTGAGGCATATATTAAGATGTGCAGCATGATGGCTTAGTGGTTAGCACTGTTGCCCCACAGCAAGAAGGTTCCCGGTTCAATTCCCGGCCCGGTGGGTCTTTCTGTGTGGAGTTTGCATGTTCTCCCCGTGCTTGCGTGGGTTCCCTCCGGGTACTCCGGCTTCCTCCCACAGTCCAAAAACATGCAGGGTTAATTGTTCATTCTAAATTCTCCCTAGGTGTGAATGTGAGTGTGATTGGTTGTTTGTCTTCCATGTGGCCCTGGATAGACTGGCGACCTGTCCAGGTGGACCCCTGCCTTTCGCCTACTATGTGTCAGGATAGGCGCCGACAGACCCCCGTGACCCAGAAACAGATAAAGCGGGTATAGATGATGGATGGATATATAAAGATAATTTACCAGATCAGTATGACATTGATTGAATCTGTGATTGACTGACTGTTTGATGATGATGATTACTGATTGATTATTCAGTCCCAGTCATTGCTATTATTAGGAAAAACTCAGATCAAGGTCCCATGGGTCCAAAAAAGATGAAATATTACAAATAAACTTTTGGAAATTGTCTTAAAAATTGGTACCTGGATACTGAGAAATACACAGACACATGCAGTGGGGAGCTGCCTAACAGGCAGGCATAACAGTATTATTTTAATCAGAAAAGACGTATTTAAGATAGTTGGGGCATTGTTTCATTTTCTTTATTTGAGTTGCTCTCAATTCTGTATCAACTATGTATCAGAAGATGAACGTGACAATGATTCCACATCATCCATTTATTTATCGAGCCTCAGTAAATCCTTATGTTACCTTCTGCACACTAGAACTAACTGTTTTTTTGTCTCTTTGTACTTCCGTCAACAGTCCAGAGCAGCCTTACGATTCGCAGCATCAGAAACTACCTTTCTTTCAAACGTCATCTGTGAGCTATGCACATAAAGACTCTTAGTGTTTGTAACCTGATGCAGCGACTGCGGAGTGTCCTGGAAGGTTTTACATATTAATAAGCGGGAAGGACCTTTGGCAGCTGGAAGAGAGTTTGGATGGAATGTGCTTAATGGACCTACAGACATCCAAGTCAAAACAGCTTTAAACGATCTATTTTTTTTTTTTTTTTTGTAATTTTCTAAAATACAATCTTCAGTGCAAAAACTGCTATTTCTTTTTCATTAGAGGTATGAACATCACAAGTCCACAACACCTTACTTGAATTTCACCATCTGGTCATATTGTTTTCATCTTTGCCTCCAGCATGAGTGTAATTTAGATTTTCAAGTGAGGTTTTAGCTGCAGTTCATGTTAGCAGCAGATACATGGTGTAATTCTGAAAATGTCACTGTGAGTGACCCGGATATTGAATTGTTGCGTCTCCATCCACGTTATTAACTGAGAAAGTGCGCCTGTGCTACCTGCCAACTCTGCACGTGAGGTCATCAGCTCAGTGGTTGCCGGGCTGCAAAAACAAACCCCAAAGCATTCGTGACAATGACCTGTCAACCACGTTTCTCTGTCTACGACTCTTCCAACAGTGCAACAGATTTATATTTCATGTTTGACTAATTAGCTTTTCTTTTTTATCTTTTTTTTATTTCAACAATATGATTATCCCTTGGGCAACAATAAACTGATCATTCAATTCATTTGCATTTTAATCTTGAAATGTCTTGTGTCTATGTCATGTCATATTTTGTATTTTATTACATTAAAATGAGCGACTGCACTGTTTGAGGCTTCCTTACACACCACTGAATCCAAGATGGATTCAGTGGTGTGTAAATCTATTTGTAAACCTATTTATGTTACCTTCCAGCTTATTAGTGCACTCTACACTCAAAGTATGATACGATGAATGTTGTTGATTGTAACTGTGCAGTAGTGGCAAAAGCTTATTTTTATGTATCAGCGCAAATAATAAAACTATATTGTCACAATCAGTGGTTCCCTTTGTTCTGGTGCTACCAGAAACCCATTGTTTTCTCCGGCAGTGATCGTCACTGGAAACAGAAAAGCTCAGGAAACCTGAAGAATAGAATAATAATTGGGTAAGTGTCAGCTTGCTGATCCCTTCTCTCTCTCTTGTTAATACATAACAGATCGAGAAAGAATGACAACCTTATAAACAATGTGCCATCACATCTTTCTAGATTATAACGGATTAAATGAGGTCCTGTTGAAGGCAGTCTGTGCTGGGGTCATTATCCTGATGATTTGGCTGCACAGAGGGAGTAAAACCATGTCTTGCTGCCTGAACTGAAAATCGATCTTTGTTGGAACATGTGTAATACCATAAATAAATGTCCAAAATGTGGGTCAGTCAAACATCTTTCATAAGGGAGTGAACCATGAAAGGCAAGGTTTGTCTCTTGTGTTGCCAAGACAAATAGATTTTGTAAGAATGGTCATAATCAGCATCAATACAGGATGCATCCATTTGAAGATTAGTGCAGGTAGAGATGGTGCTTATCTTTGTGTAATGTGTCCCCAATCTATAACAGTTTATCAAAGCTCTGCTCTTAAGAGCTACTGCTCCTTTTTTTTTTTTTTTTTGTTACAACACCACAAACCCCCACACATGTCCACACGTACACAAGAACACTGGTTCCTCCAGGGAGCGTTAAACATATAGGACAAGTGTGGTTTTACAATAGTTCCTGGAACTGAGTCAGAGGCTCTTTTAAATCTTATACAACTTTGCAATTATTAAACTTGCCAAAGGGGAAGTTTTTGTAAGAGTACTGGCAATGTATGATTTAACAGTTGTGCCTGCATAACCTCATGGTTTATAGGTTATACACATAACAGTTTTAAATAAGAGTTATGAAAGTGTATGTTTTCCAGCTTTAATGGTGGTTCAGAAACAACAATAGATTGTTCTCTTTCGTTTGTGTTGGCGCTGTCATTGAATAGTTTACGATCGGTGCTTTATCTGAGGTACAAGAAGGACTAATCAAATGAATTTGTACTTTTCACATCATGAAATTACAGTTGAAGAAATATGAAATGGCACATTTTCATGACAATCTACTGCGTGATATTTGATATTCCAGTCTTTCTTCCCATTTTCTTTGTATAACATGTTCGACCTCATTTTTTTTCATAATTTATCATGAAAAATGAATATTGAAATGAAATATGAACATGAATTATTATTATTGATATTTAATAAAATAAATATTGCGCTGAAGACTGGGGTCATCCAGTTCAATCTGGTTACTGTTTCTGGTGAAAGATGTTGATATTTTAGTTGTACATTTTCTGTTGCTGCAAGCCAAATAATATCTACTTTTCATCAATAGTCTCATAGGTAAGGGCAAAGCTTGATACCCCTCGTAGTGAGCAAACAACTATTCTTCTTCCTGTGTGTACTTTAGTTAGACTAACACTTTTGTTCAACGTAACATAGACTGTAACATGAAACCCTCCACGAGTAATGACTGTCTTGTCTGTACGAAGTGAATAAAACCTCTTGGGGAGTCATTGATGGTGTTACGGTTATATATTTGCTGTTGGCCCAACTGAACACCCTGTGCATCATTAAGATGATCACTTCTGGGCCATAAAATGTGCCGCTGGGATCAACTGAATTAAGGCGAGAATAGCTGCAAAACCACCTGAGGAGCAAATTCAAAGCTACATTATGACGTGCGGTGGAGTCAGCGTGCACACCGATTGACCTCTGAATAATAAGTATTATTCATCTAGAATAATAAGTGCGCTCATCACATGTATTTTTGTAAATAACACACTATGTTATTTAAACTACACACAAACTACACAAGACTACATATACAGGACTGCCTTTTCTTAAAGTGTGTAGTCAAAACCTCCAACAAATATGGTTTAACGTTTACCTTCAAAATAATACAGGAAATGTTGCAAATACTGTTTCGCATTCAACAACCTGTTATGTTGTATGTTTTGATTATTCTAAAAAGAAATTCATATGAACCATTTTAGTGACTATTTAGAAGGAAAAAAAAGAAAAGAAAGAAAAATCATGATGAAAAATGTATTATTTAACCTGTATTTACCCTGGTACGTCCCGCTGATGTCAAATACTGTCTCTCTTTTTTATGGGAGACTTGAACAAGAGGGGATCTGCATGGTTACATTGAGAACAGTTTACATTAACAACATCAAAATGTATTTACATAAAACACTTACACACAGACAAGATAGACTGCATTGACTTCACCAGAGCTTTAAACTCATCCATTGTAACAGGATTGTGTGGCTGAAGTCCCGATTATAGTTTATTCCAAACAATTCCAATCTAAGCATTAGGTACCGAAAACCAAATTGCTTTCTTGTCCAGTTCAGTTTAAACTTTGGACATGAGAAATTACAGAGTATCTGTAGATAAGTGAATGTGAATTTCAAGTTTCCTTGTTAAAAGACCAAACAAAGAGGATAACCTGAATGCTTTTTTTGTAAATAAGAACATTTCAGTGACTGGGACGAGGGGCACATAAAGATGTCCAATTAACTTAATAGTAATGAGGCGTTCATATACAACGCAGTTCTATTGTTAAGAACAAAATTGGTTTGTTTTGTCTTCATTTAGAACAAGTTGCAGATAAAGTTGTTCTTGTGTTCTATTAAATACAAGTTGTAAATAATAAAGGCCTCATCTGGAGTGGCTGTCACATAACATATGACAGTGTCATCAGAATAGACATGAATTTTTAATATAAGAATTTTGCCCTCCCCCCTTTTTTTTTTTTTTTTTTAATTAGGGTGGGGTCTTGGGGGCAACTGGGACTCTGTGTATAAGAGGCTTAAGAAAGGAGAAGAGAGAGGTGCCAGGCTGCCTGAACAGCAACAGTCTACGTGACAGATCCCTGAAAGCCTTAACTGATAGCTGACCATAGTTCTACTTTCCTTTAGTGTTTATTAACTCTACCTTTCCCTCGGACCATAAAGTGAAATTATTAATAGGATGAAACAGAAATTGCCCTGCTACCTATGCTTCTTCTACTGACAGACTCCAAATTCCTGCTCTGGTCTTTTGTGCAATAGGATGGATAAAAAAGAAGAAATCATTAGAAACATTACTGAAATCTGAAAATAAACAAATAATTGAACTTCTGACTTGGAGTTTCTTCAACAGTCTAATTAAAGATCTGAGAGAGAATGCATTTTACATTGATTTTACATTATTTCAGTCTTCTAATTTAATTTCCTTGGAGAAGATTTAAGTCATTCCATCTTCTGGGTTGAAACAGCTTTTTGTTTAAAGAGTTGAAACATGTGGAAACATGTATTAAATGGAGCACTTTTCTGTATTCTAAAACGTTCAGGTGCAGAATTTGCCCCAGTTCTCTGTATAGCTTAAACTTTCAAAATATTTGTGTTTGGTTGAATTTTTCCATAATCTGCACAAATAAAAAGTAAAATTGGTGCTATTTTGCAAAAGGTTCTGGTATATTTGTACAAAAGATTACAGGAGAGAGCTCCCAGAAATCACCCACACAACCCCACATTTTAAACACGTCACATGTTTGCTTTCTGGAGGTTTGACCCCAGTAAACAAACCTATCTCTCAGCTGTAACATGATTTGCTCCTCCAGTTTCTTTTGCCTGGATTTGCATCCACAACCCACTCGACACTCTGCTTTTACTGTACTGGAGGTAAATGGGACACAGGTTTTAGGCTGGTTCGTTTTGGTGCTTAGACCAGGTTAAGTAGATTTGAACATCCAGGACTTTGGTGTCAGGCTTAAGACCTTGTATGCAGTTCACCATGTTTCATGCCATTCTGTATCAGAAAAATAAATATTTTCATTTGGAAGATGCGAATGATAATGGTCCTCCAAATGGTGGCCCTTCTAATGATAAAGATGAGAAATATCTTTACTGCTCAGAAATAGGAGGTCTTGGAGCAAACTACTTTATTTTCTCTGTTGAACAAGCTTGGATCATTATAGAGTGCCATCACTTTAATTCCAAAACCAGACCTGACACACGGCTTATATAAAGCATTACATAAAACCGAGAACCAGACCCACTACCAGATCTAAACTCGGCAGAGGGTGACACCTCAGGTCAGGGCCAAACAGCAGCAGCTTCTACTATTTTACATGAACGCCACATGCTGTGATATCACGTGTGAAATCGCACCAAACTTAATAACTGTGAACTTGTTTTTGCCGACGCTCGCAGACAGCCATTTATTATTGCCCGAGAAAGGTTATACAATATCATTATGTTATATAAGCGGGCCACATAAACAGCCAATGGAGGCTCGTGTCGTGCGTCACGTGTTGCCTTTGCGTCTGTTTCTGCGAGCAGTGCGTGGAACCCGGAGGATCCGTAGCCGCCGCGGCTAGCGCGCTAGCAGCGACTATGGCGTTATTCGGCCGGGGCTTTTCTCTTAAGTTCGCCGTCCCGCTTTTATCGAAGGAGACGTGACAGGCGGACTCGTCAGAAACGCGCGGGCTCGCCGGTGTCCGCGGTGGGAGGGAGTTCGCGGAGTTGAGAAGCAGGACGTAGCTCGTCGGCGCTCGCGGGTCTCTTACATAAAAACAGCGATCAGCTGGACGCCGCGGAGCATGTGGGCTGCTGGCTGCTAAAAACCCGTCTGCAGCTCCCCGCTGTCAACTGCTGCTCATTCTGCTCCTGGAAACGATTCTCTAGTGAGTTTATACACTCTTTAACCTGAGGGTTTTTGTTGTTTTTTTTTCTTTTAAACGCTACACCAAATTCAAAATAAGCTTCTTACTTGCTAAGCTTGGAGGATTTATCCAGAGGACCTCGGAAGAAAACAACAACAACAACATACAGTGGAATCGGTTCTTTTTGTTGTCCTTTTTTAAATTATTATTTATAAGCGGGATACTTTTTATAATACATTAGCTTTGCTGTAAGAGTATAAGAGGGGTTTCGGTCATCAGAAGGCGAGTAAAGGGGAAGCTCAAGGAGGTGGAGAACCTGCCGACTTTTACTGGTTAAAACTATATATATTATATATAATGAACTTAAATCTTAAAGCAGAAATGTTAAACAGCTGCCCTGATTTACTGTGTCGTGGTCGTATAGATCGGAAATAGCCCTAACCTACTTACAATGGCCATCAGCGGCAGTGAGAGAGCGCCGGAGCTCAGGTTTGACATAACCGCGTCGGGAAACGGGCATACGTAAAAAAAAAAAATGATTTCTGATTGTCAATAACTTTTTATATTTTCCTTTTTGAGTTATCATTACTTGAATCGCTTGCTTGTCCCGTGAGAACACAATGGAGACGGGAGTTAGGTCTAACCAGGGAGAGCTGTTCACCCACCCGCTCACCAACCCTGTGGCTGCGGGCATCTGCCCCGAAATGTTGGAGGTGGCAGAGGAGGCCAACCGGGCAGGTGACTTTAACCTGGCCGTGGAGATCTACAGCTCCCAGCTCGCAGATCTCCAACAGCCAGATAGGGGCTTGTGTCTGAGGAAAGCCGACTCTCTCGCCCGCGCCGGGCGGATCGCCGAGGCGCTGGACTCGTACTGCACGGCGGCCAGCCTCGGTAAACTGCGCCCGGAGGAGCTCCCCCCCTTGGTGGATACAATAGCTCGGACTTTGCGCGAAAAGGAGCTGGGCATCCCCGTGACGCTAAGCGGGCACGGGAAAGGCGGCAGTGGTCAGAATGATGGGGAATGTGAGGAAGAGGAAGCCCTGGACTTGTTTTCATGCCACCTATGCAGATCTCTGCTCCACGAACCCACGACCGTGGACTGCGGTCATACGTACTGCAGACGCTGTTTGGAGGACGACTCCATCAAAGATTGTATACAATGCAAACACAAGTTGAGCAGAAACGACGGACTGCTGAGTGGCCGCAGAGTCAACGTTGTTCTCAGCGGACTGCTGGATAAACTGTTCGCAACTGAGAGTAAAGCCAGGAAATTTTGGATTGAAGGGGAGAGTTTGTGGAAGAAACAGAACCTCTTGGAAGCCTTGGAAAAATACGATGCAGCTGTGGATCTAGGTAAGAGTCCACGACCTTGTGTGAGTGTGTGTGTGACGAAAACGTTTTTATTTGTTCATACATGTGCTATATTAACGTTTTGTAACTGAAACAAGGACAGTTTTTATCCCAGGTGACCTACTTTTTTTAAAGTGCAACTTCCCCGTGTCACCGATAAGTGGCGCCGCCCCACGTTTTGCGTTACATCACGCATTGTCCTTCATTACCTAAGTAGCACACTTCTCATCTTCCCATTCAGGTCCACGTTTGTACCCTAGTTTCTATTAATGCTTTTAAGCAGAGCACTGTTTTTCTTACAGCTGCTACAGTGAGGTGAAGTGCTTAGTTTCTTTAACCTAACAGCCCATCTGGTTATTCCTCTTCCCACCATCATATTTTCAACTTTGTTTCCTTGTATAACTAATGCACTGTAACCTCTACATAACATAGGTTTCCTAGTTGCTGATGGCTTTAAACATCCCTCTAACTCCTCCCTTTTACTGGTGCTGTTCCATAAGGTGTTGGATAACAGTGTTCATAATGTGTAAATCTATGCTTCATAGTTTTAAAATAACTTATTTTGTAAGCGATGTCCCGGGGTTTTTTTTTTTTTTTTTTTTTTTTTTTTTTTTTAATTCAGTTCTGTCTCTTTAAAACAGCCGTATACTAGAATTTGCTGAGCCTAAATACAGAATGTTCTGTTATATTGGCACATTACATAAAGGGTATTGCCAACATGCTTCATTAATCTTGTGCCAGGGCAAGTCCCATGTTGTGCAGTTTCAAAAGCCAAAGAAAGTTGAGCTGACCACCCCCCCCCCCCCATCCTCATCGACCAACGATGCCCACACACACACGTGCGCACACACACACGTGCGCACACACACACACACACACACACTCCTGGCCTGCATTTATAGCTCACAGTTTATTTGTGCATGGATGTTGAAAGCAGAAATTCAGAGAAAAGGATTGCACTCCAGCATTCAGATGGCATCATTTCAGAACCGTCTCTCCCCGTATCAATATTGATTCATGCCTTCTGTGTTGTGAAAGACTGGGTGACAAGGGAGATGGCATGTGTTCACAGTGTTGTCAGTGTTTTCCCAATAAAGACAGCAGGAGGCCTTCTGGTGTCTGCGATGTAGGATGAGTGTCATCACCAAACTGCCTTTTTGTAGGCAATAAACACGATCCTTTTTCACACATTGTACGAAACAACATGATACCATTACCTGCGACTGCTCTTTCTGGCTTTGCCACATTTTTTGACTTGATGTCTGAAGTATGTGTCTGGTGAGAAGCTACTTGTGTGATGTAGGTCATGCACATGGCAGATAAAGTATATCAGTCACAGTTTCATGATTGTAGATTTGAAGCATTGTTATACACAGTTATTCACATAATTTCTATCCAATTTGCCATTGCACTTGCACTGAAAGGGACACTTTAAAGTTACAAAGTAAGCATTTGATTTGATAGTAAAATCATCACATCAGCCCCCTTTCCGAACAGGTATAATAATGAACCTAATGTAGGCTGTACTGACTTGAGATTTTGCGTATCTGTGTCATAATGTGCTTCCAGTTGTCTGACAGAATTACTGAATAAATGGAGCACGTGCCTGTTGTTAAACTGTAGCCTTAAAATGTTTGTTTAAAGCAATCTGCACAGTTACCTCTTAATGTCGGTGTAGGTAAACCAACCTGCGGCACGTGTAAATGATGTCAGCGCTGAATAAGTTATCATAGACTTGGACAGTAAAACTCAGACGAATGTAAAAGTGTGACTGTTGTCATGCCATCACACCCCTACAAAATAAATTGAACATAAGTAAATCACATGAAAAAGTCAGATGTTTACTCAAATACATGACGAACTGCTCTCCAGGCTTCCTGTGTCTGCAGGGTCACAAGATATCTGTTGTGGAGCAATGAATCGGTGACATGTGAACGTTTTTCTTTGCGTTTGTGCACATGTCACATGTGAATTCAGCCGATTCGATGCACCTCAAACAAGTCGTTTACTTTCTGTTAGGTCTTTAGGATTTTGAAAAAAATGCAAACTTCGGCACAAAACAGTTTTTTTTTTTTTATCTTAAGTATGTTTTTGGGAATTTAGTTTCATGACTGACACTGGAGTTGTGAGGTTACAGTCTCACAACAGTGCAGCATCTCGAATTTTGCAAAACCTTCCTTCTATGACAGCTCTACATGTATGTATTTTAACTGTCTAAGTTTAGAAATCAGAGTGAAATGAGTTGTAGCTCTAAATGGGACCATGCTTTCCTTTTTCACTCAAGCTTCAAATCAAATTGGCTGGAACTTCATAATTAAGAGGGAAGAAAGATGGCAAAGTCAGAAATGCCCAGAAAAGTGTACCATCTGATTTTACTTTCCCTGTATGTAAATGAGATTAAATTTTCCATGGGCGTTTTTGATGCCACAGCGTTTTGACACATGGACCTGGCCTCGTGCCTGTTGGTGGTGTTGGTATTACTGGCCTGCTTCTGCCAGGTCTAGAAAAGCTGTACGTCCTCTGGAGGCTCGTCCCGGACTGATTTGTCTTTCCTTCTGTTGAATAGCGCCCTCTTCTGTCAAGCTGCTGTGCCAGCGAGCTGAGCTGCACACACAGATGGGGAACTTTAGTCAGGCGGTGCAGGATGCCAACAACCTCTGTAGATTAAAACCTCTATGGACAAAGGTGAGTATCACAGCTGTCACTGTAAAACTGTAAGTGACAGATGTGAGCTGATCTTTAATGTTTGAACACGCGCTGCTTGCAGGGTTTTCTATCCTGCAGTCACAGAGGTCTTTCTTTTTAAATGTGTTTTGTGTTTCCTATTGATGATCATTTGACTACGTTTCTTGTTGAGTTTCATGGGTGTATATGCCACCTTTTTTTTTTTTTTTTTTTTTTTTTCACTTCCCCAACATTAATATTATTTGATTTTTAACCACTATTGAAATGTAAAGATCTTACAGTCACATAGTAATCTGTCACAAACATGACATGCATGTTTACACTGAGCTGTGTCTGTAGCTTCATATAAATCAGTTTAGTGTGTTTTTTTTATTTTTCACATCTTGGGTTTCTGCTGCATGATGCTGCCCTCTCCAGAGCGGGTTATGTTGAAACTCTGAGTATGTTGAACCTGAATTCAGGGAAAGTCAAGAGTTTTACGTTTCACAAAGCAAGGTTACTTAACCTCGAACAAGAGGGTTCAGTTGAGCCGGTTTCAGAAAGCAAAAAAATAATCATACTCTGTTACCACGGTAACTGACCCTGAAGCAAACCTCGTCAAGAGCAGGTTTGCCTCAATAAATCCTGAGTTACTTTCTGTGTCCTCCCCTTTTATGAAGTGAAATGAGTTCAATTTAATCAGATGGCTGATGATATAACAAGATTTTCTGAGTGATGAGATGTCACGTTTGTGTCAAAGTGTATTAATGATCTGAGTAGATTTTAATGCGGCCAAATCCGACTTTTACTCGTGACACTGATGGGTTTTTAATGAGCATTGAGTCTTTTTTTTTTTTCACAGTTATGTGATCAACAGTCTATTACACTATTTTAATTCGTCTACACATTAATTTGCTCAGCAATTCTCTCCGTCAACTTGCTTTTCTTTGCTGCAGCAGCCGTGTTGGACCTTTTCTCTGAATATGTGCTTGTATTCTTTAAATGATTGCACTAATGTGTTCTGTTCTAGCGAACTAAAATAGTTGCCATGGTGAATCACGGTATTGGAGCTCCGCTGATGATGGCTTTTTATAGTCGCAGTAACTGAGTCAACATACTCTGAGTCGACTGAACCGACTCTGAACACCTTTCCTGAAAACAAAAACTCAGTTTCTTAACTCAGTGTTGGGCTTTTTTGACTTGGTGTTTGTGAAACAGGCCCCCGGTTAAAGTGAAAAGGACAACTCAGAATATGTTTCTGATAAAGTCATTTCCGGGTAGAAAGTACATTTGCAACTAGAGTACAATTAACCCTTTGATAGTAAAATGAGGAAGTCCTTTAAGGAAGCAAATGTCAACAAAGGTGCATTTGTTTTCAAGGGAAGGTGCTGCTGCACTGTCAAACGGTCTTTTGATTTCTGTTTGTCCGTTTTTCAGGCTCACTGCGTGAAAGCCACCACGCTGAGTAAAGCCGGGCGGAACGACGAGGCCTTGCAGGAGTACCTCCTGTGTGTGGCGCTGAAACCCGAGTGGACCAAAGTGAAACTAGAGGCTCAGAAGGTGAGAAAACGCTCATTCTGAGGTGGTTTTCAATTTTGTTTCCCTAATAAACACATGTAGATGTCAGAGGTACAAATAAACCTAATTACTTTGATTTAGAACAAATAAAAAAAAAAAAAGACCTAAAGCATCTATCGTACTGTACATGTTTTTTTGATTGTATTTGTTTTTTATGTTGTGACCTTCAGGTCCTCAGCGAGCTGTTCTCGGCCGTGTTTGAGAACGAGGACCTGCCTACGCCGCTGCATCCTCTGCAGGGAGGGCTGGCTACCCGTCTCATTAAACCCCCTGCGTTGCTCAGGTCCCTGAGGCCACTGACGCAGAAACCGGGCTGCTCCTTCCAGGTCACAGCGCACACAGTCCACCGTCTCTGACCCACGTCGTACAGCATACGTCTTTATGATCCGTTCTAAGTCTTTCAAAAGGAAATGAAACATACTGAAACATTTCCCAAGCCGGCTCTAATGTTAACTTTTCAGTTATATTCAATATTTTGTTTACATTTTGGCGTATTTAATGCATTTTAGATACATTAATAAAGTTAATAATGTGGTGGTTACTACCAGTACTTTATCCACAGTAATCACTTCTAGACTCTAAAGGGCCTTTTCTACATTTCTGTTAATTAGTAGGATCTTTGAAAATATAACCTTAGGCAAGGTTCAATGTGATGTTTAATTTGAAATGTGTTTAATATAAGCAGGGTGTCTTTAGGATATTTGAGTGCATTTTCTATTTTCATCTATTCATACTCTCTGTCTGTTTTGCAGGACTCTGAGTTCAGTGTGTGCAAGAGTGCTCCAGCGGACGACTCTTCTTCCAGACTGTCTCCTGGTAAACTGGACTCTGCTGCAGGAGAAGGCAGCTCCAAGAGTCTGGCCAATGTTTTAGCTGCGCTGCCAGCCCCCTCTGGTGGCCTTAAGAGGAAGCACAGCAGTGACGATCCTTCCGCAGCCTTCAGCTCTCCCCCCAAACTCCTCAGACCTGGTAGGAAGATTGGCTTCATAAAGAACCAAAACCATTCCTTCACCGGGTCCCTTAAACACAAATGAGAGTCATATATTTTTACATTTTCTTCAGCTGAGTAAATCTCATCCTTTTGTCTTGTTAAAATAGACTATAAGACTTTTTATCACATATGCTGCAACACTGAAGCCTCCTGAAAAGCCCCACCTGAAATAAATCATGGAGCACATAAATTCATGCTGTGGTCTAAGAATAATGAAAGAGAAGCAGAATAAGACTAAACCAGCTGCTTTAGTACTTTAAATATGTTGTCTGCTGGCTCGTTCGCTGTGAGCTATGTTAAAGAAACAAGAAGGCATAAAGAGTACAAAGAATGGCTTTGTTCAGCAAACTGTCCCTAAGTTAACACAGCGCCGCGTCCCCCGCTCTGGTCTGCATCCATGTACTGAACTAATTGCATATTGAGCAAAAAACATGCTGTGATTGTTTTTTGTTCCCCACTAGAGCTCATTAAAAGTATGTTCTGTGTGAAAACTGCAGTGCACATTTCCTGCTGTGTTTTATATTGAACTGCACTATTTTTTTTTATTTGTTTTATTACTTTTTATGAGGAGTTTGTTAGTTGTTTTTGTAAAACCAGCACAAAGGAGCTGTTTAGGTTTTAGCTGGACGGGTCGCCCTATCGATGCAGAAGTCACCGCCAACACTGTCCAAGATCTACCATTTAGTGTAGTCTTTGGTCAGACTCAATCTGTCTTCAGTCGTCGCTTTCTTGAGTCTTTGTCGTCTCGCCACGATGTTCTCAGGTGTGTGACTGTAAAACACAGTTGTCGTGAGACACAGTCGGGGCGGAATTCACATCCCCCTCTTGGTAAATACTATTTACTTGTGTGTGACCTGTCATTGGGAGCCTGACGGCTTCAGCTTCTGCATGATGACCAAGGATCCTTCAAGTTGTTGAGGAGCAACGGGATCACCAGTCTAAATATGCTCTGTTGGCACTGCACCTTTTGGACTACGACCCACACACAAATGCTCAAGAACATTTGGTTAAGCAGTTTTTAATTGCTTTTTTTGTTTTGTCTTTTTTGCTCGTGCAGATGAGGCGAATACTGTTCAGACACGTTCAGCGTGTGGAGGGCGGATGGTTCCTGTTGAACTGTTGGACAGTGGAGACATGGAGTGCTCACTCTGCATGAGGTGAATCCACTCGTTTCCAGTGAAAACTCAAATTCAAGTGTAATTTTCATCAGCAGTTAAGATCCACTATATAGTTCGATTTAGCCTTTGAGCAGGCGACATTGTTTGATGCTCCCTGTCACTGATATCATGGTCGCGTTTTAACCAGTTTTAACCAGTGCAGCAATGTGCTTTTGGCTGGTTATCCTTCAGATTGTTCTATGAGCCCGTGACAACTCCCTGTGGACACACCTTCTGCCTCAAATGTCTGGAACGCTGCCTGGACCACAATCCCAACTGCCCCCTGTGCAAGGAGAATCTGTCTGAGGTACATTACCCCTGTTAGTAGAATATGCAGATATGTCCTGTTCTTGATAGGAGATTGAGATGTTGGACATCTTTAGTATGCAGTTACTGACATGTGGACTGTGTGTCGCTGTTAAAGTATCTTGCTACCAGAGGCTACAATAAGACCCTTCTCATGGAGGAAGTCCTGCAGCGTTACCTTGGAGACGAGTTGGCAGAACGGAAAAAGATCCACGAAGAAGAGATGAAAGAGCTGTCTAAGTTAGTTTCACACCCACACAAACATAAAAATGCAATAATATAGTGGTGTATTTACGGTATATTCTTACTGGGAAGTAGGGTCAGCAGTACTTTGGGTTGCGTTCGACCCACCTTCGTGTGAGTCGGGTATTTCCACATTTCCTTCAGCTGAGTAAATTCTCTCCTTTTGGGAGATGAGACCACCAATAACATTGCTGAGGTTTTTCCACGAGGGACATCTGCTCTGCTTCGAGGTTCACAGATGACCTCTCCTCGAGTCTGTATCATCTTGGACGGAGATTACTGCTGTAGTACAGTTCTTCAAAAATGGTGTATAAGATTTGGAACCAACCAAGCCTGTCTGCAATGTCTTGAACCAGCTTGAACCAGGAAGTGCCCATCTTCGTGTGCACCATGGCGTTCCCCACCATCCCTTGCCCGCTGCACGTGTTTGAGCCGCGCTACCGCCTCATGATTCGCCGTTCCATGGAGACGGGGACTAAGCAGTTCGGAATGTGCATTGCCGATGAGCTCAAAGGCTTTGCTGACTATGGCTGCATGCTGCAGGTGAGTGCGCAGAGGCCTCCCAAGATCCTCCACCTTTTCTCTTCTCCACCGGTTGCCACCTTTCTCGCACCATGTTGCTTTATGCAGATTCAATCAGTTTGAGATAAACTATGTTGCAGGTGCGGGATGTGAAGTTCTTTCCTGATGGCCGTTCGGTGGTCGACACCATCGGCGTGTCGCGCTTCAAGGTCCTCAGCCACGGTCAGAGAGACGGCTACAATACGGCCAAGATTGAGTACCTGGAGGACAAGAAGGTGAGCGGGGGTGGTTACATCTTTATCAGGCAACCACATCCATTCACATCCATTCTGTCACACAAATCTGAATTCCCTTATATATATATATATATATATATATTTTTTTTTTTTTTTTTTTTTTTTTTTTAGGTAAAATTCAGCCCTATGAGGGAGTGGGGTAGGGTGGGATGTTGTGGGGTGGGGGAATCTCATCTTCACCATTTCAGTATTTTTAACCAGGTCTTTGTTTATGATCAGGCCTTCGGGGAGGAGCTGACAGATCTCCTGAAGCTGCACGACTCTGTGTACGAGCAGGCCAGCAACTGGTTCACCTCACTGAAGGACAACATGAAAAGTCAGATACTCAGCCACTTTGGACATCTTCCCAGCAAAGACCCAGACCCACAGGTCCGAAAACATTGCTGCGTCATACTTTAAACACACCTTTCTCTTCTTCTTCGTCTTTACCGCCAGCCCCTGCAGATACAAGGACACATTGATTTACAGCTGGCTCCCGGTCTGGTAGATTATTTCAGTCTGATCCACTAAATTCAGATTAATTTAGGAGGATTGATGTCTTTTAATGAGATTCCGCTCAAGAAAGTAGGTGAGACAGTTTTCCATGTTGTTGTTTTGTAATTAAAGGTAGGACATGTATTCAGTGACAGTTCTCATCTGAGCTGAAAAACTGTCAAGGAAAGAGATGCTGATCTGATTACATTCAAAACATCTTATACTTGCGTCACTCTCGGCCACAATGTCAATCTGTGCAAAATGCTGCAAATAACTGACTCAGCAGAGTTGATAAAGTGCAAACACTGATGAGAGGATGACTAGTTTTCCTGTAGGTGAGATGAGGCTTTCTTGGACACAAATTTGGCGGGGGGGGGGGTTTCCTCCCCTCTTGTAGAAGTTACAGGTGAATCCTGGCAGCACACCTTCATAGAAAAATACTACAAATAAAAGAATACTTGGGATGGGTTGTGTGCGGATGGCTTTTGTAAGCAAATTGTACTTTTAGTTGTGCAGAAAAGTGAATTTGAGTGGACCAACAAAACTGAGCCACATGATTTAATTTTTAGTAGATATTTTACTTCATATTTTCTTATGAAATAATTCACTTTTATTCTCAATGCATGATATAATAATGGTTTTGGTGAACCATTTATACAACGCTGTGTAGACGTAGGAACTGCTCCAGGTTTGGTGGCATGTTTTGAGTTTCCCTGTGAAGACGGTAGGTTTTATGATGCGTGAGATAATTGTGAGGCGTTTTCTTCTTTTCTGCCTGCAGGCCAGTCCCAGCGGTCCACCCTGGTGCTGGTGGCTGCTCGCCGTCCTTCCGCTGGAGAATCGAGCCCAGCTCACCATCCTAGCCATGACCTCCCTCAAGGATCGCCTCATCGCCATCCGAAGGGTCCTCATCTTCGTAACTCGCAAGAGACCACGGTGATGGAGCAGCTGCTCAGAGGAGCTGCTGAGGCATCTATGCAGTCCAGAAACATGTTGCTTCGTTCTGTCACTCGCTTATTTATACCTGATGATGACTCATCTTCTCACTTCTTACTCCTCGGTGAGTTCGCTCTCAGATGTTACTGACGTTTCTTCCCTGTGACATGTAGCCTTTCAAAGCACATCTTTGTCTCGATGGCATCAGCTCGGTCTGCGTGCTGGCATGAAAGCATTCCTGTTGCTGAGAGTGATCTCTCGCCTCTTGTTTTCAGTCGAGCTTTAGGTAAAACAAACAAAAAAACGGTCACTTTTGGATGATTGTCTGACTTTATCATGAAGGATCGAGCACCTGTAACCACATGAAGTGCACTCTTGGCAGAATTTAACAGAACCTGGAGAACTGGGAAGCCAAAATAAAACTTTGATCACACAAGCGAATGTACTGGTCTGGTTGTGGTATGTGGATTTTTATTTTTTTTGTTTGTTTGTTGGTTATGTTTCCTCTCTCTCCTCATTTCCTCACCCAGCCTTACTCTTTTAGCAAAAGCGGTTAGTGCGATCCACATCACACCAGTCTCCTGTCTGTGCACCAGCAGATGCTGCCTGTCTTCATATCTTCCTAACTGAGCCGACACTCGCCCAGCAGTCGGCTCATACCTCAGATCGGTGTCACGATTGAGACTCTGCCCGTGCTAACACTACAAACCGCAACCTACGCTGCGTGAGAACGAATGCCAACTCTGCAGCAGGTTGCTCCACCCGTTTTTGATAACACGTTTAAAATGGAAGCTACAACTTTGCAGAAGCTGGGTCATCTCACAAATTTGAATCGCTTTAATGAGAATGCAGTCAGAAGAGCTTCTTCCCAGGTATCGCTGGTGTGGAACCTTTATGTCCTCCTGTAGCATATCTCTGGGATTTAAAGACACATATAGTTTTAGACATTTATAGAGTATTTTTGTTTTTATCATCCATGACTGTATGTGTATGATGAAATCGAAAATCGAGGGATTTCTGTGTATATCAATGTAACTCTGAGGCCTTTTCTTTCTTCTTTTTTTTTAATTCAAGGAACATTTCAAATAGTTTCCCTCTCTTTTTCTTCCTTCCGCTTTTCCACTGTCAGTACATTAAAATGCACACTTTAATGCAATTTATGTGTATATTTTGAAGCCCTGTTTCTTTTATTTTTTTTCCCAATTTGTTAAAAGATTGACTTTGTCCTTCAGCATCTTTAAAGTAGAAAAATGACAAATGAGTAGTAACAAAAGGCCCTTCAAAAGCAAAAAAAAAAACATTTATCTTGGGACCTTTTTATCTTATCTGTCTAAGCTGCAGTGTTTGGTTGAATTTCAAGCACAAACAAAATACAGATTGGCTCAATTTGCATAAATCGTGGCTGCCGTGTCGGTCCAGCATCCTCGAGGGCCTTCTCATGGTGGCAGCGTCCTAAAACAGAACCAGGTGCTTAGGAGCCATGCTTCGTCCAGACGGAGCCGCTCCACACTGCTTTAGCTGACAGCTGGTTGTAATTGTGGATCAGCTCAGCTAATGGTGTAATTGCATTATTAGTGTGCATATGATTGCATAGTTTCACCGTGTAATTCTCTCCTTTCAAATGTTTCGAGACTCATCTGCAGTCCCGTGCTCTCTGTATAGGAGTGGGGTTCATAATGTGCTGCATTTCCCTGGCATATTTGTAAAGGGAGCTCATGTACAGAATTGTTTTTTTTTTTATTGCAAATAAAGAAAAATGCATTTGTTCCAGTCTCTCTGTGTTGCATTGAAGAAAGGTTGTCTGCTTTCTCTGTTAAGTGCCCTCAGATGACGCTTGTTGTCAGTTGGTGCTATACAAATAAGCTGAATTGAATAAATTATTCCTAAATAAATCTAATTAAAAAGAGGAACGAAACTCGGGTGTATATAAAACACTGGCGTCGAGTTGCCACAAGAGGGCAGTGTTTGGTTGTGAAATAGGAGATGAAACTGCTGCACTTTTCGAAGTGACACATGAAATGTGAAATGACACGCGTGCGTGTAGGTGTAGGTTTTATTTCTTTTAGGTTGAGGTTGGTACAGGTTGGTGTCTGTCCGCTCATTCTGTCCACCTGCACTTAGATCCATATGCAAATTTCAAAGTGTCACCAACTTTAAGTCAAATTAACACGAAATTTGATGACATTCAGGGACTTGGGGAGCAGCGATTAACGTTTTATAAGAATTAAGGTTCAGAATTCGGGATGAGAAACACTTCAAAATGAAAAGAATTGCTTAATTGGTGAAAGCCGAGGAAACCTTATTTTTTTTTTTCCTCAACATTAGCTGTATTGATTTCATCTTGCGATTTTTGCTCTGCAGTTGTTTTGACTAATATTGTTCACAATATAGCAGAGTTATTATAATCTATTGTAATGTATTTATTATCTATACCTGCTTGTTCCTACTTAGGCTCACAGGGATTTGCTGGAGCCTATCCCGTCTCTGGTCAGGCAAATGCAGGACAAACAACACACACAGGCGATGTAGCATAACTAATTAACCTGAGTGGACGGCAGGAGGAAGCTGGTGTACCTGGAGAAGACCCATGCATCCACAGGGAGAACATGCAAACATGCAAATAAAGATTCCCACTGGGATTCGAACCGGGAAACCTCTACTGTCAAAGTTGTGGTTCTGGTTACTGCGATGTGCGCCAAATCCCCTAAGCCAGCTTTGGCGTGTGTCACGGCTGTGAGTAGGCCAGAGGTGCATGTAGTTAATCAGCGAGGAGCCCTGAGGACCTTCACGGATTCCTGTTGACGATGAACACACAGGTGTTCTGCTCACGTGAGGTGGAACCCCTCTTGTACGAAGGTCAGATGAAATGTTTAGTGTTCAAACTCAGATGTTTAAAAGTTTAATTTGTAAAGAGGTTGTCTTAAAAAGAAAGCACATCAAGTAGCTTCTCCTCCTTATTCCTTCTTCTTCTCCACCTAGTTTGTGCAGATGTCTTATAAACTGAGTCTGTTAGTTTCTCACAGTTTATGCAAAGTAGTCATGATTGCCACCGGTTGTGTTCTAACTTGAACATTTGGGATTCAATAAACCAAAACGGAAATAAATAAATCCAGCAATGAAACTGAAGCCCTGAACAGGTCACTGCACTGACGTAAGCATTTGTGGTGTGATCTGACTGGCTTCTTATTGCAAGGCAGAGTTTGGATGTTGACCAAATGTCAAAATTTAGAAAAAGAACCTACAAAGCTAATGAGGCCAAGGAAGGACGACAGTTAACGGCTCCTCCCTCCACCGGCGGCGGGAGACTGAGAACAAGTCTGTTTGCTATTTCAGACCTGTTTCCAGTTCTGAGAGGAAAATAAACTCTGTAATTTACGTGTCCATGCAGCCTGAGATCCCTGAAATACGCCTTCTATAGATAACACGTGACAGCAGCTTGCCACACCCAGGGAGATGTATACTTTTTTGTTTTTGCGTCACAGCCCTTCATTATCCTCAAAAGAGAGCCTCACTCAAAAACACAGCACTCATTTGCATTGCAACAATTTTTCTTGTATATGAAAGGTGTTTATAGTTCATACATATACGGTTATTTCAATCATTTTATTTTATACTTACATTTACACTTAATATTGCTTCCTGCAGCTTCCCACTTTAATGGATGGAGTACTGTAGTCCGTCCTCCATGTGCTGCAACAGATGTTGAACTTCTGGATAACCTACATCATTAACAAGAAACTGCAAACCAGTTTGAAGCAACCACACATTCCTGTGCAGAGGAAAGAGCAGATGATGCTTTCAGAGCAAATGTAAGAGAAGTTTCTAATGAAGGGATGCTGTGCATGTGCTGTGTCGGCACATGCACAGGAATATCCGAAATTCCCAAAAGCTTCAGACTCTTGACATCTGAAGAAAGATGATTAGAGCTCCACACTGATTATTCAACTAAAGATTTAACCACTTCTGGTGGTCATGACATTTTCACACACGTGGCCGAGTGAGTTAGAATCATTTGTACTGAATAAATCTGAATTCATCCCTAATCATGGAAATCATGTTGTTGCCGTACACCCTCGATATCTCCTTTTCAACCCACTTGGATTTAGAGGCTTATTCAAGGCAAACCACAAGCGTTGGAGCAGTCAATCAGCTGCTCCCACTTTGTAAACAACTTTGCTGTTGTCATGGCTACTTAATATATGTTAAAAAAAAAAAAAGAAGAAGAAAATAACTAAACTACACTTTCACAACTGAAAACGCTGAGCTGCAGCAGGTTTCCACTGGTGTGGCAGTAATCTACTAGATCACAGAACATAGAAATTAAAGCCAAACAGAGGATGTCAGCATGTTTTACTCAAAAGCAGAGTCAGACATCTCATTATGGCTCTGGAAAATCTCATGTGACTGTTTTTTTCCAGTAAATGTTTTTCAAGTAAATGTTTCTTGGGAATTCACCCAAAAGTGAAGATAAGCTGATTTTGCTTGTCCTAAAAGTGATGAGCAGACTGATCGGCAACTTTAAGCAGTTTTAGAAAATGTGTTCACCATTCTAGATCATTAAAAACACGCAGAACTATCTAAAGAAAAAGAGTAAAATGCCTAAAGAGAAGTGGTTGAAGTTACATTATTCTTAAAGTACAAGACAGTGAGACAGTTTTTGTTCGTATCTCTGCTCCAAACTGAAGCTTTAAGCTTTAAAGTTCACAGCAGTCACATTCCTCCACAACCCAAGTTTCAAAGAGGTGCTGATATCACCATCACATGACCGTCTGTGTGCATGCAGCCTGTCCGGGTTGCAGCACTGAAATATTAATGCCTGTTTCTTTCTGTTTCACGTGCTCTACATGCACATCGCTGTTCGAGACAGAGATGTGCACACATGGGTGCAGGGAGGGGGAGGTATAGAGAAAAAGAGAGAAAATACACTAAAGCATTCAACCTGGGAAATGTTTCAGATACTTATTTACTTTATTTCTCATGAAAATGTTATTATTGCTTAGACAATGAGTGATACATCGCTCAAATTATGTCACAATATAAAGCAGCTAATAACCATTTTTCACCCACTCTGTGTAAATGAATAAATTAGGTCTAGTTGTTTTTAATATTTTTTAATATGTTTTTTTAAATATCAATGGCATTTATATTGTTATAATTATTATTATTTTATATTTGTTCATTCTAATTTTGATTGTAATGTATTACATTATAAATGAACCCTTTGAAGTATATAAATTGATATGCAGACAATATTTTCTTTTGTTTGAAGTTAAATTCATCTAAACCATTTTGGCTTAATCCCTCTGAGCAAAAGGGAACGCCACACCGGATCAAATACTCCGTTTGGCACCCCCTTGGACACATGGACCCCACAGTATAGTTCAGCAGCAGTCACTGTCACCAGAATTCAAAGTGAAAGGATGGCAGGAGGCTTTTATCTCTCAGCTAACATGTATTTACAAATGTCTTTGATTTAATTGAACACACTGAGCCTTATAATGAACCTGGGTCCTCCACGCCCAAGCCCACCACTGTAACCAGTAGGCCACCAGTCCCATATACGTATAACTCTCCTTGTCGGGGAATCGAATCCCGGTCTCTCGCGTGACAGGCGGGGATACTCACCACTATAACTGTGATAACCGTTACACCATGGAACCAGACAATATTAGTTCTGCTTGTTGATGTGACATACAGTCTGGGGTACTTTGCTATCTCGAAGTCTACACAAATCTCAACTAGATGCATCCTCAATAAAATCGTCTGAATCGCCGGCATAAGAACAGATTCTGAGATTCCGACCTTTATTCGGTGGACTTTGAATTGTGACAGTACTGGAAGAGTACACAAGTACAGACAAATACCCATATTGAGACCGAATGACATCATTGTATACAAGAGGTCTAGTTGGCTGCAATTTTTTTTTTTTAAATCTAGCAGGGATGGACAAAGCTCCTACATTATCGACATGTATTAAAAGATGAGGAACAGTTACGGTCTGTTCAGGACCCCCAAAAAACTTGGATTGTCCCTGGTCGGGAGTAGGATGAAGAGAAAAGGACAGACAGACATACAGTATGAGCTGAATGGGAGGGAGGGGGCGGAGAATACGCACACACGGGGAGAAGGAGGGCGGAGGCAGGACGGGCAGGACGCTCGTAGGCAGTCAGTCTCTGGGGTCGGTATGTAGCATCGGCGGCGCTCCTGATTTGGACTAGAAAGAGAAGAAAAACGCGCTTTGCAGAGAAAATAACAGCAGCGGGATTTAATATAAAACACCCGAGGATGAGACAAACACCGTCCGCCTAGGAGACTAAAAACATACCGTTATTCTGCTGAATTATCCCCGTTTTTACAAAAATGGCGAACGACTCTCCGGCCAAAAGTCTGGTGGATATAGACCTGGCATCCCTGCGGGTGAGTGTGTTTCACATTGACGCGTTAAATGTTTTTAGTTTATTAAAATTACCACATACATTTACGAGGCTGTGGTGAGTAGCGCTGTTGTTGACATGAGCCTGCGGTAGCTTTTCTTTGTCTAATATCCACTGGCATTTCGGGGCAAGCCGGGCGCTGCCGGTTCGTGTACCAAACGAACCCGAATGCAATTACTGTAGGAAATCAATTAATTATTTTCTCCCTTTTGTGCGTACTTTTTTTTTTAATTCAGGATCCTGCCGGGATTTTCGAGTTGGTGGAAGTGGTCGGAAATGGCACCTATGGACAAGTGTATAAGGTTGGTTTGAACATCAGTGCGTGTGTGTTTTAAGCCCCTGCCTAGAACAAACTGGCGGAAACTGAAGCATAAACATGCATTTATGTATTTCCCCCCTCTCACGGTCTCAGGAACACGTTTATTACAGCCCTAACAAGCGCCCCTCCCCTACTTCAGTGGGGACCGGTGCGGTCTGGCCTGGATTATCTCTCTGATAGCGTTTTGCCCTCCCAGCTGCTCCATATCCACCTATGATTATTTTATTTTTGTTTGTTTTTACTGTTGTTGCACTAGCGATGTTACACCGGCGATGCAAACATTGACAGCGCCGTTGCACCTATTTTGGACCAGCAGAAGTCCTCCTCCTCCTTCCCCTCCTCCTCATCCACACCCCAGTAAAATATTCCCTTTACAGTGCAGGCTTTGCATCGCACTCATCAGGCCAACCCAAATGCATGCACGACAGGCTTTTAACCACGCTGACCGTCTCGTGCGCCATTGGGTGGGCGGTGTTTCATTGCGCATTTGTGCACATCATTGCCCAGCAGGCCTTTGGCTGAAATGGCTCTGTGCTGCATTACAAGGGATGGGCCCTTGCACACATCCACATATGTGCACGCATACATGTCTGAGGGAGGGTTTGATGGAGAGCTGGTTTGTCTGCGGCCCACATTTTCACCTCCCTTGGCCCTCAGAGATGAGCAGCTACATCATCCCGTTGTTGCCTGATAGGAACGAGAGCAGAGGAAGAAGGACAGGGCTGCTGAAACACGCCAGCGCTCCGGTCGAGCCGTTTAAATTCGAAAGTCATTACGAGCTGCACTCTACTGTAGAAAATACGCATTTAATTATTACTTGCGACTGATTGGAATTTTGTTCATGCTTTTGCATTTCAGTGAAGTGTTAACTGAACACAGATCTTCTGCAGAAAAAAATCACTTGGTTGTGTCACGTTATTGTTTCAAAGCATCGGTGATAATGTTTGATATTAAGTGAATGAATTCATTGACACTGCACTAATCAATTCTCACATATATGTGTGTCATGGACTGAAAGGCAAATCTCTGTCCAACTGTAATTGTCAGTTCTCAGCAAATATAAAAAGCTCTGAAACTTTCCCCATTTAAAGCCCGATCGTTGCTTCTGGGCTCTGAACTCTGGCTATAGCATTTGTCGCCATGTGGGTTGGAAACAACATTTGCTGAATAAGCATTCAGTCCTTAAAGCAACACAAAGGAGGGTTTTTTTTTCCTCGCCATATGAAAATATCTTTTTTAATTTCATTTTATAGTTGGAGTTCAGTATCACCTCAGTGTGGGTGGGGCCTTCATGGCCAGCTGGCCCCAAACGCCGGCGATGAGGCCCAGAAACGTGCGGACCTCCTCGTTGTACCATGGAGTGGGTTTGCTCTCCGTTTTTCGCTCTGCCAAAGTTTAGTAATAAAGTAAACATCGCGGTTGCTGTTGGTGGGTTTTAAATGTAGCGGGTGTGACGGAGGTGCTCTCGAGACCCATCAGAGATGTTCATCTCTGGCCAGTCGGTGGCCTGCAGCCTGGCGGCGTTGCGTTTTCAGCTAAGCCCAGCCGAGTAGGTTCTAGTGAAATGACCTGTAAGTCGGGTTGTTTGGTACAGCATCTGCTTATGCTTTCGCAGCTCTGCCACACATCTGTATGAATGACTAGCTCACAGTGATTAAATAAGACGACTTCTCAGGGTCACAAAAGTGGCTTCACTGCCACACCTGAACCAAAAAGGACATCATTTTTTTAAAATATCTACTTTTGTTGTGTATGTCCACACAGACTATAAAAGTTGGACATTCCAATAAATATTTGGAAAAAGGGTGTCCTGAAGCTTTTAGGCATTTGGCCATCTAGAAAGATAAAAACATCGCTCAGTGGTTGGTACCCAAGAGGGACTCAGACTGTTACCATGGACATGGTCCAGTTTTGTGCCACAGAACTTTAAACCCTTGAGGTGAAACTATTCCATGTTGATCCTTGCAGATGTATTTTAACATTTTACTATGATTCTGTTTCATACGGTTGTAAAACACTGCTCTCCATGAAAACCTGAGCTCCTGCAGGACAAATAATTTGGTCGTCTTGTACAAATCAAAGTGTCCCGGACACATGACCAGAGTTACTCAGTGTAATAGTCATGCAGGAGACTCCTGAACTGCTACCAATGGTTCTGACTTGTGTGTGTGTGTGTGTGTGTGTGTGCGCGTGTGTGTGTGTGCACGTACATAAAACAATCTGGATCTCTACATTTTCTTATCCTTTGACGACTACACGAGCATTGAACGTTTCCACCGATGAAACAAGTGTCATTTTGAATCACATTTGATAATGAGGCCAGCCCTCAGGCTTCTCTCTGTGACTCTGTTGTTGTGCTATGACAGCGCAGAGTGTACAAGGAAATTTCTCCTAATAATTAATTACAGTGAATGCATTTGGGCATCTTTTTTTATGTGTTTGGAGAAAACAATACAGAAGGGAAGCGCAACTTGACTCTCTTTTTTTTTTTTTTTTTTTTTTTTTTTTAACGGCTGTGGGGAGGATACCAGCAGTAAACGTTTCATTAAAGCAAGGGGACAAGTGGGTGAGGAAATGCTCAGATGCGCAGGGACATAAATTAACCCTGACATTTTGGGTTTAGTTCCTCAGGATTCAGTGAGTCATAACCACGTGTGCTACACAGGTTTGACTAAAGATTAACCTTTTCTTTCCTTGACCTAAAAAGTGTGTGTGTGTGTGTGTGTGTGTGTGTGTGTGTGTGTGTGTGTGTGTGTGTGTGTGTGTGTGTGTGTGTGTGTGTGTGTGTGTGTGTGTGTGTGTGTGTGTGTGTGTGTGTGTGTGTGTGTGTGTGTGTTTTGGTCTGCACATGTGCACTTGATCCTCGACAGTCTGTGATTGGCTGGTCTTCCCAGGACAGCCAATGGCATCAGAGTGTGACTGACCGAGGCCTTGCAGCTGTGAGCACCGACAACAGCTGTTGGGACCGAAAAATAAGAAGATGGTGGGGGAGGTTAGGGGGGAGGAAGGGAGACGTGAACGCTGTCTTGAATTATAAAAATGTGTTGTTATGAGAAGAAAGAGTTGGAGGATCCCATAACCTTTGCATATCGGTGTTCAATGGTCTGCAAAATAAGGTTTGCCTGTGATGGACTTTGGGATTTGACTTTATCTCACAGGATGTTTTTTTTTCTTTTCCCTGTGGGAAAGTTATTCGGCCAATAAATGTACTGTCTACATAATGGGAAGCTGTGTTTAGTATCAAGACAAAACAGCAGTAATCATCAGGACTGGGGGTGGGGGTGGTGGGGTGGACAAGAAGAAAACAAGAATCGTTGGGAACAAACGCACACATGCAGAAAAGTCTAATTCTGACATTGATATTAAACAACAAACAGTAAAGGAGCCAGAGGTCAAATCTCTTTTGCCGTTAAACAGTGTGAGCTAAAGGGAAAAAAAAATCAAATTAGAGCTGGATAGAGAGCCAGAAGGAGTTTTTAAAACTTTGGGGGAAGACCACACTCAGCATGTGGGGCTGGGAATCCCCCTCTCTGAGGAAATGGTTTAACCCGTTTATGACTTACTCACTTTAAGACTCTCTTAGCCTCTGTCCCGAAAACCACAGCTCTAATTGTTTCAGGCTCACTGACATGTGCGGCCTTCAAGTTTATAAAAATGTACAGTTTGTTTGTTACCTCACCCCTCAAGGTTAGAGGTAGAGCGCGAGTGGACGTCTGTGAGGAAGCAGCGAAACAGCGGAAGTCATTAGTGCAGTGAGGAGAAGTTGGTGGTTTTTTCTGCGATGGACAGATAAAAAATAAACCCCAGCCCTGTTCCTGTCTCCCTGTGGTGTTTCCACATGAAACGTCTCGGCAGTTTGTGCCGGGCTAAATTCCCCGGTCGTCTGGCATGTAGAGACACTGAAATGGTGTCTTCGTCCAAATGCTGATGCACGTTGATTTTATTTTCCTTTTTTTTTTTTTTTTTTTTTTTTTTTTTTTTTTTTTTGCCATTTCAAAGAATTTCACTTTAAACTGTCAGCTTTTCACATCTGTCAAATAATCTGAGGTTCATGGTTTATTTAACCTAAATCCCTAAACTATTCCACTTCCTGTTAACACGTGGAGGTGATTCAGGCTGAGGTTCTGACCCCCGCCTTCACATCCACTGTGTTCCTCACTTGTTGGTCACTTTAAAATATCTGTTGAAAATTGAAATGACCTTTTAATCAGTAATATTCCCCGCTTCTTGGATCTGCGATCAGCCAATTGTAGACAAAGCGTGGCTCATGGGAACATTGGCAGCGTCAGTGAAGTCTGCCTCGCTTGTCTTTAGGTGTGTAAGTCGCTGTTGGACTGCTTGAACAGTTTTTCTTCAGCTGACTGAACATGTTGAATCAATGTCAGGCCTGTCAGTGAAAGAGATTACTGTGATTAGTTAAATAAAAGCGTAGATTATCTAAACTATCCACAAACCTAAACATGTTTTTGAGTATAGACGTATGAGCTGAGATGGAACTTACTATAAAAACCTAACTATGATGAAACGGCTATAAATGACTGTTGAATAATGTCCAGATTACGGCTGACGTCACTACTGATAATTACTTCCATTGCGTCGGCTTAGATTGCAGGTCTTGTTGGAAGTCAAAAGTCATCTTTGCGGTGTGTTCAAGTGCTCGTTTTTTTTTTTTTTGTTCTGACGTACTAACAATCCCGGGTGCTTTAGTTCTTGTTGAGGGGATGTTCCCCCACTAAAATGCGTCTGCTCTATGAACATCTCAACCTTCTTGCATGCACCTCTTTAAAGTTTATCAATAGATTTTAAATAATATTTAATACACGGGCCTGTACGGACCAAAACTAAACATTCAGCTTAGTGGATTCTCATCATTTGTTTTGCAGTAGGATGGAAGCTTTTTTTTTTTTCTCTCTAAAGTGGTCTAAAACAAAAATACCACTATCATTTTGCTTAAAATATTAAAAGGCTTAAAATGCTTTGCTTAAAATATTAAAAGGAATGCATTATCTTTTTAGCTGTTGTACTTTTGGAGACATAGTAAAGGTGCCAAAGGTGTCCTGCAAAAAAGAAAATAGATGTGTATAACTTGGTGAGAAAATAAGTACAAACCAAGATGGTGAAACTAGGCAAAAAAACGGACTTTAGTACCATAACAGAGGTAAATGGATGCCAAATGCAAGTGAAGCCAACATAATACAGTAAGCACCCACAACCCAATGTCAGACTGAATTTTGACATTTTTAAAAAATATTTATTGGCTAGAGGGCAAGATCAGTAATTTAGAATAAAACCAGAAGGTTTAACATCTGAAATGGTATTTAAAGTTTTTTTTTTTTTTTTTAAACCGCACACAGTAAACATTTTTATCATTTTGTATTTTTGTTTTGTATGTGAAATCTGAAGATAGAACAGATAAAAATAAGCCACTTGAAGCACTTTCACTTCTTTTCCGTATCTCTCAGCTCTGCGTGCTGACTTGACAACAGGAAAGATTCTTGCTTTTCTGTGTGGGTGTGGTTCTGCACCAGCAGCCTGCCATCATCCGGGCACGCCACCATCGCTGCAAAGTCCCGCGAACAGAAACGCAGCACAGCACTTTACTGAATGCACGCTACACTTGGCGGGTGCACGCGTCCAAGTGTTCAGACTTTTAAGTTTTCTTTCACTCTCCACATTTGCTGCTGGAGGAGAGAAGAAAATAAGTGCTAGGCAAAGCACAAATAAATAAGAGCAGAGACAACGGTTGCAGGGTAATTTAATTTTCAGTGTTTGATGTTGTAGTCATGAGTTGTTCTATCTGCATACATCAGCCAGCCATGCTGCAATTTATTTTGATACTATGATCAAACCACAAACAACCTGACAAAGATTTCTATTAACTAACCTGCCTTACAGTTTCTTATAAACCTGAACTCGATTATGAGCTAATGGGTGAAACATGCTTCATATCTTTTACGTTCTGGGATGAGGATGTTAGTGCTAAACATAATGACGGAAGCCAACAAGCCATATTTTTCCAGCCTACCTCTCCAAATGAGATTTTATTCTTTTTACTGTTTTGACATTTTTTCTGTTCTGGGAGCTCTGTAAGAAAAAACCAGGCTGGACAAGGCATGCTTTAATGATCAATCCCATCAGAAAACTGTGGCTTTTGATGCTTTCATGCCTGAGAAAAGTGTTGAAATAAACATCACTTGAAGACATGTGAAGTTCAGTGTTCCATGATGATGAAGCAAATGTGTGGGGACAACGCCGCGGACTGCCCTGGTACAGTTTAACCCCAGTTTATATCAAATATCAAACCAACTAAACCATAAATGATAACATTTCTTCTCATTTAAAAAAAAAAAAGGGGGTAAAAGAAGGAGACTTCAAGAGTTCTGACATCACTACCATTTTCCACAACAAGTTATATTCCCTTTTTCAGTTACTAAATTTTTAATTTGACCAAAGTCTTTGAGTGAGAAATGACTTAAGTTGGACCATGTAGCACCGTTATTCTTGATATTTTGAGTTTTTGGCATATTAAAGGCAACATTTCAATAAATTGACATTCAATATTTCAGATAGCTTAAAAATGTGTAAAAGTGGAAGGGAAAAAAATCTTAATAGTGCAAAGTCCAAATATTGGATCTATTTATAGAGCTGTTCATAGGCCCTGCTCCGTAAGTGGAGGAGTTACAAAGCCGTTAGAGGGAGCAGACTCGCGTAAAGCTGGCTCACCGGCCTTCCGGCTATTCAAGCTGGAATGTTGGTTGTGTCTGCTGTGACCTTTAACGGCACAGGAAGTGAAGTTTGGTTTCGATCTGCAGCACCGGTGGCAGAAAAGCGAGCCGAGTCTCCACTAGGAACCTTTTTACAGTTTAAACTACCTTTTTTGCCGTGACCTTTCCAAATGGAGGAAGAGGAAGCTCTGCCATTGATAGCAGCAACAGGAACTTTACTCTGTCTTGATTTGTGAAGGAAACGTTGTTTTGGTTTTTGCATTGTTTCCACTTTCTGCACGAGTTCCATCTCAGCAGACGCCTAACTGACTTCTTTTTTTTTTTTTTTTTCAATTATTATTGTTCCCTTATCTAGAAGTCTGAACATTTTTCAATTTGATCAACTTTCACATGAATAAATATTGAATATTTTCCATGAAATGGATCCATTACTAGTTACCAATTCTGCCTAGCTATGGTTAAGATAAAAATAAGACAGTCAGACCGTAACTGGGTCATGACGCTCTGTGATGCTCTCTGCATGGACCGATGCAGCATCGCTGCTACTATTCTCAGTGGGAAACGCCAGACGTTAGGTGCTGCACATCACAGCATCCTCTGATGCAACATTATGCTGCTTTCATGTCATGACGTGGAACCACAGAAAGTTCAAAAGCCGTCGCTGCTTAATGTTGGTTTTGGAAGAGCATTAACCCTAAACTGAATGTAAACTACACTGAGAGCAGTTTATTTCTGCTCGCTGTCAATCTCTCAGACCTGATGAGTGCACGGACTTGCTCATGACTGACGTTTGAAGTGTTATCGCCCATGCGTGGGTTTCCAGCTTGACTTTGATCGGCAGATAACATTGCAGAGAGCTCGCTTGTGACCATGTTTTGCTGTGCTGTCATTTAACGTAAATGTGATCACAGTTGGGAGGAGGCGTGTCTTACACAGCGTTTTCAATAAGCTCGAACCAGGTCCGTTCAGAGCTGGTTCAGGTTTGGAACGTTTTACGAGCTGGCTTAGTTTTCCATATGAACGGAGCCTCACCATTACACCACTTCAAATGTTGTTCAAACCTCTTTTTCGTGCATCCTGATTTTGTGTAGAGAGCCATGATCCAGAAGTCACTGCATACCTGGTTTTTGCTTAAAACTAATGTCTCATTATCGCCAGTCTGGATTAATAAAGGTTGTTGTAAACAGTTAATGAAAGCATTTGGTGTTCCCAAGTGCTGACTGGTATTTATGAACGTCTCTACAAATAGGTTTTACTGTATATGTGTGGTTTTGAGCAGCATCAATAAATGCCAGCAGGTGATATTAAAATGCCCAACAGGCCAACGTGCGTGCCAGTTTATGCAGCCCTCTAAAGTCTGGTTCCAGTCTTGTTGTGCCTTCAAATTTGATTCGCACATGTTGGTGGTTCAGGCCTCAGTGTGAAATTGAACATTTAAGAACTGCTAAGGAAAAGAGAAATCCGTGTCATGTCCATCCTCTGTGTGGAAAGCAAGGATCAGGCTACATCTACGTAGAAAGCGATGTCGGAATTAGACGGAGGGAGGAAATGGGTTTGAGATGAAGAACGGGTTCCAGAGGAGGATAAACAGGAGAGCGGCAGAGGAAGGTCACTAGTACCCGAGTCTCCCTCCTCCCTCTCCTGCTTTTCAACCCAAGTCAAGCATCTTTGGGAGATGAGGATGAGGTGGGGGGTGAGTTTGATGGAAGGCAATCCACCATGGTGACTGTAATCCCTCAGCATGAGATGGCACACGCTTCGAGCAGAAGGAGGGAATTAAGCTTAGGGTGGATCAGGATAAAGAGAAAAAGATATTAAAAATAGTTTTCTGCCCTTTTGTTGTCCCACCTCTGAAGCACTTATTAGAGTATTTTGAGACGTAATTGCTCAGAGTTTGGTTAGTAATTTTGGTCAGTTAAAGATAAACGTACGATTTGCTACCAGCAGTGAAAGTAAATTTGTATTTTTGCAGGACTTTAGGTTTTCTGTTACTAACAGTTTCTGTAGGTGGAGCTCGTGCACGTACACAGTTAGTGAGATCTTGAGGATAATGTGATAATGTGTTTGCAAACCCAGTCATCTAATGCAGTGCAGGAAATAAAACTTTTCATGTCCTCAAGCTGAGTAGCTACGACTTTGACTTGCATAACTGTCACCATCACGACAGTGGGCAGTGTGCGCAGTTCCTTGAATGACCACTAGGCAAGGCAAGTTTATTTATATAGCACAATTCAACAACAAGGCCATTCAACGTGCTTAACAGAGACATTAAAACATAATCACGTAGCAGAAAATGATGTGATTTTAAAAAAAAAAAAAAAAAAGAAAAAGAGCAATAGATAGAAACAGTGGTTAAAATATGATCACATTTTGAAACTCAAGTTTAAAAGTATCGGTGCAGACTTATTCAAATGCAGCTGAGAACAGGTGAGTCTTCAACCTGAATTTAAATAACCGGAGTGCTGAGGGTTTTCTGGGAGTTTGTTCCAGACTTGTGGAGCATAGAAGCTGAAAAACCGGATCCAGATGAGCCGAGGGGTCTGGAAAGGTTCATACTGGGTCAGGAGGCCACTGATGTATTTTAGTCCTAAACCATTCAGAGCTTTATAGACCAGCATCAGATCTATCCTCTATCCTCTGACGGACAGGCAGGCAGTCAGTGTAAAGACCTCAGGGTTGGACCGATGTGGTCCACTTTTCTGGTCTTAGTGAGAACTGGAGCAGCAGAGTTCTGAATGAGCTGCAGTTGTCTGCCAGACCTTTTAGGTGGACCTGTAAAGATGCTGATACAGTAATCAAGCCTACTGAAGATGAATCCATGGAATAGTTTTTCCAGGTCCTGCTGAGACATCAGATCTTTTATCCTTGATAAATTCTTAAGGTGATAGAAGGCTGCCTTTATTATTGCCTTAATGTGTTTCTCAAAGTTAGGTCCGAGTCCATCGTTACACCCAGATTTGTGGCCTGGGGAGCCAGCCCCTGACTGATGTTAAAATATCCATCTTTACAGCAGGAACATTTACTACTTTACTTTCATATCAAAAAACAAGTGTACAGTGGCTCATGTAAAATTATATAAAGTCACAAATTCATTCAAAATTTTGTTTTATTTGTTTGTTTTTTTTTGAGTGGCAGCTTCATTGCGGTTGAGTGTAAAAATGATTAGCTGTCATCCCTTTACCTACTTAACGTTTTGCACTTTTGGTGAATTTGAATTCTAAGCTGTGTTTAAACACCTAAGAGAGGATAATTTAGAGCATATTTCAAAGGTAATAGGGCTTGTTGTGCTGTTAATTACAATAACAGAAACTGCGAAAAGCTCTGGACCGGAAGTGTCTGAGGACGAGGCTTGTTGAAGCTGCAGGCGGCAGCTGCTGTTGCCCGTGGTTGAAGGCTGCTACTGGGGTTAATCGGAGGTTGGCCTCATCCTCGTGGGTTGATAACAGATTTAAGGTGGCCTAAATCATACACTACTTTGTGGTACAGTTTTTGAACTCCAGTCTTCTTCTCAGAATCACCTTTATTCGCAATTTACTCCACTTTCTCTACATAGTTTTTACCACCTAATAATTTATATCATGAGCAAAAAGTGGTTGATATATATATATATATATATATATATATATATATATATATATATATATATATATATATATATATATATATATATATATATATATATATATATATATATATATATATATATATATATATATATATATATATATATATATATATATATATATATATATATATATATATATATGCAACACAAGCTCTTCTTTCATCTTTATGCTGTTTTTGTTCTTGTTGTTTTTTAGAGGATTTCAACCTCACTATATATAGCCCGTTAAGACCTAAGACCCATTTTAACAAGTGTCCTAACCTGGGCATATTTAAAAAACAAGCTCCTAAAGCCACTCATTCTCTGGCAGAGATAAAAAAAAAAAAAAAAAAAAAAAAAGATAATATATAATCAGATGGAGGGCTTAAACATTTGCAATGTTGAACACAAACAGTAATTTGCAATAAAAGTCAAAACATTGTTTAAATATTTTTTTTTAAAATGACATCATGCAAACCTGCTTATAACACATCCGGCTTTAAAAATGAGAAGCCCACAAACGTCACATCCTGTCCAAACCAGATGCAGACAGACAATACTGTATGCTGTATCTGGCTTTAATGCGTTTAATAGCCTAGACTGTCTCGACTTATTTGATGTCTTATGCATTGACTTGAAACTTAAATTATGATGCTAAAGCAACATATGGGCATTGCAGGTGCCACGTTTAGAGGGTTCCTCGGGTCTGAATGGGTTAAACCCTTTCTTAGTAGTCTCTCAGGCTTAGTTAAATCCAGACGGTAGCACTGCTGTGTTTGTCCTACTGACACATCTCAGGAAAAAACTTACCCCGCTTAGTAAATTACCCTATTTTGTTATTTTTATTCTGTGTCTCTGGCTCCTGGGGAGGTTGTTGTATAATACCCTCGACTACAGCGTTAATGTGGGGCTGGGTGGAGGGATGGATGCTGCAGACACACAGATGGTCTGCTGAGGGTATTAACTGTATCTTTCTGTTTGTTGTCTCAAGTGTGGCGGTACATTTTCCTCAAGGAAATGACAGCAAAATAAGCAAGCATTTGTAATTTATATGAAAGGGGTGTTACACCGTTATACTTAAAGACCAGTATTAACTGGGTACTGTGATTTTGTTTTCCCGTCCTAACTCAACTAGAGAACATCTGTATTGTTGGTGGTTGGGGCTTCAGAAGCTTATGTCCAGATTGTAGATTTGCAAAGTCACCAGTTTGCATTTGTTAAACATGTTTTGTGAATCCCTAAGCCCCCTCCCTGTAAGAACTGTGACAAAAAAAAAAAAAAAAAAGAAAAGGTCCAGCTTGTTAACTCTAACTCTTACACACTGGCACCAATAAGAAGTTGAAATTTCCAAAGTTGATCAAATTCTTTCTTAATTGGCTTTTGCTGGCTTAAGACTTCCTGTTTGTTATATTGGTCATAAGATGTGCAATTATCAACCAGATTTGTAGATAATTGTGGTTTGTGTCACCGCAGACTTGATAAGTGCACATTTAGGGTTTATGTTTATTATTACTATTGAAATTGTCTTTCATGGCAACATCAAACACTGAGTCACTGAAACGGAAAATGGTTCTGGAAAGCCTTATCTCAGATGGCATCAGGCCATCTCCAGTAGAAGCTTCTCTCAGGGTTTTCTCACTAACTTACCATTTTGACTGCGGCAGTAAAGGAATGAATCCATCCATGTGACTGTGACAGCGTCTTACGTGCTGGACGTCTTTTCTTGTTTCAGTCTAGATCTAGAGGAGAGTCTTTTTAAAAGCAGGATGAGAGGCTGTCAGTTTCCTCTCCCTCTGAATTTGAGTCATGAGTACAAAAACACTCACATTTCCAGTGTTGGAGCGTCAGTCACGTGGGTTCAGTCTTCAGATGGTTTCCATGCCTGCCTGTCTGCTGCTTCCAAGGACTCTCTCTGTATTGATTTTCCACAGGGGTTGATCACATCCTGTATAAAGGCCTCTTAACTCTGTTATCCGTGACCTCCTCCAGACTGATAAACCTGCTGAAAGCCTCTCTGTTTACAGCACCTCGGCTGGGAGTTGTGGCATGTGCCTGAGCGACACGACTTGCCTAGTTTTTAGAGTAGTTATGTAGTTAATTTGAACAAGTAGCTTTTTATTCATGTAGAGGGCAATTCAGCACCTTTTACTGGAGTTTTATGAAAGCTCAATTTGGTTTAAGGCTACAGGCAGCTGAGAGCAACCAAGATATTAGAGTTGGACCACCACTGTTGGATCTCCAACGGTGGTGGTCCAACTACTGCTGGATCCTACTGGACCTTGCAGATAATTGATAAACAAAATCTAGTTAACCCAAAAAAAATGCTCTGCATAATCAGGTGTTCAATCCACAGTTTTAAGGGATTAAGAGTTATTTTAAAAGTGTGTTTTAATTCATGTTACATCAGAAAGTATGAATGTCTCTTGTAGGCTCAAGACTGACCTACAGAATCATCTTTTTTTTTTTTTTTTGCAGGTGCAGTTTCCTGCACCTGAGTTTTACCCTGAACTGTATAGGCTCTCCACTTTTGTTGTCCACGTGGGAGGTGCGACTTCCTTGGGGTCTGACACTGTGTTGCTCGCTTGTTAATCTTTGCATGTCTGGGCTTTTTGATGCCCAGACATGCCCAGAGATTCCCCGTCATCGCAGAGTTATTTACTCTGTTTTTTGCATCTTTGCATGATCAATCATGACATCTTCAGCCTGTGGTGGATGGTTTCTTGAAGTATGGTATAACTGTGCAACAATATAATTTTACTTAATAAGGTTAATGACCATAGCAATGTTTTGGATTGAGACTGCATGATGTGCTTCAGGTCACAGATTGCAGATGTTTTTCAGATTTTTGTTGTGTCGAGATGGGTCTTTGGCTGAAGCGTCCTCTTGTGCCTTTGGCTTCAGTTGCTTGCTGAAGAACGACTACTGAATAAGAATTGGACGAGCTGGCTCGCCGGATAAAGCCACAACTCCAGCCCCTCCTGTTGGCTAATTACAGCCCCTCCTTTTCGAAGAACACACACCAGCTAACTCTCAGCGTCTGGTCCAGGCTCTTAATAACGGTTGTCAGCCTGTCTGAGCTTCTGTGATTTAACTGGGCAGACACAGTGGACATAGTGTGTGTGTGTGTGTGTGGGCGGGGGTGATGCTGTATATCTGACCATCTGGAGTGAAAAGCTACTTTAGTACGGGAGTGAGATGTTTCTCAGCATCAGCTTCTAAGACGTCTCGGGAATTTGAGAAAATGTGTTAACAGCATATAAATGAGGGAATCTGTGAATCTGTGATGCACCTGTACCACTTACTGGTAATTGTTTTCACTTTTTTTTTTTTTTTTTTTAAAGCTGGAAAAGGAGTGCAACAATTGACCAAGATCAATATGTATGAGATGAAAAATAGTCCTTCTGCCTGCAAAATATCTTCCAAACTGGAATCAGCTTACAGAATTCAATGTACAATTCTGACTATTCCTCCATCCTTTATTGCTGTTCTCTCTTTTCCTTGTATACCTGTGTACTCGCACACCGATGCGTACTTGTTGCCGTGGTTATAATGAATCCTGTTTTGTTTCCTGGAGCTCTGCAGCTCTTTTCAGCCTCTCACACAGCAATGCAGCTGGCGGGGCTGATGGCCTCATTAGCTTTTGTTTTCATCTGCTTCAAAACACTGTGAGCAGGTCTGAGCTGTCACCTGACCATAAACTCTGCCACGTGATTGGACCACAGAGATGAGCCTCAGCCAGCTGACTGGAACCCCGGCCTCTGATTGGCCCAGAGTTTCTCAAAGCACTTCCTCTTGTAGCCGGGCAGATTGTGCATACCCCCATGAGGACTGGGTGGCTTGAAAACACTATAGGGTGCAGTCGTGAGACAGACTGTGGCCTATAAAGAAAATCTAAAGATTTGTTACTGTCAGAAAAGTGTGTTTTCAAAGCAGCAGATGTAGTTTGTCATTGTTGTTTTTTTTTTTTTTTTTAAATATTGTTGACATGTGGCTGTAATGTATTTTTTGTCACTAAAATGTGGAAAGCCTGATGAAAGCAGCTGACGGCGTCGTGACTCTGAGACCGGGCTGATGAACAAAAAAGTAAAGATAAATCAGAAACATTTCTGCAGGAAGGCAAAAGCTGGCAGGAGAGAGTTGGGACTGTAAATGTGGATTTTCAGGGCCGTGCCAAGCCTCAGTTCAATCACACAGAAAAATGCATCGTACACACTCCTAACATACGCCACAAAATCATTTGTTTAGCTATTTATTAGTTGCCGTTTTCCTTTTTATTGGATGCTATATGTAGTGGTGATGTCACAATACTGAAAATATGACTTTGATACAATAGCTGTGTTTTCAATACTAAATAATTACCACAACGAACAACTTAATTTTGTCCTCTTATCACTTAAAATGTTCAGTTTGCTCATTTGAGAAAGACGATGCAGTTTTTTTAATGTCTTGGGCTTGATTTTTATCAGCCCAACGTGCTCAAACCTACAGTTGATGGTTGGATTTTTTTATACAGGTGCGTTTAAGTTCAAATACAACATTAACAATTTGATTACTGTACAAAGTTATATCAGGGTCACGCTCACTGTTATGCATGTATCCACATGCAGTAATCTCCCGTTCCGTTTCAGAGGTATGATGTGCATAATTGCGAGACCCTGATTTCCAGCAGCTTGTAAGTAAAAGTATGAAAAGCATTACCTTTGAATTCTTTGATCAAGTGAGTTGGCAACAGGGTTCGTAGCTTGTGAGCATGTTTTTCAGATAGACTTTAAGGTTTGTGTGAGTCATGGTCATTCATTTGTAAGAAAAATGAATCAACTTTTGGATTTGTACATCATGATTGCAACAGCAGCGTATTTTTCTGCCAAGTCTTGCCATTTAAAAAAAAAAAAACCCCGCAGGAAACAAAGCTGCAGGGAACAAAGAGCAGAAAACGCACGGACACAGGGAAAGGCAGCATTTTGGCAGATTTAGGATTGGAGCGTGTACTAAAAGCCTGTCATTATGGAAATATGTGTACGACTGAATGTGTGCATTATTTTGCTTTTTTGTATAAGTCATTTCATTTTGAGGAGCTGTTGATACCAAGTCCCGATGCAACACTTCGGCAATGCATCAAAAAAAAAAAAAAAAACAACCCAAAACCTGCCAACTGCAAACACTGGAAGTGGCTGTACTGCTGCACTTGTCCGACTTTAAATATTTCTAAACATCACCATGAAAAACCACGGGGGCCGCTTACGCTGGCTCTACGTTAATGTCGGCTCACTGGCTATGCCAGCGTGAGGGTTGCGCCGACTCTCTGCCGACATAAACTGTCATTGTAAATGGTAAAAGTCAAGGATAGACGATAAATTAGTTAATAACTTAAGGGGGGGGGGGGGTAACTTTTTTTAATTTATCCCGATCATTCAGAAATCATGTGATCAGCATGGATTTCCAATCAGGTGATCAGATTGGGACCTCACTACCAATGACATGAGGAAAGATTGCTGTTTAAATGACACTTGCTTGATTTGATGGTTTAATTTTCCTGATTTTTAGTGGCATTTCCTCAACAGAGTCCTGGAAAAGGAACTCTGGTATCACACAAATCCAAGCTTCAAAAACACGAGGCCACTCTTTGGCACATTTTAACCCATGTCTCTGCCATTTGTCTCACCTTTGGAGACAAACACATGCATCCTCATGCACAGATGCTTCTGGTCACCACCATCTCGGCCCCCCCACCCCCACCCCCATCCCCACCCTCAGCAGCAGCAGCAAACTCGGTCTGTGGAGAAGCCTGTTTTTGTTGATGTGGGTGTCTGGCTGTTACATGCTTTCGCTCTGCCCTGAGCGTGTTGACAGCAGCTGGTACACAGGTCACTGTAGGGTCAGAGCCCTCTCTCGCTCTCCCCCAGGCGTCACCAGGTTGCCATGGAGATGGGTTTGGGGAGTGTTTAGTTGGCAGAGGCTCAGCTTCAAATACATTTCTGGAAACTCATCTGATGCTGCAGTTATGGGTATTTCTGTGGGTGAATTTATTTAAATAAGGCATTAATACTATTAATAATTAAATTACGTTTTTTGTGAAAACATATTTTTTTCTGTAACAGTCATATTTATTTTTAGCAACAATATTGTTTTTAGCACTGCACATGTAACTGCAGTAGACTTGGCATCAAAATATTCTTAAACAGTGATTTTATATTTACTTATATGCAGAGTCAGCAGATAAATGGGCAGATAAAAGTTGGGAGAGGTTAGAGATTCTGATTTATGACATCTGGGATTTGGGTATCGGCCAATACTGAGTACTCATCCAAAACCATTTATTTATTTTTTCTAATAAAAGCAATTATATTTTGACATTTGAACACACTGGGGCTTAAAATCTCCTTTTGTAAAGCTGGTTGTCTGCATGTTTATTTTTGTTGGTTTTTTTTTTTTTAGCTGACGTGATGTGATCAGTCCGTTTCATAGCCTTGGAAAGATCAGTTTCAGAGACATATTTGGAAATTGCACCGCGGCTCCAGATAATCTGTTATGCAGTAAAATCACCATTTGCAACGACCAATAGAGGCTGGTCAGACAGTGAATTCAACTGTTTTGTCTGTAATTGCTGTGGGTTTCTGGCTTGTGTTAGGACATTTCTGGAGACCAAACTCCCCGAGTTTGCTCCTGCAGTTCACCCCGCTTTCCCTTCCACTTGATAAAGGTGTCCTTTTTCACATGATGGCTCCTTAAGTGCTTTATAAAGTTGATTGTGTTACATTTAACAGCATTTGTACCACATCTGAAAACCACAGCCTTGCATAATGAGCATGTCAGTTTTCCTAGTGGGATTTACCAGCCAAAAATAACGCCATAGGGATGACATAATGCTAATGATAGATATCTAATTCTATCTAACAACTCACATGCCAGCACTGCTCCATCTACTGACTCAAGATTGGAAGTTGCATAGCAATCGTGCATGAAGGCTTCTGCATAGTCCACAAGAACAGAGAACTTTGTTCTCGCGCTCTGAGCTGGGAGTGAAAAAAGGATACTGTCGTTTTCTCGAAGCACTGGTTTGGTTTGGGAGTTTTCGCAGCTTCCCCTTGACAAGGATCTGGGCAGAATTTTTTTAACCACATGGTGCCCAAGACCTATTGTGTGATCTCAACCCTATTGGGTTGAGAAATATGAAACGGGGCCACTGATAATTTGTAAATAGTAACAACAAATCTTCTTCCTTCTCTGGTTTAAACATATTGTTCTCCTCCTCCTTATCCTTCATCAACTCAAAAACTGCCATCTATGTCACTTTAACCCTCTCTGTCATTTTAGCTGAATGTACATGTTACAGTTCATGTGATGACAATTGGTGAAGTGGTATGGAAAACAAAGGTGTTTAGTGGATTGTACTGAGCTGGCCTCAGCCTGTTAGAAATGCATGATCCATAACGAACTCTTTTGTTCCTCTGTAAGCTTCAGTGACAGTTTCAAGAACATGTCTGGGCGTGTGGTTTGATACCAGTGGCTACTATACCTGCACACGAGTGTGCAGTGTCCCAGCGCCTCAACAGAATTTATTAACTTTACAAACTAGAAAAAAAATGCAATCTTGTACTTTTTCATCAAGCTGGCAGAATGCAAACATTATATTGGTGTTTTTCCACCATGATGTTCATATTTCTTTTATTTATGTAAACATATCTGTCAGTCTTGAAGTGTTATGTCATTTTTTTTAACCTGGCCTGCCGCTTCCATTCACTTTGTAAACATTTTCTTGTGGAATGGGTTTGGCGCCCGCCTCATTCACGGCCATTTCCACCACCACAGAAAGTGCGACGTGATGGGGGCTGGTTTTATAACCTATAACAAACGCAACAGCAGGAGTGGCAGAGGCGACTGTCGCTACGTGAATCTCGACACACCACCCGCTCCATCTCCTGCATCATCCAGCTCTTCTGATGTTGCTGAAGCCAGTGAGGCCAACCCAACAGACAGTGGGTCGTCATATTACATACTTTGTTACATACCACTCGGAAACACCTCCCGACTTGGCTTCCCTCTCCTCAAATCGACTTTAGGCTCCAGGGAGGCAATAATAGTCCTCGCGTTTACATTGCCAAACGCACGTTAATCATCCAGGAGTTGCAGCGGGGTCTAATCTAAAAACGCCTACACTCGGTCAGGTTTACTCTCAGGAGCAGCAGGTTCACATAAAGAGCACAGTGGCACAAACGGTCACAGAGCCACACACAGACACATTCAGGTGTGTTAATGCTCTTCCTAAGCCTGCCCTTCACCATCCTCAACAATGTAGTGTCTAATGTGGACACTTTTACTTTCCTGGGATCCACAATTTCCAGAGATCGGAGACCTTCCACATAGACGCTGTCCATAAGCAGGAGCAGCAGAGGTTGTACTTCCTGAGGCAGCTCCTGAAGGTTAACCTGCCCCAGGAGCAGCTGATCACCTTCTGCTATTGTGTGTTTTAACGCCTGGGAATATTGGTTGTATTTTGTAGATGGTGTACATATTTTTTATTGAACATTGAGAGACAAAGTCTGCTGAGTAAAATTCTTTGTTTGCTTGTGGAAACCTGGCAAATAAAGTTGATTCAGCTTCTGCTTGGACCCCACATGACTGTCAGAGACGGCAGCGGTCTGTGCTGTTCAGACTACATGACTTGCAGTCGTGCAATCAGGAATGTTGTGGGCTTTGATTCTTTGGTAGGTTGCAAGAATGTACATGGAGATTCAGTGGACAACAGGTGTTGATTTACGGCCACAAATCGAGTTTCCTGATATCTGTTTCCAGGAAAACTTCACAAAGCAAAGCTTGAAGTCAAATAAAAACTTTGATAACTGGTTGGATTTACAAAAGCAGATTATGACTGATTTAGTCTTCCCTCAAAATTTCAATAACAATCTCAATATGAAGATATTCAGAGCAAAGTTTAAGGTGAGGTCACTTTCTGTTGAATTATTTTCAGATTTCTTTTGATAATGTTGTAAAGTTGTCATGACAAAATAATCAACTATCATCCACAAGGTCAAAATGAATGTTTTTTTCTTCTTTTTACAAGGAGCTGCTTAATAACATATCTATTTCATGGTGTATCAAAATATAGTTCAGAATTGACTTTTAACTAAAGGTCTGTACTCAACAATTTTTCAATTCAATTTTATTTATATAGCCTCTATTACAACACAAGTTGATAGGTAAAAACTCCCCGAGTGGGAGAAAAACATTAAGCCAAACAGTAGCAAGAAAAAAACCTTTTTGAGGGAAGAAACCTGGATCATAAGGGGGGACCCTCCTGCTGAAGACCAGTCGGGTAGAACAGAAAGAACAGAGAAGAGAGATTTAAACACATCACCAAAGGTACAAAAGACAAGATACATAAGTACAACTACCTTTCAGCAGTAGAACTAAGACTTCAGTGTATATATGACTGATTCATGGTTAGTTGGTGGACTACAGAGACGACTATGTAAACAGGTGTAGACAGCAGACACTGAGGTGGTCAGAGGGTGGGACTGCAGGTCAGGATGTCAGCAGGTATCCAACAGACACGTCTATACAGACAGGTGGAGGTAAACACTGGGATGGTCAGAGGGTGGGACTGCAGGGGGACATGCAGTTCCTGAGGCTCTGGCCTACAAACGTGTACAGAGAAGAAAAAGGGGGACAGACCAGCACAACAAACTACAAGAACAATGGACCATAATTATACTTATGAGATACTGTTAATTAATAATTGAGGATTGAGCTGAAGAAGGGAAAGAGAAACAGAGGAGGTGAGGGGCACCAGTCAGTGGATCATGTTGGGGTCCCCCTGCAGCAGGTCTACAGCAGCAGATCTAGGATGAAGCTGTGTTGAAGACCAGCTGCTCCGGTCTGGTCCTGCAGCTGCAGCTGTGACTACTGGTCCTAACACATTAAAGTTTACACTAACTATATGCTTTACTAAACAATAACATTTTAAGTTTGGTTTTAAAGGTGGAGGTGGTGTCAGCCTCCTTAACCCAAACTGGAACTGGGTTCCCTAGTGATGATGCCTGATAACAGAAAGGCCGTCCTCCAAATCTACATCTGGATCCTCTAGGAACTACGAGTGAACCTGCACTCTGAGAACATGTGAGAACATGTTAGGAACATGTGGTTCTGTCACGCCTTGCAAATATCACAGCGCTAGGACATTATGGACTTTATTCACAAGTATGTTTGGCCATTGTGAGCGTAACCTAAGCACCATGACATCTTTGAAGATGCTGCATGCATTCTCTCAATGTGTGAACACAAATAAAGAGAAAACAAGCACTTATCAATTTCTTTAAAATGTACAAACACAGTATTTTCCCCATGTGATCTCTCAGCCTGAATGTTCGATCAGTGTCAGTCATGTCTTGAATACCTTTAATTTCCTCCGCTTTGACAAATTAGCTTTTTTTTTTATTTTAGTTTCTTGGTTTAGTTTCTGGTTGACTTGTCTGTCCTTTCAGAGGATGGAAGGTAAAGACGGGGGATTAAAAGGTGCTGATTGCTACTGAGGGCCTCTTGATGGTCTTTGGCCTACTTGTTCTGGCCGCTTGCAGGATCAGTCCACCAATTCCACAGTATGATGACAAAAAAAGAGAAACAACACATTTTCTCAAAATAAATTTTTACTATTGTTTTGAGTGTTTAAGTACAACAGAATTGTTTTGTGTAGATGACACAAATGAAAAATATTATTTTCTTCTTTTTTTTTTTTTTTTGGTCATGCCTAGACTGTAAGAAAAATATTGTGCGCATGTGTTTATATTTGCTTGCTGTTTTAAGTTTGAAGGAAACAAGAAGCATCAACAGGATTCAGACAACAGTCTTATGGATAAGCAGATCTTTTACTTGCCCTTCAAACACTCAAGTCACACATTGTGAACGTCTCAGCCAAGCCCAAGTGCTGCTTATTTATTTTTTATCATCACAGTGTTTGCTCTGCAGAGAAACCACTCTGTAATCACCGCTCAATCCTCTTTTTTTTTTTTTTTTTTCTCACTGTTACTTATGTCCAAGCACCGTCACCCGCCACATCCCCCCTTATTCTTTCACCATGTGATTAAAACAAACCCCTTGGTGTGCACCCTCCGCCTATATTGTTTGATCCTATGGCAACGTGTGAGGCATGCAGGCCTTGATGGTTATTTTTGGTCTCGTCGATGAGCTTTGCAGGCCTCAGACAGGAAATGCTCTGATAACAAAGTAAAGCTTTACTGCGATTGTTGGGTCTAATGACTTGGCCGATGTTACGTGTCATGTGAAGTTTGACACTAACACCTCGAGGTTTCAGTTTCACATCTCAAGGTATGATCTTCTTGTTGGTACCAGAGAATAACATTTGCTGTTTTGTACCCTAGTAAAATACAATCTAAATGAAAGACAACACAAGTCTTCTTGGATGATTCTCATAAGGACTCAGCGCGTCTGATGTTTGCTGCCTGGATGAAGGGCCTTCGGCAGAGAGCACGTCTGTTGTCGGACGTCACGGTTGTCTTGCTACCAGCCAGGACGCCCTGCTGGCTCGCCACGTGGGTCAAGGCGGATGGCAGGGTGGAGTGGGTGGCGAGCCAAAGGCAACATACCAGAGGTTAAAAATGAATCAGCGGCAGATGTAGAGAGGATGATGTGAGCTTGCTCCAAGCCCACCTGAGTGGACAGCTCAAGACCTGAGGATATAAGCCGGGTTTTTTTTTTCCGTTTTTTTTTTTTTTTTTCATTTTGATAAAGCAAAAGGATTCGGGTTAGCAAAAATCTGTCCTGCCCCATCTCGACGGCTGTAATCCAAATTCTGCTTTTGCTTGCAGAATTTGTGTTGTCAGGTAAGAGAGAGGCTTACTGAGAGGCTGTCCGCCAGAACTGGACGTTTCTGCCCATCTTCTGCTGTGTTTACCCTGCAGGCCCTACAATCTCATGACCGGTGCTTCTTCTAAACAAGTGGTGTTGAATTAGGGCTCGACAGTCCAAAACAAATCAAGACGGACATTAAGAACCCACAATCACCATAATCTTGCCCATGTCAATTATTACCTCCCCCACTGTGTACTGTTCCCTTACAAACACACCATACCACACCGCCTCGTCCCGCCAACGCCGTGGAAGCAGCACGGAGGGAAACTCAACAACACATGCTGAAAGAATTGCTAATTACATTCAGGCGGAATGTTGTACTAATCGCAGTATTGATTTTGAGGTCATACCGCCCACAAATATGTTAAACAAATATGTTATGTTGGTCATAAGCAGCATCTCTAGTTATTTATGTAGCATTGCAGCTGTTAAAAAAATAGTTTTTGAACATGGGAGCCTGAAAATAGTGGTGTGTGTCATCTATTACATAAAATTTTTCATCTGTTTATACAAACAAGTAATGTAATCATTTGCTACGTAATAAAATGCTCTTAAAAAAACAAAACAAGGCAAGGTTGCACCCTGGTCAGGTAACCTGTCCGTCACAGGGCTATTTATAGACAAACGGCCACAACATTCACGACTAAGAAAGCAACGTTCAAGCATCGCTGAAGCAAAATAAACTGGCTGTACTGCAACAGGATGGAAACCAGCTGGACAATTCAAACTGCATGTTGGATCAGTTATAAGTTAGTACAATACGATAAAGCATGTAATGTGTGTGGGCAGATTAACATGACTCTCTGTAGTTGTCGGTTACTTGCAGGTCTTTTCAACATCCCTGACATCTCATATTATTGTTAGACATGATTTACAACAGCCACCAGAACATGATCTCTCTGCTCATGGTTGTCTCTGCTCTCTTTATCTTCGTGCTTTGCCGGCTCATTTTCTCCGTCCCTCCCTCCCTCTCTGGCTCGCTGTAGGTTAAATCTCAGCCTATTTATAGTGTGTGAGTGCAGCAGCCGAGCTGAATTGTGGGTTAGTATGTTGAGAGGGAGGAGGGGCTCTTTCTTCTGAGCATCGTATCTTGCACATATTAATGTCTTTGAAATGGGGGGGGGGGGGGGGCATCAGATCCGATCAGATCCTGTTAATTTTTTAACTAAACTCAACCGACCAAGTGTTTTGACTAAAATGCATAAATCTTTTATGCCATATAATCAGTTCATACACACAGAACCCATCTGTAGGTATCAAATGTCTTTCTGAGGGGAGTAAAAGGAAAAGGGCGGGTGGAGCTGAATCCAGATCAGCAGGCGACGTAGCCTCATGAACTAACTAACTAACTAACTAACTGTCTGTCTGTCTGTCTCTCTGTCTGTCTCTCTGTCTGTCTCTCTGTCTGTCTGTCTGTCTGTCTCTCTGTCTGTCTGTCTGTCTGTCTGTCATTTTTTTATGCTTTCAGGCAATTCAATAATCCAGTTCATCACAAAAGTGTAATGGAAACGCTTTTTGCGCATTTCCGCATCTCTTGGTAACACTTAACACCACTTAGTCATTAAGTGTTACACAAGAGCTTTACTTCTGAATAATAATATAATAATAATAATCATTTGAGTGATCATCGGCTGCCTTCATCATCTGACTATTTTCTCAACCGCAAAACTGGCAATGACAATAATTTGACTAAATGTTTTTGTCCATCTTCTTCAACGATTACATTATCTTTTTTGTTGTTTTAAAGAGAAGTCCCGCAGGACGCGATACAGAGAATTACAATAATTACGCTTATTCGAAAAACACTGACCCACTGCAGTGCTATCTTTATCGCATATTCAGTTTCTTTTACCACAAGGTGTAATGGGAATGCGACAAATGTCCTCATTCTGTTCCTTTTTAATTTTCAGCGAGGGTTGTTTTTTTGTCTTTCCACAAAACCAATCCTGAAGAAACAATTACATTTAATATGATTGTAAAGGGACCATCTCAGATACAACTAGTGGTAATTTGTCATTTCAGTAGGATTTTTACTTGAGCTTTGAGTAAGTTAGGAAGGTTGGATGTCAGTGGAACAAAACTCCTGTCTTTGTTGAAAAGTTGGTATGTGTAGGATATGATTTTAGCATTTTGCATTAAGACCCTCAATGTGATGACTGTGACTTAACATATGGCAAACCTTTGTAGTGGAGGTCACAGGAACCTCTGTACAGAAACGCTCTGGTGTGTGCACGTGCGTTATTTCTCCAGGATCCAAACGTGTTTGCACATTTTAAAATGGAAACCTTTCAGTTGGCATCGTTTTGGCATTAGCATTGAAGGAGAAGATTAATTTTTGTCTGAAATTGTGAATGAAAGAGATTTCCTTATTTCCTTGTCTGATTCATTCTTCTAGTCGGCTTCAAAAAATGTTGACTCTGACCAAACCGGAACTAAATTGCCCTGACATGGTCGCCCATCTTGCTTTTATGAATTGTTTGCAAAGAATACAATTGCTAAATGCTTAAAAAACAACAGGTAATAGAGAGAGAGCGTGTGCTGTGACAGGGTCCCAGTGTTAGCCAGCAGTCTAACATTTCCCCCCTCCGTACCCCCCTATGTGCCACTCCCGTTTTCTTTTTTCAGCCATGTGTTTTTACTAACGGTTAAAACATCTCTGTTTTAATTAAGCGCACCTCACCCTTCCTTACGTTGGAAAAGGAGCCGCTGCCTTTTATTACAGCCCTCCGTGAATGCGGAACCTCCTTCAGACCTCACTGCTTGCCCTTGCAGGGCTCTATATTTACCAAAGCCAGAGCCACCCCCCTCAGAACCCCTTTATTACCCTGCAGGCCTTTGAAGAGGTGATAAAGATGCCAGTGTAGAAAGTTCCAGTGGTCGGGAAATTGCCCTGCCCCTGTGGCTGAAAATTGAGGGTGTAGTTTGCATCATTGGTTGCAGCTTTTTAGAAATCACTTCAAGAAGTGCCACATACTTGGATTGTGAGGAAGAAAATTCTTTCCATGCCAGCATTACACACCAAATCACTGTCTTCCTGTCACTTTGTCTCATCTGGCAGCAGCTTCCTGTCTGGATGGAGGTGGAGGCAGAGCTGAGCACTGCCCCTGCTGAAAGCTGCATCGGGGGACACGGTCCAGACTTTCGCTTTAAATGACAGAACAGGAACAGGAGAAGATGATTCATGAGGAAGAGGCATGAGTTTCCTTGGCCTTGCTCTTTAGATCTTGGCACAATTTAGCTCTCTTTGAAGATATGCTCCCTCTTTTCTTCTTTTTTTCTTCCTTTTCTTCCTTCCACTTGTACGTTCGAAAGGACTTTGGTTGTCTAATATGGTGGAAGAACTGGCAAACGCTGCAGTTCCCTATGTACCATCTATCAAAGGGAGAAATCATCAAGAAAGCTTTGATTTGGTCTGGAACTGGGCCTAGGCGTGTTGCTCAGTCCGATGCATGTATGTCTTACCCAGTGAGGGTCACTGCTCTGCCTTCTTACCTTTTTATATCTCTTTTTACCTCTTGTTTCCATCTCAGAGAGGTATTTGGGTGAAGAAACACGTTTTAATAGTTCGAAATCTACTGTTGCAGTTTCCTAAAGGTTCACAATGTTTGTGTGGTGTTGCTGGGAAGGGTATAGGTCTGAATTCACGCAGCGCTGAATGTAAAGCAGGACGAGGAGCCTGCAGATTAAGAAACCAGCAATTAGAGCTGCATGCACTCCTTTGTGAGGTTGGCATTCTGTTTTTGAGAAAGAGCCATAAGGTGGAGTACCCTTTCTGTGGTGACTAGTGAACTGCATCTATTCTGCTTATAACGGGTACAATTATATTGTGAGGCTAAATCGAGAGACTTGTAATGTAAAGATGTTTCAGATTTGAAGAAACAGACTCCCAGGCGGTGGCGTAAGTGGGGCAATGTTTGTGGTACAAAGTCAAACTCCAGCCATGTCATTAAACATTTAAAAATCATTTTGAATGCATGTGTGAGATAATATATAAACAAAACAAAATGAAAACATGATTTTAGATGTAGTAGGTCAAAAGATCATCTAGACAGGTGTTTTAGACGTCGTACATACAGAATCATTATGTTCTCACAGTCCCAATCTGGTACATGTCCATGGCGTGCACCGCAAAGTGCTAAAATTGCCACACATACACAGATATGCTTTCATAAATGCCCCGCAGCTTTTTCCTAATAGGTAAAAGCAAAGTTCTCTTCTGCGTACGTATCGCTCTCACTAGTGCAGTTATGAGAAGCCGCTTGACCTCTGCCCTACTTATGCTCGACTTCCAAAAAAGCCAGCAAAAAAAAAAAACCCAAATCAAAACAACCAAACAAGATTAAAAAACAAATTTGTATGTTTAAATACACTCTGCAGTTGTTTACAAAATGTGATCAGCGCGCAGCTCTGTCCGTCCACAGTCTGACTCGCAGTGATGCGCGACCGGCCGTTTTGCATCAGCGTCTGTGCAAAAGTAGGGCACCGGCTTCGTTCGCACAGCACAAACACAGAAACACAGCTGATCAGCGCCGCGAACACGTGGCACCGACACGGGCTGCGTCTGACATGGCTGATGGCATGCACATGCTACACTTTCACTCTGTTTCAGTGGTCATATGGAGCCGTGCAGCTCGGTGAGCAGACGCACGCTGCGAGATGTGCAGCGGCCCATGAGTGAAGATCCGTACAGACACGTCACACATTTTATTTTTGTTTTGTTTTGTTTTTACACTGAAAATGACACTGATTTAACTGTGTAAGTAAGGTTAATTGTGTAAACGCTTTAGCTCCACGCCGCCCTGCTCTGATTAAGCTCCACGTCGATTTCCAGGTGGAGTTTAGGCGGCTTCTGCATTTCCCCCTCACTCCAAACCATGGACAGGTGAACGTTTCTCTGCAGCTGCTCGGACTGAAGCTGTGTGAAGATATTTAAGAAGTCAGTAGTTGTGAACTTCCTTTCACTCAACGCCTCCATCTGTCTATAAGCAGTACCTAAACAGTCTCTCTGATGTTAAGTCGGTGGGTGGAGGGTTTGTCAAGCCAGGCAGGAGATGAGATGTTTGTGGGAGTTGTGGGTCACAGAGGGAGCCGTGGAGAGCAGCGAGCAGAGCAAAGGATAAAAACAGATCTTTGTCTCACACTCTGTTGCTGAGTTGAACCTGTCCTGGACGTCGTCATTCCTCTCTTTCTCTCTTATGGCTGTAAGTGAAGAAAGTCAGTCTTGATGTGAAGTTATGGTCAAGGTTTTCCATCGTGATCAGACCACACTGCCAAACAGAGGTGGACCATTGATTTGATTGGAGTTTGCCATGCTTTGTGCTGCACTCATTACAATAAAAATCCATCAGGTGACACAATTCATACTGAATTTTATTTCCAAAAACACAGTTTTTTTTTTTTTTTTTTTTAATCAAAATGAATTGGACTAAAAGCAGGCATCTAAAAGAAACCATGACACACTACTTCAAAGAAATGACTGCTAAGAAAGAGGATGCAGAGCGACATGGTATCTAGTTTAGAGAAACCATCAAGTTGACGAAAAGTTAGAAGATGCAATCAAAGATGAGGATACAGCACTGGGAAAGCTGTAGACGTGATCATGTGCTCAGACGTCGAGTTGCTGAGCCCAACTCGACTGCAAAGTTTCTCCCAAATATCTCTTTTTCCAATGAATTTAGTTACTTTACAGCAGCAGTCATTATCTTCCATCTATCACAACATTGTTCCATCAGTTTAAGCTTCATCCAAAGCTTGCGAGCAGGCCTCTCCAACAGGATAGTTGTATACTCGTCTCCGATTCATATCTCTGCAGCCCCAGTCAGCCAAGATCAGCATTAATGAGCCTTTTAAATAGTATAATGAGCCTCCAGCAGCCACGCCGCTGTGTCCGGCGGAGGAGAGCATTTGGAGGCGGAGTAAGAGCCATGTGTCACTATCAACATGGGTAATGGTGTTGGACAGGGAGATATTTCTCCCAGTGTACTCCGAAACTTCATCTGGACAGTCCAGAGCTGTCTGAGCTGGAGGAGTCAGATCAAGCAGTGGTGACAACCGAAAAAGAAAATTAAAAAATACTCCCTCTTGTTTATTCTTCAACCAAATAACTAATCTTAACTTTTATTTTAACTTTAATTTAGGTTTTTCCGGATGTAAATGTAAACTAAACTTCTGGTTTCATTTGAAAAAACAAAACAAAAACAAACTTGGCATAAAAGTATTCTGTTTATTTTTTTACTGTCCTTGACCAAGCTTTTACTTTGTAAAATACTTCGATGCCAAAAGTGTTCAAACTGCCCCACCTGCCTGTCCTCCTGTCTCTTTCACACCTTCATCCTGAATCCACCTCTCTCCATACCTCTCGTTCTGCCTTTGTCTCCACTGTGCCGGTGTGTTTTCTGTGCTGATCCTCCAGGCTCAGAGGACTGGTGCAGGAATGTCATGATGGAAGCAACAGTGGGACGCTGTCTACTTGTCTTGTGGGTTGACGTCCTTGGACTTTTTGCGGTCCATAAAGCAGGGGCACCTCCTCTTGTTTTCGTTGTTTTAAACTTTGGCTCAAGGCCACAAAACTGACTTGTCTTTAAATTCAACAGGGCGAGATTCGAAAATATAAATTTACAGTTTCTGTTAGACGCATCTATTTAGGTGAAAAGAGAAGACGAGGTTGTGGTGGCAACTCCTTTTTAAAGACTGGCTCCACTTGTTGATTGCTGGTTTGTAGACAGTCGGTCATAAAATAAAAGATGACCTCAGCTAGACCGGTGTCTTTGAGCTATAGACTCAGTTTGAGTAGATGTTTCAAGGGCCTCAGCACTTTCTCAGCTGCTTCTGCACAGCTCTGGAAAAGCCCTGATGTTGTGGTTAAGTAGCCTGGTTATGAACGGTATCCATTTCAGTGGTCCTCAGTCCTCCCTGTGTGTCTAAAAATGGCCTAATAGCTCATTACGTTATGGAAAATTGCACCAGTGCCCAGAATGTAACCCCCGTACTACTACCAGATCTGATTACAGCAGCTATCCAATGCTGCCCCTTCTGTGTTTTACCTACCTACCTGCCCATCGTCTCTGTTTCACCTCCTTGCATCACATCCTTTTTACTTTTCTGTATCTTTTTAAGTGGTAAAGATTTTGGTTGAAAAGCATTTAATCATCTGTAGGTGTAAAACAACTAAAATCCATAAAAGAAGTGACTAGAGCTCCATATCTGCCACCATATAGGCAAGTTTATTTTTATAACAATTCAACGACAAGGTGATTTAAAGTGCATATATTCAGATATTGAAATGATGAGTTTTGTTTCGATGTGCTCTCAGGCATCCATGGTGCCCATTAAGCAAGGGGACAGAAGCTCTTTTTTTTTTTTTTTTTTAGTTGCACCACAGCAATCGATAGCAATTTTGAACTGACCAGCCTCTCTCCCTTCCTCTTTGTTCTGAGTCGCTCCCCGGAGTCGGGCTGTTTTCTTGGCCTACTTACATTTTTTCCCTGTTTGAACACTAAGGCAAACCAGGAACGCAAACTGAACTGAACATCAAGTCTTCTGTGGTAAAACGATTCAATAAATGCTCTTTGCAGATGCAGAAGTGCTAGAGACAGGCATAAAATACTTGAGGGTGGACAGAAGAAAGGACAAAAGACCTTGGAAATGTGAAGATACTGCAGATCAGCTTTAATGGGAGCAGTTCTCTCTGCTGCCCCTCAGTCTGGGCTGCAACAGCCAAGCCAGAGGTGCAGTCCAGTGAACGCATGAGACTGACAAAGAACAAAGGAAAAGACAGAAATAATTAAATAAGGGTGTGACAGGGCAAATGCACGAAATCCATATAGGTTTAGGAGGTGGAAAAAGACATCAAACCATTTAGTTTAGAAGTGAGTTGAATTAAAAGCCTTTATTTTCATTGTATTTGCAAAGAAATGCAATGAAATTTAAAGTTTGATGCTTCGTGTCAGATAATGTGCTCTGCAGCTCTGTGATTTTCAGCAAACCAAAGGATGATTTAAGGTTTTCTTTTTTACATTCTCATAAGTCTGTCAACCTCCCCCCCCCCCCCAAACATAATTCCATAAATACCAACCATAAATACCTAAAACTCTCATGATAAACTTGCAACTCAAACAGCTTATCTTAAATATTTTAGCATCATCACCATTCTTCTCTTTGTGTTTGTTATTGGAAGTGGCAGCTGTCATCTACCTCTGACAGTGGTGAAAAATATACAAGATTTTTGCATCAAGTGTGTGGCGTTGTCAAAAAGCAGCACATCAGCACAAGTAGTGTTCCCTGTCCATCTGTCAACAGTACTATGTCACGTCATGTGGACCTAACGAGTCAGCAGTGAGTCAGCAACTTTTCTGAGGCGATAAGATCGAAGTAGAACTTGTTGTTGACCGAATTCGTTTCACCTTGCAACTGTGTTCACGATTACTTTATTTCATTCTCAGTTGTTCAAAAATAAGAAAGGTGTGTTATTAATCACCTAGTAAATCATACACTCTTGGAACAATAAATGATTACGTAACGTTGTGTTTGACAGTCGTGAGAAAATTAGCAATGTTTTCTGCCCTGAGACAGCGACAACACTGACAGATCTCAAACCAGTTGAGCGAAGCCCTGAAGGAACGCTCCAGTCATAAATCTTCCCTGGTCCTTTTCACTTGTCGTGTCTCCATTACAGTCATGAACCCGGTAGGATCCACTGACCTAACAAACCACCACTCTATACCACTTGCTAATGCACCATTTTTACTGTTTGACAGCCACTAGTAAATTAAAGAATAAAAAAGGCAGCAAAGAAGAGTAAAAGAGAAGAAAAACAATCTGGATTGATGAGATCCACAGCTGAGCTGAGATGGTTGCTGTGTTTTGTTTTGCAGTTAGCATGCATTGCACAATAATCCTGATGAATGAAGAAAAAAAAACAAAACGCCTCCATATTTAAAGGGGGCATTGAGATTCCTGAACAGGGTGATCTCCTTCCTACATCTTCACCAGTCAACACTGCGTCCATACCACCCCCCAACCATCAGTTTTTTCAGCGTTTGCATCTCTCTTAGTAGGTTGCATAGACCTTTAACCTCTGAGGTGCATTAAGGTCTCCTTAGAACATTATTCCCAGGTGCATTATTAGGTGTATGTGTTAAGAGGCATCCCATAATAGGTGCAGTGCAAAATTGTTTATTGACGTAAATTGGAAGGCTGACTTTTGTCCACCTTAAAATCCTACTCTAATACTTTATGAACCCTGATTTCAGACGTGCACTGAAAATCCTGCAACAAAAATGGATCAAAGTGTTTAACATTCTAACTCCACATTTCAAATAAAAGTACCACATCATTCTCAGTCTTAAAATGTTTTCAGTTGTTCTTTTCTAACAAGAATTCAACTTTATCAAATGTTAGATGGGGAAAAGGAAGCTTTGAAGATGAAAATCACTCTCCGACTGTGCTGAGAATAGTAGGAAAAAAATCCCTCTATGTATTTTTATCTAAAACGTTCGGATAAAGGTGTCCGTATCTCGCTGCGCGCTGTGATGATGGAGCCCAATAGGATACGGTCACCATAGCAACATGCTCAAAGCTTAAACAAAAATGTTAAAAAAGTTATTTTCTTTCATGCCAATTAGTGGTAAATGGTAATAGTGACACAAACTATACTTTTATCTGCATTTATAGTTTTGAAAAACATTTATTAAAATGTTCATTATTATGACAACCTTATTGGAGCGACTCTGATGCAGCTATGAGACTGCAAAAACGTTAGGAGACTATCCCTAAAGTCAGTGTTTCTTATTTAAACCTTATTTTATAGTGTTTTTTAAATGCATTCTTCTTTTAGGAGTTTGGCTGCCTTTTAAAATAAAAGTCTACAAGTTATGTGTATCCCAACAAAGCGGCAGCAAATTTAAGCAAAACTATGTTTAACATTTCGATGAATTCACTGACAGCTGCTGGTGGAACTGACCGGAACATTTTTTTATCCCTCCTCTGGACCCCGTCCGTTTTCGTTTTTTCTAATGTGAATGTATTTGAAAGATTTTTTTTCTTATTGTGAGCAAATGCTGTGTATGCTTAAAAAAACCTGAGGTGTGCAAACTCATTAAACGGTGATTAGAGGCATTGTCATATCTGCATGCACCACTAGGTTGATCAATAAGACTTCTTTGCTTTTACACTTGCTGAGCTGCAGAAATAGGTGTGTGTGTGTGTGTGTGTGTGTGTGTGTGTGTGTGTGTGTGTGTGTGTCTTAAGTTTGTGCTTCTGTGCGTGTTTGTATCAAAGCTTGCACCTGGCCTCGTTGTCTGTGCTCCAGAGCCCAGAGGGATGCGATAAAGCCGCCCTTGTCTACATAACCATAAAAACGAAAACACTCGCACACATGCAGACTCTTGATGCTCAGCTGCATCAGGCGTATGTCCGCATTTAAACTAAACAACTATGTGAATGTGTTGACAACAGATTATTATGGGTGCTTGAGTGTCGGTCTGAAATGACTCCACTCCGCTGGTATTTCCGTGAGAGGAGGAATCTTCAAGCTTTTTAATTCACACATACACTCATAAACTCCTATTATCATATTCTTCATTCTCGTTAAACCCTCTGACACTCAGCCCCCCCCCCCCCCCCCCCCCCCCCCCCCCTCTTACCAGTTTTTTTTTCTTCTCTCTCCGCACCTCCCATGATTTCTGGCAGAGGCCTTTTAAAGGTATAGCAAAGAAGTTTGAAGGATCTAAAGGGAACCGGCAGTCCCAAAAGGTTGGGAAATGGAGATCATATCATCCCGGATCATTTTAGAGCCAGTATTTATTCAGTCTTTGCTCTGTTTCTGGTCCTCACAGAAATGTGAACTGCTGAATGCACCACTATGTTCAGAAGTGAATAGCTGACTGTGTGTCTGCTGGTTGATCATGATCAGGAGTTGTGCAATGCATTACATACGATACCCCCTCATAACCAGTACCTGAAGCCTGTGTTTTTACACTTTAAGTCTATTTTTCATCTATTTTATACTAGATGAATGAGGACCCCATATCCTTTCCCTCTTAAGCTGAAGCTTGAAGTCCGAGGTCACGCCAGCTGAAGGGCTCTGGCTGGTGTGACCTTTTCATCTTTGGGGTCTAGTCCCACTTCTTTGAGAACGGGGCCTCGTTAAAACGGTTTTTTGTGGCCTTGAAAAGTCTTAATCAGAGTGAAGAGTGATCCGAAGTACGGCGGCCTTAAACTTCAAGCTGTGGGACCCCTTTATGCTGAATGGATGTCATTTTAAAAGCTTGCGTTTGTTTCAAATTTCTGCTAATGTTCATTTGCACGAGTAGTCTGAAGAAGCCTTCAGCGTGGAAAAAAAACAGTCCCAAATAGAGGGATAAAAAACTAATATTTTACACATTTAACATTTTAAAATTTCCATGTGTGAAATGTGAAGCATTACTTTACAACACATGAAATGGTAAACTTAAAACAGTGCTCAGGGAAACACAGTTTATGGCTTTTATAGCTTTCTGTGACAGTTGGTGGAAAAAGTGAAAACACACAAGTGGGTGAATCAAAGTTGCTACTACTGATGCAAAACTTCCAAGAAAGTGATTTGATAACCAGCTGTTTACTAACTGGCCGCACGTGTTGCTTTTTCTGCCCTTCACAGAAAAGCAGCTGGACCACAGTGAAAGGGAACAATCGGAGAATCAAATGTGGCCAAAGCAAAACGGCCGAAAAACACTCAAATGTGATGTCGATCATTCTTTGTGAGCTCAACCTCTCAGATAACTGCCCTTTCAATTATGCTATTGATGAAATAATACATGGATTAGAAACCCTAGAACTGCGGTCAAGTCGCCAAACGTTGAGTCAAAGTCCACGCTTGAGTCCGCAGGGTCTGATTCCAAGACAAGTTCATGTCATTTAAGAAACATGGACTCAACTTGTTGATTACAAATCGAGTCCAACCCAAATGGCCTAGGTGTTGCAATAAACAAAAAGAATAGAAACCTAAGGAATGGTCTTCGATTTACAAGTTTAATTAAGTTAATCGATGTTCGAATCAAATCCTCCAAGCCTTAAAAGTAGGGCTTGTGTCAGACTCGAGTCTGAGTCCTGGATTCTGGAGTCAGTACGGATGCTCTTGGGCTGTGGGAGGGAGCCAGCGTACCTGGAGAAAACCCGTGAAAACTGAGGTCTTTATAGGAAGCATTTTCTTTCCCCTAGCAGTTGATTTAATACTTGAATGATATTCATATTATTTTAAAAAGGTGAAAACAATTTAGCAAATTACAGATGTAAAGTATCTTGTTGCTTTTTGAAAACTTCACAACTTTTCTGGAAATAACAGACCTGGTGAGCAGTGGGGCCTGCAAGCTTCGAAAATAAAAGGGACTGTAGGCTGCTGGGGCGAGAAATCGGTGAGTCAGTGATGCCCTGAGCAAGAGAAGCATCTCCGGAGCGAAATGCTGCATTAATAAGTTCAGCAGGGCCATACGTGTGGTGGCTTCACCCCCGCCACCAGGCTGCTGACTCAGCATTCCTGTTTTGCAAACATTTTAGTTGTATTACTTGCTCTGATACATATTCATGCAGGACGAAGGCCTGCAAACAAAATCTGGAAAACGGACGAGGCACATAAGACTTTATTTAGCATATTTTTTACACCCAACACTTGAACATTTTGTTTCGATGTCTACACATCATATCCAGACCTGTAAAAGGGTTTACAAGTCAGTGATGTAAATCTATTTAAAAAGTGTTGAACATGTGAGCCTGAAACTCCGAAGAACTCGAACCAAACACTCATCATCTCTCGCTTCTTGAGCCCTGCAGGGTTTTCCATGATGAAGGAATCTCTGCTCCAAACATGCCACACAGAGACTCGAACAAGCACGTCGGATAGATCTTGGTGGTAGTCATGGGAGAGCAGGTGACCGAGGGATTATGTCATGTTTGTAGAGTTAACTAGGAGGTGTCATCTGAGAGCTTCAATAACAGCAATATCCACCTAAAGTTATTATAGGGCTTAAAAAAGTTCAGTCACTCTTATATCTGTATTCCCTCTTGAACAGTTTGTATTCTCCCCTTTTTTACTCCTATAATTATTTATTTAAATTTTTGTTAAGTTTATATTTTTATATTTAAAAAGGCTTTTCTTTTAATATTAATTAATTAGAAATGTGTAAAGTGTAAGTTACCTGGGTTAAGGTCTTGTTTTGAGACACTTAAGTTTGAGTTAATCAAAGGTTAGACATTAAAACCACTAAATGGATATTTTAAAAACTATGCATCAAAATTTTAACAACACTCATTTAGATATAGGACTTTCCTCTTTCCTCGCAATTTAAACCCAATCATTTGTTCAATTTTAAATTCTAGTGTGGTCATTGCAACATTTCTGTGTTACAGGATAGGAACGTATGTGTTCGCGCTGTCTTGTTAAACGGTTTAAAGTTTTTCTTTTTTACTCACATTTGACTGATGGAGGCAGCATCTGCATGCTTTCATGGCGTGAAACCAAGGTCAAGCACGCGTGTGCCATTAACTGAGGTCTATAAAACAGCTCTGACTGTATGTTCATTAGTTCTTTTGTTCTGGACACAATTTCAGCTGTGAATCGAGGAACAATAAAACAAATTGTGGAAGTAAAAACCAGCTATTAAAAATGATTAATTCTGTAGTAGGTGTCAGCAAAATCTATTCGGATCCATTTGGTCTTTCTAGCAGACGCGCTGTTTGTGCTGGCCAGGTGTGAGAGTGTGTCTCGTCGCTGAACAAAGAAACCGGAGAGGATGATGTCATCTTTTTAACGGCTGTATGCCCGTCTTTGTGTGTTGGCAGAGTGGAGGTGCTTCGTTTCCTGAGGTCACCTTTCTCACATGCAGAGGACACACACACACACACACACACACACACACGCTCTCTCTCACCAACAGTTTAGACAGCCTTGTTTTTCACTAAGTCTTGTTTGATACGTCATGCCTTCTCACACAATCTCTGGTCGAAGTGAGTCAGAAGGTTTTTGCACTCAGGGACTCATGAAACTCTGGTCCAGAAAGGAAAAAGATGTTTGCTCATTAACGTCTGTTGTGATGTCATCTGCATAGATACTGTGTGTGTGTGTGTGTGTGTGTGTGTGTGTGTGTGTGTGTGTGTGTGTGTGTGTGTGTGTGTGTGTGTGTGTGTGTGTGTGTGTGTGTGTGTGTGTGTGTGTGTGTGTGTGTGCGCGCGCTTTTGGTATGTAAAATACCTCGTATGTGTCATGGGTTCAGAAGATATGACTCGGCACTGATGTACTAAGAACAATTCTCGTGTTTATGGAGGTCGGAGGAGGTAACATTTGGACCCAATCAGGCACGTTTGTGTAGCATGGATGGTTTTTAATGAATTGGTACACAAATATGTAAGTTGTATTTTAGAGGCTTTTGCAAACCACAATCTGAGATCACTCCAGCTGGTGCCCACATGGGTCCGGGGAGGTCTGTGTCTGACTGGACGGGTCAGCGTGAGTCAGTTTACATCTGGAGTAAATGATGCTTATCTATAAAAGAAGGAACGCTCTTACGTAAACCACACTTACGCATATTCTTGGAGCCTAATATGTTGAAGTGGAATCAATAATTAAAAATAATGCTCCCGAATGACGGTGATTTTTTTTTTTTTTTTTTTCCCTTCTGATTTTATGTCTAATTAACTGTCTTTGTGACATAAGTTGCCACAATGACTGTTGCCGTGTGTCGCTGTGAGGTGGTGGTGTTGGTAGTTTGGTAGAGGTTTCTAATCAACGTCCTGTGAACTAATTTACAACACATACTTATTTTGTCACATTTATTTTTACCACATACTGGCTGTGTTTGTGAGTTAATTCCAGCTGATATAAAATTAATGAAAATAATTAATAGATGGCCAGCAGCTTGTCATCAAGATGCAGGAGCCTGTTCATGACCCATTTGCATCAGGTCTTTTCTAGCAAGGAAACATCTTGGACATGGAGAGCCCTGACCGTCGAGGACCTGGAACGGAGAGCACCGATGTATGCAGTTAGTCTGGTGCTGATGCAGCTCGAGTGACCGCTTGTGATCGACGACATGCAAATAAACACATTGAATACGTCATACACAGTCAGCAGTGGAGGTGAAAAAACTGGGCATCAGCAGTGATTCTGTCAATAGTCCTGGAAAACGTAATTCGGTAATCTGAATTAAATTTTTAGGGTTTTGATCCGTTTTGATAAATGTTTGAGCACACTTTGTGACATAACAGATGGGACATAAGAGCAAACTAAAGCCACAAAATAAGCATAACTGTTGGATGGGGTTTTCATTGTGATCCAGGGCAGATCTGTGTTTACACTTTTATGAAAAATGGAGCTTTATGCCTCCCAGACCATCTCGGGATCTAGTCTCACGTATCCAGTTTGAGTGTGTTTACCTCTGTATGCCTTGCATCTGCCCGGATGCATGTTAACACCAAGCTTGAACTGCCTCTTTTAGGTCCAGACATGTTATCACCTTATAAGGTTGGCAGAGCTCTCAGAAGCGAGTCTCTCTGGAACCAGTGTTTGCTGTTCAAACACAAATATTAATACAGTGTACTGTTGTTGTAGCCTTTGGCCTTATCTTGGCTTTAAAATTATTTTCTCAATGAGGCAGTGTGTGACTGTGAAATCCTGCACTGAAATTGTCTATTTTTTTTCTTCACCATTTCTGACATGGTTTGACACAGTTGTCCCACCTGAATTTTATTTTATTTTATTTCTGTTGTCCAAAATCCCTGCTCATGGCATTACCAGAGAAGAAAACTAACATTTTATTGTTGAAAACCAGGTTTTGCACTCACAAGAAACAGTTTAGATTTTTTTTTTGTTTGGCTATTACATGGAAGAATTACCATACAAAAGACTTTATTCTGTGTTTTTTTTGCACATCTTTTTCACATCTTCCGTCTCTCCGTTCCTTTAATCTGTAGTTCTCACGGTTTGACACCAGCAGACATCTGTTCTGTCATTTTTGCAGTTTCTGACCTCCATCACGTTTGACCTTTTCACACACACACACACACACACACACACACACACACACACACACACACACACACACACACACACACACACACACACGTCCCCTATGGCTAAACCAAAATGGGTTAATCTCTCATCACTCCGACTGCGGACTGTGTTGAATGATTCAGGACCAGGGGCTGGGTGGCTCAGGTGTCGCAGCCCCTCTTTTCACAAAGGGAAACCTGATCATGTGGCAGTTCAGACACACATGCATTCGCTCATACGGTCCTCAAATATGATGCAGACATCTTGTTTTTCTGTGAAAACATTTTATCACTGTTAGTTGTTAAAAAGGGCTTGGTGAAGTTGCTGTCTTCTGGCCCCTTTACATCTTTTTAGGCGGAAATTTGCAAAACGTGCATCGATTCTCATCATCACATCTTGAGCATTAACTTCCGTTGCGATGAAGACAATTTAGATCAAGTAAATGAATGAGTGAAATTGTTATGCAAGAAATATGTTAACAGGCCAGATCCACACTCCCAACAAACTACGTATCTCTGTTCACGTACCGTCGCCCATATTTTATGTTGAGTTTTGGAGTCTCACTGCGTTTCCTTTCCTTGAACTAGTCCAAACTGGAAACATTGGATTCTGTCTGTTTAGAAATGCTGAAAGTGTGGCTGGTTGCCTGAGATCCTCGGCACAATTGTGGAAGCAATTAAGCTGTTGTGAATGAGGTTTCTCTTTTTTATGACCAACTGAATCACAATGAGTGTTTACTCAGCCTATAAAACTGTCATCTGCAAAGCTTTTCAATTCTTATTGACTTTCTGCACAGCCAGTTCATGTTGGAAAATGTTCTCTTTCTGGACGTGTCATTAAAATAGAAAAATGAAAAGTATCAGCATTGTCACATGGTGCTTGTTTATCTAATAAGGAAAATATCAAAATGAAGTTTTCTTAATCTTTCTTTTTCCTGATTCCTTTCCAGGGTAGACATGTTAAGACGGGACAACTGGCAGCCATCAAGGTCATGGACGTCACCGAGGTCAGTAAAACAATTAAGCATGCACTTAATCAGACGGACAAATATAGACAGCTGTGCAGAAAATCATGTGATGTATGTTGACCTGAGGATGGCAAGTTGAGCTGTTTCACAGCTAATATTTTGACTTGTCACATCTTTGTTTCACAAGTGGGAAATTCTTACATCTGCACATGTTATGCAGCTGAGTCACCACCGACTGCACCAGCGCGTTCACTGCTGTAAAAGTTAAAAATCTTCCAGTGGGGGGCAGGGGGCTAATAAAGACTTTGAAGCCTTTTGCAGCCGTTGAGAGCCAGTGCACGTCCGTGACAAGTCACGAGTCCCTCTCAGGACCATGCCCGTTCTTCCATGCTGGCTGTACAAGCATGGATACTTGATTGGACAGATGTGGACTGTCAAACTGTCAAAAATGTTGAACATCTGGTCATCTGGTGCTAGTAGGTCTTGGCATTATGTACATACAACTTAAGATTAACAGTGACATGTACATTTTTGCATGTGGCACTATTGATTAAACAATAATGAAGCCAAAAAATACAAATCACAAGAGCAGTTCTACAATAAGTACCCTCCCACTGAGTCATTGATTTAAGAAGGTAAGTTTTATGCAGGTTCTGCTGATCATTACTCCTTGATGAAGTGGTCATCAGCAGATGTGCAGGCCACTATAAAAACAGATGTTTTGGCAGTTTCCTGTTCTGCAGCGTTGAGTCTTGTGTTAACAGAATAACAAGAGACAAAAACATAAGATATGCTCTTAGAGAAGCAGTGTCTGCTGTTCATCAGTGTAGACAGGATTATAAAGACATTTTCAACAAATTGGAGTTCAACAGTTTGTAGTACTGTAAGAAAGAGTGAGTGACACTTGAGACATTCGTCTGCACAGAGAAATCTTAAAAAAAAGAGCTAAATCTCAGACACTCACCATCAAATCTACTCCAGCAAAGGCTGCAAATTATAAGAATGAAGCTTCTCGATTATCTTAGTCAAAGTCCAGAGCTTAACCTAATTAAACTGCTGTGGTGGGACCTTCAGAGGAGCTGTGCATGGAGCTGCGACTGGTCAAAAACCTCAATGAACTGAAGCAATGTCGTAAAAGAGAGTGGACCAACATTACTCCAGACTGATGCGATGGAGGAAATGACTACTTCAAGTTATTGCTGCTAAAAATAGATGTACAATAAAAATACAATATCTGCATAACTTTAGCATATAACTAAATTTAGATAAATTGATGGGTAGATGAGGGGAATTGTTTTCTCACAGCAGCAAGTTACGTTAACAATTTAAGTGTTTAAAATGGAAAAATAACAAGTATGTCATTATTTATAAAATGGACTAACAAGAATAAAATCAAATAGCAATAAAACATTGTTAGGGAATAATAAAAGTTGCTTCACCTACATGGTGAGAATGAGAAAGTTGGGTTTATGAGCTAAATCGAAGGCACATAACAAAATCCTGATGGGAACACACTTTTTATTTTACAGCATTGAACGAGTATAAACCAAACTTCTGCTGAATGATTGCTTTTTAATGCTGGGACATATCTGGTTTCTGTCTTGAGGAAGTAAAACTACTCTGTTGTTGACTTAGTGGAAACAGTTTGTACACAGCTGTATTACAGAGACGGCAGATTTACTGTAGCAGGGATGAGAAGAAAAAAAAAGAAAAGGAAAGAAGCACTGAGATGGGTTTTGTGTTGGAAATGGGCCTGTGTTTGCAGGAGGAGGAAAGCTGGTTACATATAGCTGTTGGGTACATCTGTTGGTAAAAGACAAACACCAGACCATCAAACACCAGACCATCAAACTGGACCCTAAAACAGTCAGTGGAAATGTACCTTTAAACTACATTAAAGCACACATTTTATTGATTTGACATGATAAATGTGTGCACATTTTTATTTAATTAGTGTTTCCTAAACTTGCTTCCTTCTCCTCTCTAGACTGTCGTGTAAACATTTCTCTGGTACTCAGTCACACAGCTTCCAGTGCTTCTAGTTTATTGTTTTGAGGGGATTTCTTTTCTTCTTTTACTCATGAAGGCAGTTTAGTCAGTAGGCTTTGTTTCTCTGTATATTTTGAGCCAGTCCCACAAGGTTAAATCAGGACCAAGGACTGTGTTCTAGCTTTTTTTTTTTTTTTGGTAGCCTGTGTTTTTTTTTAACCAATACAGAAAATGCTCTGGTTGTCTCACCGAACTACAGCTCGGACCAATGTTTTTTTTTTTTTGTTTTGTTTTTTCTGCCTTGTCTGTTACTCTTCATTGAACCAGCAGCTAAGAGAGACAGCTAGAAAAATATTCACCAACACATATTTGAGGTCACCGAGTTGTTTTCTGCTGAAGTGGGATGAAGGTACGAACGGTCCTTTAATCAGGGTCAACCGTCACACAGAAGAGGCTTGTTCTGTCTGTCTCTGACTACAAAACCCTGCTGCTTTTAGCTCAATCCATAAAAACCCTGACACTTCATCTAAAGTCTAGTATTTAGGTCAGAGTTTGTGTCATGACTCTTCGTACGGTACCGAGAAGCAGCAGACTTGTATTTCTATTTGGATTATACAAAAATGGATTTTACCTTTTTGTATAATTTGGGGAAAATAAAATGATTATGTAATATTATGAAAGTGTCTACATTTTTTTTAAAGTGATATTTGTCTATAATATTTTCTGTCAACCTAAACTTAAAAGCACCACAGTGCGGCTGTTCTGAAATAAGATGCTAGACATCGATAAAAAAACAAAACAATATACAAATGGTAGCCAGTCAATAAGTCTAGTCTAAATTTGTGTTGGAATCATCAACTATGATGAGGCTCAGTATGAACATCATCATTTGTTTTGTTTTTTTTGCAGAAAGATTTAGAGCAGTCCTTATTCCAAAGACTAATCTTAAAAAAAACTTGATTCAGCCTTAAGTTATCGTGTAGATGAATTCTGTTACAGCAAACGCCTAACCGAGGAATACTCTGGTATCATGGTGAGTTATTCAGTTTAAAAATTCATAAACCATGGTCTGTACCAAGTACTGGATCGTTCTAGGGGGAATATTTCTTTTTTTTTCTTTTCTGCATTTCCCTGTAATCCCCTCACTCGCTGATGAATCCAAGGACTCACTTTTAAGACATCCTGCTAAGATCTCGTGTTCAAATGTTGAAAAAGCCTGCTGTGACTTTGGGGGCTTTCAGGATCCAATCTGCATATCCGACCGCTGCGATCAAACAGGGGCAGTAGGGAAAAGGGACTTTCGATGGGGAACGTGTTTATGTTTTCATTCAAGCTGAATCACTGCAGAGAGGTGGACATGTTGGGAGTTCAGGATTTGGCTGCCACTTTTATCTTTAGTTGAGGAAAATGTTTACAGTGCTCCCTTTTCCACTCGGTTCTGCCGTTTTCTAAAATAAACATGTGCAGTTTGTCTGGACACCTGCCAGGCTGACAGTTGGCCGGAGGAAGCTGTTTGCTTTGGGAAAGCTTAACATTTTGCACCTACTGTATGTAGACTCATTGATTTTATTTGTGCATTTAAAAACCAGAGAAGAGAATGACATCAGTTTTCTACCATGTCATAGATGTAAAACTACATGCCACATGTCTGTGTGTGTCTGTGTGTATGTGTGTGTGCATGTGCACGGCTACCCTCGACTCCCAGCGCACGTCTCTGCACATGCTCTCTGACCCACATGACACTTAGCAGAAGATAGAGGCTGATCAGAGAAAAAAGTGGATCCTTTCAAAAGAAAAATGATTAAGACTGACTTTGGTAAAGCTGCTAAAGGGTGATAAATGTCCCATAACCTGAGAAAGCTTGCAAAGATTTACTAAAATAATAATTTGTATCTTACACATATACAGAACTGCTGAAAGACCTTTCTTTTCTACTTTTTAAAAACACCAATCATCCCAGATGACTGGAGTTTAACATACGGATCCTCTCATTGGCAACGCAGCATGATGCTGGGGAACTAGATTTCTGGCGTTTTTTGTGGAAGGTTATTTGACTTTTGACATCTCGGCATTCTCACAGGCTGAGCTTCCTCCAGCAAGACAATCTGCTCTGCCACAATGCAAAAACAACCCATGAACAGCTTGAGGAACTTAAACAAAGACCCCGAAATGTTGACTTCCTGTCTCCCTGTCTCCCAGTCATGGAGTTTAAGTCATTTATGCATGCAGCGACCTTGCTGGAACTCTTCTCAATAAGAGAATGCATCAAAGCGAAGTACCACAAAAGACTCTGATTGAACGGTGTATGGGAAATTGGAAGTCTGAGGTCTGCACACATGGAAAACATGTCCATTCCTCTTGCATCAGAATCTGAGACACTGCGAGTGTCATTAGGGATGAGAGATAAGGGATGTCATTATTTGTGATATGTTATCTGCCTACCTATTGAGCTGTGACAAATTCAATTCACAGAAGTCTCGCGCCCACAGGAACCAGTAGATCCTCTGCCAATATCTTGATTCACAAGCAGCTCCCATGTTGATGCTCTGTCATTCAGAACTGTTTTAAGGCATATGTGTTTGCAATTTGCATAATTGCGTCATCCAGATCCAGATTCAGTTCCTATTTCAAGCACCAGCCTCCTCAAATGTAAATTTGGAAACAGCTTCCGGCAGCAGTCATTGAAGCACATTGTTGTGAGATATGAGAGAGCACACAGGGCCTATCCTGGGAGCGCACACCTCATACCGTTCGCAAAACAGTTTAGACTTCATTATTTTCTCAAATGACTCATTCCCCATGTTTGCAGCTCAGCCGTAGACATTTGCTGTCCTTTCTCAGCGCAGTGTTGTGCGTTTGATAATCCTAGTCCCAACTCACACCAGACGTCTAAAACTCAAACAGTGCATCTACAGATTGTATATTCATGTTGTCTTATGGGCAACACTTTGGGACTTTAAATTAATATGATCTCAGTCATCTGGCATTTATGGTGGAGTTTAAGAGGAGAAGAAGGAAGGGAAAGAGCAGGATGAGTGAAACATTAGACTGGGATAAAGCGTGAGCTTGGATAAGGAGAAAAAGAGTGAGGTTTTTTTTTCCTTTCTATGCTTCTCTAAAAAGGTTCATCTGAAGTGCAGTGGGATTATAGGAGGAGCCACTGCCGCTCGTCTGCTCCCCTCTTCAGCCCTCTAATGTCCATTGATCCATTTGTCCTATAATCTACACCCTTTTGTCTCATTTGTCCTCAGTTTCCTGTGTTGTCTCCCTCTCTCTTACTTATCTACACCCAGCTCTGCTTCTCTTCCTCTTTCCAACTCCCACCATCTTTCTTCAGCTCTGCGTCTTTGTAACGCAAGACCACAAAAGAAATAATAACGTCACCTTCATCCCTCGTGGGTAACGAGAGCAAAACAGAAAGAAGTGGGAAGACAGATGTAGCTGCAGCAGCTGTATTCTGCATCTCTGGCCGCTGCTGGTGACTTGATGTGATGCAGCCAGGTTTCAGTTGGAAACTAATCGGTCTTGATTGGTGAGAAAACTGCAGCAGGCGTGATTTTCTCGACCTCTTGTTTCCCCTCTGGGAATTGTCTGCTTTTCTTTACATGTTTTTTTTTTTTTCTCCCTCTGGGAGTTTTTCTCCTGAAATGAAATACACTTTAAAGGTGTGTGTCACTTCCCATTGCTTCCCACTGCTTCCCACTGCTCACCGTCTAAAGGTGTGAACGCGGAAAGTGGGTAGACGTGGAAGGGACGGTATTGTACACTCCCGCCCGCACTATGAGAGAAATGAGTGTAAAAGAACAGAATGAAATCACATGGAAACAATTCAAAGCTGATCAGTGGTTTAAAATAGCAAAAAGGGAAAAAGACATGTTGAAATGAAGCAGTTTTATTTTTCATTAAGTTTGATGCCACAAGTTTGCAGAAGAGTGTATTTACTGCTACATAGTGTATTTTCTTTAACCCATCATTACCCGATGAAAACTCACCCCCCAGCATACAGAGATTTCTTTAGTTTTCTATAGTCTTCTGCAAAGTGAAATCTTGTCATTTTGAATTAAATATATTTTTACTTTTAATATATTCAGTGATTATTCTTTTTAAATGTTGTAAAATTGTGTAGGCGATATTCAGTTTTTTTTGTTGCCAACATCCATCCATCTACATACAGTTTAGAGTGACGAGTCAGGTACATGCGCATGTTTGTAATCCTCAACTAAAACTTGGGATGCATTTCTGCCTTTAAAAGAAACAGGTGTTGTTTCTTGCAAAAAATTCACTTTCATTTGAATAAACTCATAAAGTGTCATATATTTAAAGACGAAATGTGTCAGACGGTTTAAAGTTTTGTCTGGAGCGAGGCCCTCAGGGTCCCTGGTTGGCTGTGGGAGACCTGTCAACGCCTCTCGGCCTCTAGAAGCCAAAGCCTCCATTTTCCATTATATTTCCGGTTTGTGGCGGTCCGCTCCCCTGGGGTCGTGGTTCTGTTCGCTCCGCTCTCATTGTGTGCTGTGATGCTTTAGCAACAACATGGCCGCCACTGAGTCTGCCCACCGCTTCATGCCCAGGAATGATAATGAGCAGCTTCAGGAGGCCTTGTTTTGAAAAACCGACTGACACGAGGGAAAGTGAGACGAGGATGGTGAAGGAGAGATGTGAGGACGCACGCCGGAATGACGCGTCATATGACTGTGGCACTAAAGTCATTATCAGAGACGCAAATAGAAAGTGACGCTACAAGGACGACGGGGACAGCGTGAATATTAAATGTAGAGGCGTGTTGAGACTCAGACATGGCGAGTGTAGGACAGAGAGAGGATGGCGTCGAAGTCTGGGTGAAGTGTCCTAACATCTGGGTGCCGCTCCGATATCAGTCTGGCGTTTCATTGTTTTGAACATTTATCTGCGTATTCTTGAGCTCAATGTGGTCACTGACATCTTGGCACTTAACCACACTCGTGTGCTGCAGCATTGATTACTCATCAAAGACCACATGAAATCTGTGTATGGTGGGAATAAAGAAGTGATCAATATGTGTTCATTTTAAAATGTAAAACCTCAGCTATGGCTCGGGCATCAACAGACACTGTTCTTCAGTGTGTAAACCCAGTTTTTGCAGCCTAGTGTGGATGGGAACGCAAAAGCATTTAGGAACAATTAAGTGGTGTGATCAATTAACGTCATGATCGGGTCTATTGGCTCACTATGCATCGTTCCCTTAACCGTCACGCCTGTATTCTGCAACCAGCAGTGGAGATAACACACCAGCCAACAACGGTGCTCAGATCATTCTGTTGTTGCAGTATGTGAAGTCATGTTTGGTCAGTTTTACCAACTGTTTCAGTTACTGTGTTGAATTAACGTTAATAAAAATAAAAATGAAGAACAAAGGCTCGTTTGTGTGTGGATATCTTTCAACACAGATGACTCACGTCGCATTTTTAAAAAAGGTTTCACAAACGTTTCACAAAAATTTAAAGTAATTGCATTAAAAGAAGTTTTTCTTTTTTTAATTGTGCATTCACTTTTAGCATTTATTTTGCTGCTTGGCTTTTCAATTCAATTTAGTTCAGTTGAAATAATGGCCATTTCAATACAAATTGTCTCTAGGAACTTTTCAGACCCAAAACATTGACTTATTTAATCTCAATTGTAATAGCATCCCTTGTTTACTCTCCGCTTTTTCTCTTTCTTATTTTATTTCGCTCCAGTCGTGTTTTGTCAATGGCTGCAACAAATGCACATTACTGCCATCACATGGTCAGCAGTGTTAATTGTTCGCTTAATGGTTCTTCAGTGGCACCGCAGTGCAATGGAGGTGAGGAGGGGGTCGAGCCTGTCAGACGTTCCTGTCTGGGGGGTGAATAGAAACACACCTAATGACAAGTGAAAATATCCCCTATTGAGAGGAAAACGTAAGCAAACAGAGGCAAGAAAAACTCCCCTTTTAAGAGGAAAGCAGCCCGGGGCGGATCTGGCTCCTGAACCCATTTACCCTTGCAAACACAATGTTAACCTTACACGGAACAGTTTTGAAGGAATTTCAAGGTTGTAGACAAATTTCCGAAGTCAGAAGTAAATCATGACGAGTCTTACCTTTTTTTTTTTTTCCTTTTTTTTTTTTTTTTCCTTCCCTTTCTTGTCAGTGTGGACATCGTGCACACGCTGTATGTACGATACACCGAAATTAGTCTCTGCTTTTAACCCATCAACTAGTTTCACTAGTGAGCAGTGGGGCTGCTAGCAGGGCAGCTCCCAGGGGAGCAATTGGGAGTTAAGGGCCTTGCTCAGGGGCCCCCAGTGATTTACCATTGTGGGCAGCCCTGGGCTTGAACCTGGGTCCTCCATGCCCAAGCCCAACACTGTAACCACTAGGCCACCACTCCCCACCTGAGTGGGGGGGCACGCCCATGACCTCAGTCCATAGGTGTAACGTCTATTCTCTCTCGGAGTTACGACAGAATCGGAGGTGTGTGATATTATTGCATTAATTACATTCATATCTTTAATATGAACAAAAACTTGAGTGTCTTGGGTTCATATAGTCATATGACTCACAAATAGTCAAATAGTCATGTAATCATGTAAATAGTGACCCAGTAAGATGCCCAGTCTGCTAGATCTTTAGCCTGCAACCCAAAGTCTTAAGATCTGAGAGGCTGCCGTATGTTATTCCTTAAGAGTCGCTCTCATTTTTTTTGCCAAGACATCTCGTGAATAGTCATTGAAACAGAATAAAATCTTTATGATGATTTTTTTTTTCTCTCGGTGTGATTCTGGTCCTCCTCTCTGCTTGGTCTTGTCAGAGGTGGTATTTATGGCTCACGGTGTTTGATGTGTAGGAACGCTCCTGCTGCGTTTCTTCTCCTTCACTCTGGCCGCGGCGTATGTAATTATTCCGACTGCTTCCAAAAGCGCTCGGATGGCTGACGTTTTCATAGGATGTTCTGTTGACCAAAGAAGGTAGTGCTGTCTCTGTTAACTCTCTTCGCATCGTTTAATACACCGTAGGTTTTGTTTTTCCTTCATGCCCCTGCGTTAGTTTTATATTATTTTTTTCTTACCGACTGACCGGTTGACTCGTGTGTCAGCCAGATCACCTGCTGGGTGAATCCTGGCTCACTGATGGCGTGCTGCTGATGAGTGGATTAGCAGGAGGATGAGCTGGCCAGCAGTCTGGTTTGCTGGCTTTCTGACTGACTTGTTGGCTACTTGCCTGGCAAAATAACCGGCTGCATTTTGGTCTTTAAAGCAGACACCAAGCAGGCTGATGGTGACTCAAGGGATTGGCTGACCAACTAACCCTGCCGTCTTCACAAGACTGTTTTAGCTGCTGCACAAGTCTTTGAACAGTAATTTTAAAAAGAACAACAAAAAAAAAAACCGTCAGAATGGTGTTTATATATACACTCTCATTTAGAAGAAACTTTTATTCAAAATGACTTACATGCTGGTTTAACCAGCAACAAGTAATCCCTTTACCCACTGAGTTACAGCCATCCCATAACTGGTTACCGTGGTGTAGTACTGGGCTGCAACACATCGACGTCTCCCGTCCAGAACCTGCGGCTCACTCAAAGAATAGTTGCACTGAAGGTTTCAGGCAGCTGAACTGCCAAATACAGGCGAAACGTAAACTAGTTTTCATGTTCAAACTGCAGGAAATTCTCTACTGATGAGCTTAACTTATTAAAAGCTTAGATTAAAAAAAAAAGTTAGTTGTATAATTAAAATACAAAAATATCATCAGTAATACTTTCTAAATGACTGACAGCATAAAAACTGCTTTAGGTTGGCTGAGTGTTCTGTATTTTTGAGATAATGAAGCGTAGCTGCATTAGATGCGTTTATATAAACTTTGAAGATAGTGCCTCTATCTTTTATTTTGAAATGCTGCCGTTTGGCGGTACACCCCTTCAGCCTCTGGGTCAGTCTGTAAAATGTCAGCAGTCATCAGCTGCAGAGCGTGATTAGACGTGTGTCTCATAACGGCTTTTGGCGGCGACTTTTAACACTGCTGTAAGAAAAAAGAAAACTTTCTTATTAGTTTTAACAAGCAAGCTGCACCTGACAGTCAACAGACTCGCGTAGCAACCTGCAGGGATAGACGTAAAGCTGGGATAATGTCGTTTGCTTGACAGTAGGTTGAAATATTAAACAGAGTTGTCTCAAAAACCAATGTTTTACATTTCTCTCCTCTGTCAATAGGCTGCTGTTATGTAACTTAGCATTCTGATGCGTTCTTTTTATGCTTTTGCTTCACATTGAAATTCATTGTTAAAAATCTTATGTAACCATTTTTAGTCACATTGCTTGATAAAGTGTCTTTGCTTCACAAAAAAACCCCCTCAAAGCATGGATTCTTACTGCTTCTTCAACAGATGTCTGCTTGCGATTCGTCTGGGCGAACCACAGGCATTACTAGACAATTGTTACTTGTTTAAAGCTGGTTAAGGTCCACGTGAAGCCCTCACCTAACCCTAACCTTATCACTGCAGCCACATGTAAAACAAACATGATAAAACAGTGATATCAGTGCTCTGATATCAATGTAATTGATAAGTAGTACAGTGTTGGTCAGAGTAGCTGTATCGGACAAATAGGAGTGTTTAAAATAACAACGCATATCAAATATTTGATTAATGACGAATTCAGAGAGTTTTCAGGTGGGGAAAAAAGGTTGTTGTTTTTTTTAATTCATTCATTAGGGATTAATATGATTTATGTCACTAATAGTGCATAAAATAAAGATAAATAAAATAAATATTATGGAAATTGGTTTTTGGACAAAATGATAGAAAAAAACAAATTTTCTTCGGACTGTAAACTGTATTGTGAAGGAATGTGAGCAACAACACAAACCTTATAGATTGGGTTCCTTATACTAACATTACTTGATGTAGGCACAAGAAACTGATAATACGCTTTTTCATAGTTTTTCAGAGACTTGCAATGTACATATACATTATACGTATATAAAATACACACTAAGGTGATAATATTTTGAATATTTCCACTTGCAAACATTAGTTTAACTTAAGCCGATAAGGAAAACTCTTCTTGACAAGGCTACTTTGCAGCCCGCTGCATTTAACTGAAATTACTCCTCCTGTAACACTAAGTCCTGACTTACTACAACTGTCGGTGCTCTGATTATATTGTTAGCTTAAGTGGCAGCAAATATATGAATGCATTTATTATCAAATGTGCTTAGACGCTACTAGACATTTCCAAATGAGTATATCAGACTGAAATGCAGCAGTCATGAGCACAGCAGACCAGTGTTCCTGTGAGGGACCCTTACAAACCTTTGAATGAATGTAGTTATGTCCTCTGAGTAGTTTCAACAGATAGTCTTATGACACAAGGATCAGATTTTTGCGTGTTGAGACATGAGGTGGAAGTTACAGAGACTTTTTTTCTGCCTTTGGGATTCGTGGAAGCCCACTCCAGCGTTTATTGGCCTAAAAAGCACCACGGCAGGCGCTGTGAAACGTGGCCATCCTAGTCAACGTGGGTAGTCCCACCAGCAGCACTGTGGCACGTTTAAAAAGAATCCCACGTGAGACTGTCCGCTCTGCTCATCTAAGTCTGTTTTGTTGTTGAAACAACAAATGCATTAAGCTGTGGAGACCACGGGTTAACGGTTCAGACTACCTCAGAAAACGCATCAACCACATCCAAGAAGAGGTTCTTTCTAGAAGTCGAAAAGCACGCTTGTTTTTTTTTTTTTTTTTTTTTTACAAGGATGATGACAAACACATCTTTGAACAGATAGAGCAGATACCCACATGACCCTCATGTGATCTTGAAACTTTCAGGCAAACTTACAATCTCATGAAACCAGCCTAACAGGCTATGGACTTGGAAGCTCTCTGCTTCTGAACCACTCCTGGTGGGACCTGAGCCTGCGGTGAGGATGAAGCAAAACTGCAGCACCGCCTACAAAACGTCCACCGAAGTGCAACAGTCAGGGAAGCTTGGACTGCAGAGCTGGAATATCTGTGCTGAAATATGCCCAAAAGTCCCGAACATCAGCGTGAAAAGTCAAACGGTTTTCCCCGTGTGCACACACGATGCTGCTGCGGTTTCCTCGGGAGACCTCGTTGCCGCCCCGATAATCGACCGTCTGTTATTACAGTGAAAATGTCAGGTCAGGTCTGGCCCGGTCGGGTTGCCAGATCAAATAATTGAGCTCAACTGTAGCAAAGCACTCGGAAATAAATGTCACCCTGCTTGAGAAACATGGCAGCGACGGAGAAGTAATCTGTTGATCTCTTATGTGTTTGTACTGTAATATCCTGAGACTGTTATGGGGAGAGATGGCGGTTCGCTTGGCTCTGTTATCGTTCAGGTTCAGGCTGGTTTTGCACGTTTGTTTGGAGTGATATCCGTTTATTTGTGTAGCTCGGAACTGTTTTTCATAAACAGAATGACAGACAGCAAATATTTTTTTTAAAAATGAAAAAAATACTTAGTTACTTCATCTCTTTCCTACTAAACACAGTGGAAAAGGGCTAAATACCAAACAAACATGTTATGAGAAATTGAAATAAACAAAACTCCACTTTCACACTTACTATGCACTTGCTTCACACCCAAAAACAAAGAATGATTGTACAACGATGCTTTCAGCCTTGACTTTTGCTTTTTGTTGCAACAAAGAGCAACACAAATGACCTTCTGCTGCGTCTATTGTCCCAGCTGACCTGATAATCAAAATGCAAAGTAAACATTTTCAATGCTGTGGTCTTCTGGTCTTCCTGTATGCCTTGAGCCTTTTTTATTTTCCATATGTGTATGCATGTTGATTTAATCCGATAATTTGCCAGTACTAACAGCGCCTCCGCTCCACAATGACGAGACTCCCTCTTTACCACATATAGGATGAAGAGGAGGAAATTAAGCTGGAAATCAACATGCTGAAGAAGTACTCTCACCACAGAAACATTGCCACATACTATGGCGCCTTCATCAAGAAAAGTCCACCAGGTCATGATGATCAACTCTGGGTGAGTTTACAAGACCGTTAACTATGCATGTCGTGTCTGACAGCAGCTTGTTACAGATTTGATGTTATTGGCTGGATTTACAAAAGTATTTATTTGCAATGCGGACCTTTCTGTTGTAGTGGTGCAGCAGCTGTTTGCACTTTGTTTTTATGGAGCCTTTACCTCAATCCACCTCTCCTCCGTCTTCCTCCATCACACCAACCAGCTGCACATCCTCTTCCTCCACATCCAGAAATCTTCTCTTTGGTAGAAAGATGCTGAAGACCAATATGTTCACTATCCCTCCTCTTTATGGCCAAATTATTTCATTTTAATCTTTCTTACTTTAGCTCCAAGACATCCAACCATAAACTAAATGAACTCGCCTTCAAAGGTACAATTCGCTGTGGTATAAGTCACATTTCTAGAGGCTCTCTGAGGGCTAGATGGGAAAGCTGCAGTGACGTAACAGCCAGTCAGCGGGTGGTAGACAAATAAAAATCACATAATCAGCTTTTTGTTTGCAAACAGCTTACAGTTACTCTGTTTCAGCCGGTCTCTCTACAGTTGTGTCAAACATGGTTCCCTTCATGCTGGAAAAGCTGCTTGTCGGAAGTAAAACCTTTTAGGACGGTTTTATGAACTACAATAATCAAAGACTGGGAGCTTCCTCTGGTAGTTATAAGAACTACAAAAAAACGTCCCATGGTCCAAAAGCACCTATTTGTAGCCCAACACTTGACTGTCTGTAACTGTGTCTGTAATGTCGCAGATCAGCAGATTGAAAACCCTCCAAACACTTGGTTCAAAAATTAGGTTTGTGTTGCTACAGTTGGACTTTGACATGCCTCACATACATCTGATATATGACCCAGCTTATACTAGTTTGGGCATAACGTGTGCAACACAGAAACACCATGGGAGGAAATGAAGAAAACAAATGAAGCAAAGTTGATCGTGGCGAGGAGAGGTAGGGAAATAGATCCAAGAGGAGAGATTTACAGCCCCACAGGTTGTTGAAGGCGGGATTACTTTATTTTATTACCCTGAGGAAAGATCTCGCTCTCATTTCATGATAGAGGTCTGCATTTGTTTTTACAGCTGCTTCTACAACCTTTTACACCCCCCGACTCTCTCAGCGTCAGGCTGTCCGCCACGTGAGCCCACGAAAGAAGGAATTACTGTCTATTAGTAATTAGTGTCTGCATCAGTTTTACGATGACCTTATCACCTCATCACTTAAGGCTGCCGTCTGAGGAAGAACACTTTGTGTGTTTGTGCATAAAACTGAACATGCCCCGCAGTCTTAAGCCTCTTTAAAAAGTAAACAATGCAGCCACAAATTAGGGGAGGGGTTTTGCTCCCGTGTTCATGGTTCTGAATAATTGTGTTGACCACAATAGATAGAGCTGCTCATGATCACATGTGTACAATAAAATTATCGGCGCTCTTTGTTCATCTTTCTTCACTCTCTTTTATTGTTCATCTTACAATAATGACTTTTCCCCAGAGAGAAGCAGACTGAAGCTCCTGATGAAGGATAGTAGCATACCCCCAGAGCCCATCTCCACAGTGTTTTGTGTTTTTGTTTCTTCCTTGTGTTCACGCTCAGATATTAAACTGCCCTGCGTTCACGTTCACTTCTCTGTGCAGATGTTCAGCTTGAGAACGTCTCTGGCGTGCTCGGGTTTCTCCTCACTTGTAAACCTACTGCTCTGGGGTTTTATTTTTTCTCTTTGGATTTCTGTCAATAATCCCAGATGATTGACAGCCAGATACGGTACCAATGTCACCGGTTCTGTGCAGGGTCACGTTTCACTGCACAGCATCCTCTCCACATCAGCACAGATCTGTTTATTTCTTTTTTTCCTGTTTATTACACTAACCTCTTAATTAGTCATTATGGGACACTTTACAGAGTACATTTTAATTAAATTCCTAAAATATACAATCTAGTTCATGATAGTGAATTTAAATTAATTATTTTAATTCATTTAGGTAATGATGCTATACTAATGTAAAAAGTGACTCACTAACGTGAAGATCAGGTGTAAATGTACAGTAAACCTTCGTCACTGGTGAAGCCAAGGAAGTCCGGCTGTGTCATAAATGCATTCAGTATTATTCTAAATTAAAAATACAGCACTTTGGCAGACACATTTAGTAGCTCACACATTCTCTTTAGGTACTGCTTAGGGATGCAGTTAAAGTTTTTTGTAATTATCTGGAACAGCTTGAGTAAGAGGTTAAATTCTTTGATATTAACAGAAATGTCTGCTTTCATCCACGTCTCTTCTCTACTGGTCTTGATAGAAAAACAAATCTGCTTTCAACATCTTATGAGACGCTGCTGGATCAAATATCTTGGATGGGGGGGGGGGGGGGGGGGGGGGGGGGGTGACTTCTCTCCTCGATCGTTGAAACCGTTCCACCGTCTGAAAGACGTCTTCAGTTCAACCTCACTGGTGTTCCAGGTTTATAAGCTGCTGGGACTTTGATCCTCGTGAGCTGATCAAGTCCCACGCAAATCAAGCAAAGTTGTTTTTTTTTTTTTTTTATTTAAGTTGGATGTTTTATTTTGTTTGTTTTTTTAATGAAAATACTGTAAATCTCTTTATTCAGTACAAAATGTGTGTCTTTTGGTATTACAACTCGGCTTTGGATTGGATTAACTTAATCCTATGGTTTGGAAGCAACTGATAAGAAAATTTCTATGCATTTACCGTGAATTTATTTATATGAAATAGAAAAAAAAACCTTCAAATGCAATAAAAAGAGGAATATCATGTGTGTTTTAGTGATACAGTTAAGTTTAGATTTGGAGTCACTTTTGTCACAAGACCTGAAGCTACTGAAATAAAACCGCCGAGATATTGACCACGAGTGAATGTGTGTTGTATATCCAACCTAAAATTAACTTCACTGCAGTATTTTTACGCCGAATGTGCTGTTAGTTTTATTTGCCCAAGATGGCATCTGGGGATGACTAACATGCAAAAAAAAAAAAAAAAAAAACAGAAGAAAAAAAAAAAAAACAGAAGAAAAAAGGCTATTTTTGGGGAAAGTACAGAGACAAGTCCGCCACAAACATGAAGAAATCGTATGACAAAGAGCTGGAAAGATCAAAGCAACCAAAGCTTAAGCCACTCCTGATTAGACAGTAACTGAACCATTTACAGGTTGCTTTCATGTTTAACCACTTGTGATCGTATTTCCTGGGACACATTTTAATGCCAAGTCTGAGAGGGTTTACACAGCCAGCTGTCCCTCCTGTGTGGCATGAGGTTCTTTGTTGACCATTCACTGCTCACCTTGTCAAAATATGAGATATTACAGTCACACAAATGGACGTGAACGGTTTAAAACTGACTGGGGAGGAGAGTTAAGGTGACTTCAATAGCTCACCTGAATAAATGCAACAACAGGGTTGTATATATAAGTTGAGTTCTACTCAGTTTTCTTTTATATATATTTGCATGTTAAGGAAATGTCAGTATGTTTAGAAAGTACAAAAAAATTTTTTTTTTTTTTTTTTTTAGACATTAAAAAACCTCTGAAGCGCTCAGTGTTGTGCACTAAAGCAGGTTGTGCTTTATTTTAAGGGTTTGTTTCATGTTATCAACAATGTGCAGTTAACAGTCATGACTTACTTGGTCCACGGGAACTCGACAGTTCACATATATTTATATATTATCTATCAAACAGGTGTGAGAACTGCCACTTCCAGTCGAAATGGGTTTTGTTAATGCTCTTCTCTTTTGCATAGAGGCAACATTACCCCGAACCACTGCAGTGTAAATGTGCTGAAAGGGAATTCTCCATCAGCTTTTCACTCGGACCATGTCCTGTTACCACATGCTGGAAACATGCAACATGCCACACAGCCCTGAAACGCGTTAGGCATCCTGTCTTAGTTGTTGACCTCTTCACTAAAATGTATTACACTAGAAATTGTTTATTGATGCTCAACTGATGCATCCATCACCTGTGGCAGAGTGATTATGCGTGTTTGCTGGTGTTTATGTGCATTTTTGATGTCTGCAGTCTTCTGACTGGCTCATATTCTCTCCTCCAGCTGGTGATGGAGTTCTGTGGTGCTGGTTCCATCACAGATCTGGTGAAGAACACCAAAGGAAACTCCCTGAAGGAGGACTGGATTGCCTACATCTCCAGAGAGATCCTCAGGGTCAGTTGTTATCCACATCTTGCACACATATTGTCCTTTTATTAACTTAAATGCTGTTAAAGGTAGTGTTGATGATTCCACTTGTTTTTGATCAGATACCTAACAATATAAGACTGCAAACACAGAAGAAAACTCTTGGATATAAGATAACATGTGATTTTATTGTTCTGTTGTCTATGTAGGGATTAGCTCACCTGCACGCTCATCATGTCATCCACCGTGACATCAAGGGACAAAACGTGCTGCTGACAGAAAACGCTGAAGTCAAACTAGGTATGAGCTGACGTTTGTTTGACTGAGTTATTATTTATGTCACAGCAGTGGGAGCAACAGGGTAAGAAGAGAGACTGATGAAGTGATGCTCCCATCATGCCTAGTGCCTACCGTACAAGCCTGTGGGGGAGTGCTGTGATCTGGGGTTGCCACAGTCGCTCGGGTCGAGGTTCAGCAATGCCAGGATGTGGTTCAGGGATTATGAGACAGCATTTCCATAACATGGATCAGACACCACAGACTCTGGATCTGAACCCCTCTGAGAATCTTTGGGATAGGATGAGAAGACTTTGCACAGCGGTCCGACTCTCCATCATCAATACAAGATCTGGGCAAACAATTAACACAACTCTGGATGGAAATAAAAGTTGTGACCAATGTAGTAAAGCGTTACTATAGCGCTTTTCAGTAACTTATACCCTAATGCATTACTCTTTAAATAAAGTAACTCAGTTACTGTTACCCTGCTGTGCATTTGTCCATTGCTGTCTCCTTCCTTCATCGTCAGCTGGCCAATGACCCGGGGAGAAGCGATGAGAGGAAAGCGTTTGCCAGTGGAAAGAGGGTTCACCAAACCAAGGAAGCATGTATTTGTTTGGAGTGAAGTTGACAATAAAAATACTAACAACTTAATAATAAAGTGATAATCAGGCCAACTGGAGGTCTCTTAAATATGGACAATCCAACGATTTGGATTGGCAGATAACTTTGCTGCAGCAGCTGAACAGAATCATAACAGCAGAAGATGTTACAGGAATCATTTTAATGTGCGGTTATCTATTGAACTTAAATAAATGCCACATATCAACAATATTTATCACGTTGGAACATTTTCTGAGTTTATCTGCAGACCCACTCTGATTGGTTTGTTCCACCCATGTGTTTAAAAGGGCATTTTTGAAAAAATATTATTATTGTTAAAGAATATTTTATGTATGTGTCCATATACATCAGCAGCAGCTTCATGTGTGTGTTGCTGAGACCACTTTAATTTTTGCACTTTAAGTAACACATGCAGCCTACTTTAAATACGTTGCTGCCATGCAAGTTGAACATGCTCATACATTTCATTTTAGAGCAGCTGTTTGTTTGTGTTTTGTTTGTTTGTTTGTTTATTTATTTATTTATTTATTTATAAAAATATTTGCTGACCTAACTTAAATAAATTAGTGTTGAAAAATGACTTTGTTTTTGAGTTTGTATTATATTTTCTAACTAGGTTGTGACATCATAGACGCTTGTCAGGACAATGCTACAGCGAATGCTTGTCACAATCAAACTTAAAGGCGTCGAGTTTGTGGCTTCGTTTGTTTTATGGACATTCAGCTTATTTAACTGGAGTTTTTGCATCCAGTTGATTTACCAAGAAAGTGGCATAACCGATCCCTTTAGATCATCACAGTACAAACTCTCTTGCAACAGAGCTCAAACCGGATTTAGTGCAGTTCACCCATGAAGGAGTTATTGAGCTTCACTGTTTTACTCAGGATCTATAAATAAACTGTCAACCATTTTCATCCCGCAAAAAAACAGATTTTAGTTTAGTTTTTGTTTCCTGGATGGTTTGTGTGACATCCTTGAATTTCCCCTCTAGGGAACAATTAAAGACGATCTTTTATTATCTCAGACCTTTGCTTGAAAAATGATTACTATATTTCTACTTCATTTTTGATTCCTCTGCCATCAGTCTTGTCTTTCCTTGTTTTACTACCTACAGTTAGATGACAGTTTGATACTCTGAGCCTTTTCACACCTGCCATTAACATGTATTCCAAGAAATTTCTGACCACCACTTGGGGTTAAAATACTTACATAAATAAAAAATGTCTCCAGACCAGCTTCAGCTACGTGAAGCATTTACAAGAATTTAGGGTGAAATACAGCAACGCTTTGAAGCCACGCCTTCACGCGCAGGTTAATGCTGAGGAGAATGAGAGACGTTTTACTCACCACAAGTCCCAAAGTGACTGGATCTTGTATTTAGCTTTATGTTTGAGATTTAAGATCATGTTTGTCATGAGCCATAGTTGTTACCACACACAAATGTGTTGATAGTAATGTTTGTTTTTCCTCAGTGGATTTTGGTGTGAGTGCTCAGCTGGACCGGACAGTCGGTCGAAGGAACACCTTCATCGGCACGCCTTACTGGATGGCTCCAGAGGTCATCGCCTGTGATGAGAACCCTGACGCCACCTATGACTACAGGGTAAGCACAGTGGCCCACAAGTTGCAGAGCAAATGTGTGCACAATAAGATATGATGGTAACATGTGGTAGATACTGTTCTAATTATCTCTAGTGACTTCAGCTTTGCAATTATTTATTTCTATATATCATTCTGTCAAGGCTGTAACATACTTCTTTGTTGCTGTCAAGTGAAAAAGCTTTTGCAGAAAAACAGCCTTCAGACCATTTTTTGGTTTATTAATCCCCAATTTTCTAAAATGAGATAAAAGCAAGTTCTGTCTAAAGACCTTTTTAAAGCTACCTGAAATAACATCTAAGACCTAAATTTGCAATGGAAAGTCCACACTTTATATACCACCTTTTGCAGGAGGGCATGTTGATGTTGGCCAATATTAACAGTAAGGTTAAATGACAGTAATTCACAATCAGAGTATGTCTCAGTTAAAACAACATTGTGTTGGATTTATATCTTTTTCCAAAAAATGCAAAGTCTCAACATTGCAAATTCATTAAATAAATACATGCTTAAAATACACTGAAATATGTTAATGGTGATGTGACTAAAAAAAAATGTAGAACCTTTCTAAAATTAAGATGATATAAAGAGCCCCAACCAAAGTATGTGTTATGTGTCAACGAGAGAAAAATGTCCAAACACAAACGAATCCTGTTTTTGTCCGTCAGAGTGACCTGTGGTCCTGTGGAATCACAGCTATAGAGATGGCTGAGGGAGCGCCGCGTAAGTACCTGCTACCTGCCGCTCGTTTGGCATTTTCATTTTTTAAATCTGAGACCTGGTATAACTTTTACCAGCAAATTTTAAACTGGTAGTACTGGTAAATTCCTTTCACTGCTGGGCTGATGATCACAGTTTAGAGTTTAAGTGCTTGCGGATGGCAGGTTGAGAGACACAGACTAGGCTTTTCAGACAAATGTGTTGGTCAACGTGGACTGTTGGACAGCGTTTTTGACATTTATTTGGCTCACTATTTTGGTAACCTTAACTTGAAATATGAGCTTTACTTTCAGTTTCGGTGTACATTGAAAGGAGACAAATTCACCCCTTGTTTATCTTCTCTTTCTATGTCTTGAGGTCTTAATAAGATGGATTTTACTCTGTATAAAGTATAAAAACTGTCCAGTTTTTGATTTGAGTTTCTTAAGATACTTAAATGTATCCTTTCAGTCAGTGAAAAAGTGATTTTTTTTTTTATTTTTTTTTTTTTTTTATTTATTTATTTTTTTTGTTCATAATATATAATAAAAAAACGTTTTATTGCAGTTCTTACTGAGCCACAACCAGTGATTTTTGTTTCACTGGTCTCTCATCTGTCTTTTCTCCCATCTTTCCTGCAGCTCTCTGTGACATGCATCCAATGAGAGCCCTCTTCCTCATTCCTAGAAACCCTCCGCCTCGTCTCAAGTCCAAGAAATGGTGTGATCACTATTTTTTTTTATTTTTTATTTGCAGTGATTTCTCTAATGTTAACAAATGCATTTAGCTGAATATGCAAACTAAACTCCAAACCTGGCATCTGACTGCTGCAATAGGTCAAAGAAGTTCTTCAGCTTCATTGAGGGATGCCTGGTGAAGAATTACACCCAGCGGCCCCCCACAGAGCAGCTGCTCAAACACCCTTTCATCCGCGACCAGCCCAACGAGAGGCAGGTCCGCATCCAGCTCAAAGACCACATCGACAGAACCAAGAAGAAGCGGGGCGAGAAAGGTGAGTCAAGACAGAAGGTCTGTGTAGGTCGGTTCTTGGAAACTGAGAAGCATTTTCGCCTTTTTCAGTCTGTAAACACGGATTTCAGTTCTTTTGGTTAGAGTAAGCAGTCTTTACTATTTTATTAACAGGTTTTGATTTTCTTAATAATGTTTTTATTCTTCTCTTGTCATTTTCAGATGAGACTGAGTATGAGTACAGTGGCAGTGAAGAAGAGGAGGAAGAAGCCTCTGAGCAAGAAGGAGAGCCAAGGTACTTCAAGTGTTTGTGTCAGAGCCAGTTTGTTGCTTTCAGATAATTTCACATATGTCTTTTCACTGCAAAGCACTGCTGATTTTAGAAATGACTCCAGCAGCAAATAATACTTGCCGAAACAAAATACTGTGGCCAAAGGGAGGCATTCATGGGACATCCTTACCAAATGCCTTAAACACCTCAGCTGGTTCCTCTCAGCGTGGAGGACTAGTGACTAGTGACCAAGTCCAAGAGGAAACCCCTTTGCTCTTTACCGCAGATTCATCACCAATACGCTCCCGTTCCATTGTTCCTTTAACACCCAGAGATGCTCTCCTCCACCCACAGCAGCACCTCACTCTCACCCTTTTTGGACTGAACCATAGTCTCAGATTTGGAGGTGCTATTTCTCATCCCTGCCACTCTGAAGAAAGCTGAAGATCACAGCTGAATGAAGCCAACAGGACCACTACACTAAACATTTATCATAAAACTCTAAATATTCTTTAATTTGCAGGTAAAGATGCAGGTAAAACTGTTTAAAACAACTTGCTCATTAGATTTTATGATACCAGCTCATTCTGCTCTTCTCCTTGGATTTTCCACTTAGCTCCATAGTCAACGTGCCAGGTGAGTCGACTCTGCGCCGCGACTTCATCCGGCTGCAGCAGGAGAACAAGGAGCGTTCGGAGGCTCTGCGCCGCCAGCAGCTCCTCCAGGAGCAGCAGCTCCGTGAGCAGGAGGAGTACAAACGCCAGCTTCTTGCTGAGAGGCAGAAACGAATTGAGCAGCAAAAGGAGCAGCGTAGGCGGCTGGAGGAGGTGAGCCCTCACGTCTCGTACACCAATCCAATAAAAATACAAAAGTCTCACACTCTTAATTTTGTTGGACCACCTTTGGCTGTGATTTCAGCACATGGTCTCCATCGCAGCATGTTTGACAAGCTCTTACAATGCCAAAATGTCTTTTATCTCCAGAATTGCATAGATTCTTCGCCAAGATCTGGTGTTGATGATGAGTTGAGTGATGTGTAAAAAAACGTTTTTAAACTCATCCCGCAGTTCGAAGTCTGGACTCTGCTGTCTCATGCTCCTGAACCACTGTTTCAAAATATAACCCATATGAATCCTGACATTGTCATCTTAAAATATGCCTGTTGCATCATTTGGAAACAAAAAAAAAATGTGGAAGATCCTGGTCATTCAGTGTATTGCTGTAATCGTTTAAATTCATTTTTGTGGGCAGCTGATGTTTGTGAACGTAGACCTGACCCGGGGAAGCAACCCCAACTTACAATACAGCCCCCACAGGCTAGAAACTAGGCATGATGGGTACATCACCGTCGGCATACATCAGACATACATCAGTGAGTGGAGGAAACATCAAACACAGACTAATCATGTATTAGTTTTAGTTTGGTTTGTCTTGGTTTGTAGATGTTCATCTGATACACTGATAGAGAATATGTTTTGTTCCACATGATACTCAAAGCTTAACATAAAAATAATAATAACACTGCTGCCCCACGTTTTCCTGTAACAGGTACAGGTCAGCAGGGAGTTTCTATCCGAGAGAGGAATGTCGGCACTCCAGCCACAACTTGTTTGCCTTCTGATAAAACCTTGAGGCATTTATACCTGAATGATAAGATTGGAGATCTTTGATATTAGTAGTCAGAATGATTGATTACCTCCTACCCTACACTCTGAAATCAATTTAAGAATTCAATTCAGGAGTAAAACTACTTTGTCCTACCGAGAATACATTTGTTAACCCGTTTTGTAATGATCCTTTATCCCTTCAATGCTGTGGGCATTTTCTGTTCTTTACATAAGCATGGCTACTTTTCCTCCTCAAATTAAAACTAGAGCTGCAAAACGATAAATGCAAATGTGGACACGATTGGGTGGCACTAAATTCATGTAGGGAAAAAGAAAGAGTCAGCCTCGAAAACAAAAAAAAAAGTGATGACAAAGAAAAAAAGGGCAGCAGGCAGTAGTTTCCAGCAGAATTAAACATGTTCTGAACAGACATTGAACAGATGTAAATGTCATTACACCTCACAAGCGTCGGATCCTGTGTCTAGAGAAGAAAAAAAGCGTTGCCTTTGCTCATATTTCCACACAGAACACACAGCTCACGGCTGCTTTAGGTTCATGACGCAGCTTGTAGCTGCAGCTTCCAGTGGGACTCGCAGTCGAACGCAGGTCACGTCATGAGAAATGCTGCCCTACATGCGCGCTCTTGTTTTTAATAGGTTGTCTCCTTTGGAATTTTGAAGATATAGAAAAATTTCTTCAAACAGGAGCTGCACCTGGAGTCCTGCAGCTTTTACTGCCTTTCGGACGTAAACGTTGACTCTGATGAGGAGAGTCATCTGTAAAGAGACTGCTCAGCAAAACTGCAGTGGGCTGAAGAATATAAACTTTGACTTTATAAAGTTGTTTTTTTTTTTTTTGTTTTTTTTTTGTTTTTTTGTATTTTGTTTTTGTTCTCACCCTTTTTCATTTAAAGTGGTTCTGGTTTCACACTGCCGACACCGCTTGGGCTGTCTTGGTCTCATATGATGAAACAAAAATCCAAACTCGCCTCCTGTCGTCCGTCTACAGCAACAACGCCGTGAGCGTGAGATGAGGAGGCAGCAAGAGCGTGAGCAGCGCCGGCGCGAGCAGGAGGAAAAGAGACGCATCGAAGAGATGGAGCGACGCCGCAAGGAGGAGGAAGAGCGGAGGAGGGCGGAGGAGGAGAAGAGGAGAGCCGACAGAGAGCAGGTGCCCAATGTGATGCTTACTCGCTCTTCTTTGTTACAGCAAGTTTTTGTTTTATGAGATGTGTAGTACGTGAAGTAAGTGAAGCAATGAACTTACGACGGAAAAGCTTCTGAACTGGCCTTTTAGTTCCGCCTATTTAACCGTTTCTAACTTTAACAAAAGCTGTCAAAGCGACTCTCTTGCCGTATATGTCCCCTCTAATCTGACTGATCGGCTCTCGTGGCGAGATCAGGCGTCGATGACCGTCACACATTAGCTTTCAAGATGAAATAATGCGCTTCATTAAATGTAAAGTTGCTGTGAGCGCAGGGCCTGCCATCAACTTCTGCTCAAGTGTATCCAAGAGACGGTTAAGTAGCTAAAAAATAATATTTTTTTCTTCCATATTTTGGGAATTGAACATTTTCTGGCCTAATTCGTGGTTCTCGAGCACTTAAATGAAGATGCTGGGATGGTCTGTGTTTGATTGACAGGAGTATATCCGCCGCCAGTTGGAGGAGGAGCAAAGGCACCTGGAGATCCTCCAGCAGCAGCTCCTCCATGAACAGGCCATGCTGCTGGTGAGTGTTTGCCTTCTTTCAGCCCAGGACATCCCTGCATATTCCCCTAAAACAATACTCATAATATTACTCTTGACCCCAACATTTTTTTGTCCAGATTTACATTGTCTCAGTGCTATTTTTCCTGTTTTCATGTCTGATGAGATGACACTTTAAGTCTCCACAGCTACTAGGTTAATTAATTTTTATCATGTGAGTATTTATTATTCCTCCATTATGCAAGTCCTTGCTTCCTTTCTTTACCTTCCTTCATAAACTGTAGGAAGTTTTTGGACTTGGTTTGTGACTTTCAGAGATCCAAGGGGAATCATTAACAGTTTCTCAGGGTTAGGGGAAGTCAGGATGTTTACAAGGCCCTTAGTGATGGTGATGTCATCACCAGGAAACCAGTCATCCAACAGGAAGAGAGGGTTTCCCTTGTTTTTATTCCAGGTGGATTTGCACAGACAAGCTGGCTTCCATGGCGTTTTTTAAATGTATTTTATTTTTAATTTTTAAAGGTTTCATTTCCACTGGGGGTTACAGACACGGTTCACATAATAAAAGGGATGTCGCCACTTCCAGGTTGTTGTCAGTGATCGCAGGTTCCCACATAGTTTCCCTCACACAATGGTAGAGTCAGACGGCTTAAATTATACACTGTGAGTGGAGCTGGCCTCGTAGCTGCTCTCTGAGAGGCGTCAGCGCGGACGTCTCCAGATGGGATGAAAATACACCAAATTAATTAGACTTTTAAAATAAAATAAAAAAGGTTTAACCTACTGCAACTCCACATGCTAGAAAATTAAACCCCAGGAATATTGCACTTTTACAAAGTTAACTTTTAGCAAGTAGTTTTTCTTCTTGTACTTCAAATGAAACCTTGTTTACCAGAAGCTTTCTTCTTGAGAGAAATATCTTTAGCTGCCATGAACAGTTGGATTTCACTTACTGTCACTCTAAAACAATCATATAAATGTTTGGGGATCCCGGTGGTAATTAAAGTACTGAAAAATATCATCTAAATGGGGTAACAACACAGTAAAAATAGGGTGTTGTTAGGTCCATACACCTTACCCCGCCTCTTTCAGTCGGTGGTTTTGGCTCAACTCGGCCCTCCTTGCACTCAGGAGCATAAATGGCGGGAGCTTGAGGAGCAGCGGCAGGCCCAGAAGCTCCAGAGGCAGCTGCAGCAGGAGCAGGCGTATCTGCTCTCACTACAACAGAGCCAGAACCTGGACTTTAGCAAAACAGTCCAGCAACAGAGCGTCGAAGCAGACGGGGTACAGCCCCTGCACACCCCTGACTTGGACGCATCAAAACAAGCACAGAGCATTGACTCTGAGAAGACACGGCCCAGTCCAGTGTCCAGTCTGGAAAACACTGCAGTACCCCAGCAACCTGTCGCTGACCTCCAAGGCCCTGCCCTCGGCTCTGAACCAGTCAGAGAGGTGAACCTGCAGCCCTGACTGCTAGTGCTTCTTCTGCTTGTGTGAACTCTTTCACTGCTCTGGGTGTGTTGTGTGTTACTTGGGGATGGCTAACTGGCATTGTGGGATGAATGAAGGCTTTGTAGTTGAGCGTTGTGACTAGAAAGTATCTTTTCCTCCAACTCACTAGTCTGGTCTATTATCCATTTAGCTGCAGTGAAGCTGGGCCAAAGGTAAAAGGCTGCAAGAACGTTTCTCTGCATCTCTGTTGACTCTTTAATGAGACGTGAAACCCTCGAAACTGAGTCTCAAGGGAATTATAAACATAAGCAGAAGCAACATGTTTAGAAATGGTTGCATACTTTCAAACTTATCTCAAGTTTAACCACGATTGTATTCTTTAATGTGTATGATAACATATTTCCCGTTTTCCAGTGGAAAGGGAGTCATGCACATGTCACTGCAGCCCTACCTACAGCCCCCGAAGAGAAGCCAACATAGACAAGGTCACGTTCAAATAGAAATGCCTGAACGGTTACCTCATTTCAGCGCCAAAGTCATACGAAACCTTGAGTTACACCGACTATACTGGAGATGATATATAGGTGATTACGTCTCTAAGCTATAAAGTCCAACTTCTCACCTCTTACATGCATACGGTTGATTTATTTCAGTTCGGTGGCGTCGCCATCATGTGATATTTCATCACCTCTTTACTGAAAACAGCCTGTCTTCTGTTTGATGCCCACTTTCCCCTGCAGTTTTTTATTGTACTTTTATTGGTTCCTCACAGCAAATGCAAATAAAACTGTGAAGTTGCTCCCAACAAGCCGCTTGGATCACTCCGTCCCACCTTTATGTAGGACCTACGAGCTTTCTGAGCCCGTCTATGTGAGATTATAGCTGCTGCTCTGCAGATTAAACGCCCATATTTACAGCCATATCGCCGAGGGATGATTTCTGCTCCTCAGATACCTTTTGACACTTAAAAAAATTGCTTTATGTAAATCTTGAGCTGAAAAAGCTGAAAGCATTTTTATTAAAAGGGGACCTACAAAACAAAATCTGTAAAATAATTGAAATGAAATCTAAACCCCAGCAGTTGTTCATGGGTGCCACTCACTGGCCTCATAATAACTATCTAATAAAAGGCCTCTTGTTTGAATGGGGATACATTTTTAAAAAGCTTTTTAACAGGTATTATCAGACATCAACCATCAGGGATCTTTTTTTTTTTTTTTTCTACGCTCCACACAGCAGTAAAAGTCATGCCAGAAGAGTCCAATCTGATTACAGAAGGTTTATACAACCTTTCATAGTCAAAAATCTGGACCCTTACTTACAGCGCTAGTTCATATGGAGATTTCTTTAAAAAAGATCAGGGCAAGGTCACTGGAGTAGTGTTTATTCCTAATTAAATTAATAGGAAATGTGTATGTTCCCTCGCTGATCATGAAAGATGATGACAGAGCTATGGCGCAGTCTCACTTCAACAATTTGTCCTGGGATTCCTTAAATAAAAAGAAGTTTTCACTGATATGCAGATGTGAGCAGCTCCCCGTACTCTGCAAGGACACAACTCTCATCCACAACACGTCTCAGTTTAACCTGGGAGTCTGGTGTTTGATGTGTGTGCCCTAACCTCTCCATTTTCTTCAGTAAATGTTATCTCTTTCCCCTTTTAAAAAAAAAAAAAAAAGAAAAAAAGAAATGCATGAGTCTGTTATTGGTCAGGGTGCTGTCGTCCTTCTAGCAGACATGTGGAAGTGGTGCGGCAAAAATAACACGGCTGCCCTTTACAACGCATTGCGTTGTCCGTGCTGGTGTGCCTGCATCACCAGATGCCCTTCTGATGTGCTTGTACTACTTATAGTACAAATCGTCTCGTCTCTGTGGTAGGAAACTAACAAACCCTACCGTCTGTACGCTTCTGTCGTCTTCATGTACTGACACATGCCGACCTGCACTGCCCAGCCGCTGCTAAAGCTTCTGTCCGTGTGTGTTCTCCGTAGGCCGATGAGAGGTATCGGAAAAACATCCAGGGATCTCCTCAGGCTGCCCAGAACAAAGTGCAGCAGCCTCCGGTGCCACCACGCTCGGAGTCCTCGTATCCTAATGGAAACTCTGCGTCTGAGACGCCCGCCATGCACCGGGCCGTGGAGCCACAGGTAACAATAAGTCTTGTTATGTCGACAGGCAGGGATGCACAGTTGACCAGCATGGCCATACAACCACTGCTATAAAACTATCTGATACGTTTGTACTTGGTACTTTTATGGTGACTTTCTTCTACACTGACTTGTTGACACCTAAGTGAAAAGGTTAACTTTGGTTGCACGCTCTCCTACAATCAGCCTGGTAAATCTTTAAAGCTTATTGTTTTGGATGTAAGAGTTTAAATGATCTCCACATGTTGAAATCGGGTTACAGGTTGAAATCAGGCCTTTCCTCTGCTGCAGCTGAGTGTGCTGAAGTTTTCCCAGCAGAGCTGACCAGCCCAGCAGTGAAGCGATTTATGATGCTATTTGTTTTGCAGCTTTCAATCCATAATATGTGGGTTATGACCTTCCGTGTAGTTTGTCCGTCACTGTGAAATATCCATCATCGCCGTTAATTTTCCTGTGATTTTTAATCCTTGCTGAATTGTGTCTTTATAATAATTTTAGGTTGTTTCATCTGCACACAGGATGCTGCTGTTGAACCTCTGCAGACTGTTTCATGTCTTTGGGTTGTCTTAACTTCTGTTTCAGTGTATTAGCTAAATTAAGATGTGGAATATATATTTCTACATTACTGCAAGTAGTTAAATATTTAAACGTTGCAGTTTGTTTTTGAATGATACTTCAACTTCAGAAATGATGTAGAGAAATTCAAAGTTAAAACAGATATAAGCTTTTCTTCTTATAAACTCTTAGTATGTCATTTGTAGTTGTTCATGTGACGATTACTGTATATCTGTATTCAGAATCTGCAGGAAAAGGGAGAAGATTTTATGTCGTTTCCAATCCTGACCATCATCCATGTTTGCAGATTAAAAAAAAGAAAACATTTGTCAGGACACAGTTTTGAGCCACAGCTCGCCGTGATTTGTCATCATGACGCCATGGTCATCTGCATTCATGTGCTGTCTAGATCATCTGGATATGCACTGGTTTCACTGGAAGTCCTGAAACACTCATTTCAGCTTCTGGGAGCAAAGATAATTGCTGAAGCCTCCAGATGGAGAAATGGAGTCAACTGAAGTACTATTCTTGTCTTCTTGTCCACTCAAGAGCACTTTCACGCTACAAGGCACATTCATATGCCCATTCATGCAGCACTTTCTTAGTTTATACAGTTTTTCCTTTAATCTACGTTTTTTTTTTTTGTTTGTTTTTTCGTCTCTTCCTCTTCCTCTTCCTTTATGTGATAGTTGTGTGATTACGTTGAAACAATCATGAGAGCGTTAACAGGATGCAGCGTAAGTCGAGGGTTGGTGCGTTTCTGCTCCTCGAGCTGGACCTTGCCTTTATGCACTGGTGATTTAAAACATCTATAATTCATGGGCACCCAGATTCCCAGCAGTGCAACTCAGCCATTATTAGCCACTTCCCTGTGGAGGATTTTATCCACTCTGCATGAGTAACAGCAGTAAAAATTAATTGAAGTCGACCAGTTATGAATATGCCACACAAATGAAATTATACTGAATCTTGCAGTAACTGGGAAAGTCAGGGATTGCGGGTGTTGAGTCATTTATTGGCACATATAAGAGCATGAGTATTAATACAATGGGCGAATTCATTAGATTTATCTCAATAGTGGGTGCTCACTTGTCCCAGACATGCTTTTGAGTTTTAAAGTTGCACAGAGGTTCGTACGGTCATCTGATTAGAGATAATTCAATTAACATGATTTCCAGCAAGTCATGCAGAGTTCACCACTGTACCAAAGCCGTATGTACGTCCCACTCCTATCTAGTTGGATCTGGCTTTATGCCAATAGCCTAACCTTTGATTGCAGTAGTCCGACACCTCTGTGGGTGTATTTTAAATACAAATGACTGAACCTACTTTATATAGGTTAAGGGGATGATATTCTTCTTGCTTAAGGTGAAAGATGCCATCTCAACTGCAGAATCTGTGGCATGCTTTGCTGTCCCGACCATGAATGTGTGCATGCTGACAGACCTGTGATGCCTATGTGTTTGTTTGCCTGCCAGCACACTGTTGCGCTTTCATGTTCATATTCATCTTACTCCTCATTACCAGCGGCCAGTTCTCCTGAGACAAGAAACAGAAGAAATAAAGTTTGACATTACTGACATATTTGAAGCCCTTATTCTAATGTTGACGAAGAGATGTCATGGAGGTAAAACCGCATGGCAGGCAGAAGTTGTTTATGTTGGTTTGTAGTCTGGCTACCAACAGCACAAATTTACTTGTATTTCTCTTTCTGTTGAACACTGATGACTTTAGGGGCTTCGTAAAGATTTGGAGCTATACTGGCTGTAATTGACATCCAGGTTTTATCTGTCCACAGTAGCAGAGCTTCTCAGTGGGTATTATACTCTACTGGTTCCTAGCCTCCACTCTCATATTTGGGACACTGGTGTTTCTGCTTTTCACCAGGTTGTCACTTGTATCAACTCAATGTGTCAGTTTTTTAATAATTCCTGACACGCTGATTGGATTTAAGAAAGCTCTCAGTCAAATGACCAAGACTGAAAATCGGTGCATCAGAACTCCCTCCAGCCCGGTGGAGACTAAAATTGATGCCACCAGTTTAATGAGAAGACTGCTGCAGCAAAAGGTTAAATACCCAAAGTGATTAAGTCCATATCTTCTTCATCCTACTTAAGAGCTCTGTAATAAATATATCACTTAATTATAGTTTCATACTTTCATCCATGCCAGCTCCAGGAGGCAAGTCATGAATATACAGTAAAACCCTTAAGATGAAGCATGACAGCTATTTGGAGTTAAGTGCAGGAGAGAAGCGTAATATCTTGTCATTTAAATTTAAATGAGAATTAAAATTATGCATCATATAAAAAAAAGATGTCAGTTAGTAACTCTGGGTGCTAAAACAGTCTCACATTGCACCAGGACTTGATTGAAAATTTTAACAAAATGCAATTTGCAGGCCTGTCCCTCTCTGCTGTGCTTAAGCTCTGCCTCCAAAGCCTCTTCCCTGCAGCCTCTTCCCTGCAGCCTCTTCCCTGCACATTGAATTTTATTTACCCCATCAACCTCTGATCTGTATTTAACATCTGAAAAACACTGTTAAAGCTTAAGTTTTCCTCAAATCTTTACAACAAACCGTTTCAAATTTCTGTATAACGCCAATCTGACGAGCCCCTAAAGACCGCCAGGAAGCTCCCATCCTTGTTTGAATTAACTGCATGCAGACTGACCGGCCCTCCCCAATGTGTTCTGTTTTTGTTGTCCGGAAGGTCCGTTCACATCTGGCTGCATTAAAGAACAGCAGCAGTGTGGCCTCGTCAAACTCCTCTTCTTCAACCCCTCCTGCTGTGTCACGATCTCATTCCATAAGTGAGCCACATGCATCTAGCTTTGAAAATCTTCACCTTCACAACAGCCATGAATCACATCAACCTCCGTCATCATCGTCATCACCATCCTTCTCATCAACACCTGCACGCACTGACCCACAATCCCACCTTCACTCCAGACCCTTTTCTTATGAAAAGGCTCCTTCAGAAGAGGCCCCACCCAGGGTAAGAACAGGAAGGGGACCTCCGCTCTAGTCTACTACTCAATACAGTGGTTGTTTAGTTAATTATTTTACTTTTAATTTACGTTAAGTTACTTTTCGTTAAACAAAAAAACAAAGTTTGTGCCAGAAGCAAATCTGTAGTAAATCTGTCCCTTAATGTGAACCTGTTGAAGATGTTTGAGGGATTTGAGTTTGTGTGACAGGAGCTAGAGTTGGCTTGAAAGAGGTTGGCTTACGTACAATGTTTAACACTTGAAACTTGAAACGGTCTATGTGCCTTGTCTTGACACCAGAAACATTCAGTTGCCACCAGAACGGCCAGGGTGCTTGATGCAACCGCTCAGTATATAGCAGAGACAGGAGTGTGTTGCCATGGGCTGCATCTGTGGGAAGGTGGAATCCAAAACGTATGAAAGATCTAAGTTAGTCCATACGGGCAATGTTGATATCCACCAGAAGAATGAACCTGTCATATTCAGAACTGCTGACAAACCAAATCACAAAACACTCTCTGGCTCTGCAACCTGTAACAAGTGTTTGTAGTCCCGAAAATCAGGAGAAAAAAGACATTCCTGTGTGTTGTTTCTATAGACTTCACCCCAAATCTTAGAAACTGAACTAATGACCTGATGTTCCACATGCATGCTTCTGTTTATTCTGTGATTTGAAGGCTACAAAAAGGATTTCTGCGTTTACATGTGACTTGTTAAATATATGTTATCTGTGAAGGCAGGTGATCCGGTTTTGTCGTAGCTCTGGGTGTGGGAGTTGGGGATGGAGGGGATTGTCTGTAGCAGTTTTCTTTTTTTTTAAAATTATAATATACCCCTGTGACCCTGCAAAGGATTAAAACGGGTAAAGAAAATGATTGGCTGGATGGATGGATAAATAATATATATATTTTGTACTTTATAAAAGTATCACTTTTGCCTTTGTCTGCCGATTTACTTTTCTGTAGTTTATTTAGCGTCAATATTTGAACTTCACATCTGGTAGTGAATGAAAATGGTGCCTGTCAAGGCCGTAGTGATGTTGGGTCATGAGCGGCTGAATATGCGTTCGCTGTATTTTCTGTTTGTTGATAAATAGTTATTTCACAGAGTGTGAAGGTGTAAGCTGGTCAATGTTTTTATCATAAAAGGTTCCTGTCAGAACTACATCAAGGTCTCCAGTGCTGTCAAGGCGAGACTCGCCTCGCCACGGCAACGCCGCACACAGCAGAGATGTCCTGAACCGAAATGCTGCCAGGTAAACCGTCATGTAGTGGGTTTCCCCGTCACTACGGGAGAATGATTTATGTATTTATTTATTTATTTTAAATATTTGCTTCCAGTATTTTACTCTGGTCTCTCAGTAATTTAATTTTACCCCTGTAAAACACCATTTCTGTTAAGTTTTATAGCCTGTAAATTTAAATAAGATTTCTAATTGAAAACAAAGGAAGATTTTCAGAGGAGCAATATTCAAGTCTGGGTTGACTTATGTACAACCTCAAATTAAGAAAAGCTGGGACCATAAGAAAAACAACAACAATCTTATTCTTATTTAGATTGTTATTGCAGTAAAGTACAAAGATAGTTAGGTTAGTCGTCGTATTTCTTAATATACAGTCATTTCTGTACTTCAGAATTGCAAAAAATTAAAAATAAAAAACATTTCACAAAGGCCAGGACCTGTACCTCCTCTTTTGTCAGCACAGCGCAAGAAACTGTTGGGATAATTTTCATTCCCTGGGTCTGTGTAAGCGAATATGTTGGTTCACACCTAAATGGACAGTTATTGATTTGTAAAGCTCGGCTCTTTTCTATATTAGATTCTTTATTTTTTCTACATTACAGTGCTGTGTATTAATGTCCAGAATTTAAACTCAGAACTTACAGAGCTCCTAATAACGGACTCTGATCTAATGGTCATTTTTAAAGCAATTGTCTGGTGCTGTCTTTAATCTTTCAGTACGGGAGGATTATTGAGAAATTGAAAACTAAACATCAAGCTTTATAACTTTAATGCTTACGCAGTCTGACGTTCGCACTATAGATGTGTTTAACATGAATAATTCTCCTTATCATTGAGCTTTTAAAAATTAAAGGATATTTTTCCCCAACAAAAAATGGGTCAAACATTTATGTGGAATGTTATAAATGGGAAAAATAAAAACTGAACAGTCCTGTCCTGCACAAGTAGGTTTGTCGTTTGTCAGATCAGATCACAGCGATCATTTACGTTCGTGACTCTGGTGTCTGTTGCCTCTGCAGCTCAGCAGAGCCTCGGCTGCTGTGGGAACGAGTGGAGAAACTGGTTCCCAGAACGACCAATAATAGCGGCAGCGGAGGCTCCAGTTCCTCCAGCAGCTCCAGTAACTCCAGCTCTCAGCCCAGTTCTCACTGCGGCTCTGGAGAGAGGTTCAGAGCCCGCTGTGAGTCCACGCACGCTTAAACAAATCAGCACACAGGAGGTTACAAAACTGAAACGTACACTTGCACATAATACCACTTAATGAAGGAGCTACATGAACATTTAGGTGGAATTTCTTTTTTTTCCCAACAAAAAAGATTGTGGAATAAACTGACCTTACCACCTTCACCTCCTTCAGCCTCTTCCAAATCGGAGGGTTCACCCCTCCAGCGACCAGAGAATGCTGGGAAAAAGCAAGAGGAGAGGAAGGACTTGGTCAGGCCGAACAGACCAGCGGTGAGAGTTGACCGGAAGCTGAATAGTCAGTATTGTGCGTCTGTAGCGGGCGTAGATTTAGAGCTAGAGCCGTGTCTAGTGACATCTACATGACAGTGGGGCTGCGGTGGGTTTGTTTGAGAAGTTAGGGTGGCATGAGTGGGAGTTTTCTCCTAGTTTTTCTTTCCTTTTTCTCTAATTAAACTCCTCTAAAATGCATCATGTGACCTGCTCACCAAACACACGAGCGATGAAATCAGACTGAGGAGCAGCTGCTTGTACTTTTGGACTGAACTCACTGGCTTCTTGTTTGATCTCCACTCGTTTCTGGCTGGGTGACTCTCACTTTAACTCATGCTTTTTCTTTTTTTTTTCCAACCTTAATAAATGACTCTTCGACTACTTTTTCATCTTTGCAGCTCTAATTCTTGACGCATTGTTAAAATTAATTCACTAACCTTACCTACAGCAGCTCCGAGAGCATCAGCTGTGCGCTCATTCCTTTCCTCACTTCATTGTTTTGGCTTTGCTCCTCTCATGATGACTTCTCATTGGCTGGCTTACGTCTGTAACCACTCTTCCTTTCCAGCAGCTCTCTGAATCCTGCTTGAAAATCTTCTAACATCTTTGCTAACAACCTGCATATGAAGCACAAACACAGGAAGAATGGGGGAAAAACTCCAGCAGGCTGAAAACCGCTGAATTCCCCGTGACGATAAAAATAATCTTCCTCCTCACGATGTTTAGGACCTGACCGCCCTGGCTAAGGAACTGCGTGCAGTGGATGACGTTCGTCCACCAAATAAGGTGACAGATTATTCGTCATCCAGCGAAGACTCGGACACAACAGATGAAGACGACGATGAAGAGGTGGACCAGGAGGCAGGGGAAGAGTCGACGTCTGGCCCGGAGGACTCCAGAGCTGTGTATGTATTACCTGTAAGGTAGTCATAACAACGGAGTGCATCCTGCTCCACGTGAAACCTTCTTTTGTTTGTTTTTTTGTTAGACTTGGGATGCATGTTGCTGGAGCTCCTCTTGTGTCTCGCAGGTCTTCCAGGCTAAGCAACGGGGAAACGGAGTCTGTGAAAACCATGATCGTTCACGACGAGGGCGAGAGTGATGCAGGGTCAACGCCATGCAAAGACAGCACGCTGATCGTCCGACAGGTACTGGCTGGGAGGGAAAAACCGTGCAAACCACCAATCACCTGCATTGTTGTGTATTTTGTTTGTTGATATCCCAAATGTTCATTCATTCTGTTTGCATGATGCCCTGATCATTTTTTTTTTGTTGTTCTTGCATACTTTGTGGCCGGAGTTACGTGTAGCATATGGAGGGGTGGGTGGATATAGTCTCAGATCTCCGTTACGCAGAATATTTCAGTTTTTATGATATTTTCTATCCATTTACTTTGAAGTTTTGTCATCAGATGACATAACACAAATCAGACCGTTAGCAGTTATCCCAGTTATTCAGTTGGCATCAAAAGCAAGGAACAAGAGGTAATGGCTCCTTGATAAAGTAACTGTAACTACTAACGAGAGCTTTCTTTCCGCCTGTAGAATAGCCACTGTAGTTTACCCTTTGCTCTAGCTAACACGTTCCCTTCCCCTGAACGCGTCAGGAGCACATCTAGACCCAAAGTTGTCTACCCCTTTTTCTACTTCCAGAGTGCAGGTGACAACAGAAAGCGTGCGGTCCCCGGTTCGGGCCAAACGCAGACCCCTAACCTGCTTTCAGGCTTCGCCCCAAGCCCCAGCTCGGCGTCGGGGCAGGGCCTCGTCCACCTCACTCCCAGCTCCCACCACCACCATCATCACCACCACCACCATCACCCCACACAGCACTCGGACCGGAACGGCTTTCCTGGCCGCATCCACCACCTCCCGGACTTGATCCAGCAGAGCCACCATTCCTCCCCCTCTTCCTCTGCATCCAACTCACCCTCCTCTTCCAGCCTTGCCAGTCCCTCCTCCATGTCCCCCCAGAGTCCCCTGGAAAAGTTTGGCATCCTCACAGAGGTATGTCTCCTGCTCCAACACAGACAACCCTTCAGGTGTGCAGAGTCTTATAATATTGAAAAGGAGCAGCGTGAGAGTAGAGGGGGTTTTTGAGGCAACCGGAGTGACCAAACAAATGGTTTTCATATAAAACGTCTGAGTTGAATGGCTGCCCTCCACGGCCATCGTTGCCAGTCTTGCTCAATAATCCACCCCAACAACATCTTTTTTTTTTGGTCATGTTTCCATACAGGAAAACATTTGCAGTTTGAAAGTATGAGTAAAGTGTTGTCAAATTTGCTGGTCCCACAACAAAATCTTATTTGCTTACTATTTTTAAAACCAAAGTTTTGTGCAATAAGCTGATTACTGGACAAAAATAATTAGCTCTGAAATAACAAGAGAAATGGTCTTCAGTGTTTCAGGTTTACAGGTATTGTTTCATCAACTAAAAGTCTTCTGAGACTTTATGGGTACACAAGCATTGCACCAAAGTTTTTAAATCGTATTGCATTTCACGTTGCCTATTTTAAGCAAACCAGTCATATTCTTACATTCCCCAGACAATAGATCATAGCTCACAGGGCAGTTAAGAGTGCAACGGCAAGTATGCTTCCAACAGAAATATTTTCTTCATAGCCTCATTTTTCCCATCTTGTGTGATTGTTTTTTTTTAAATTTTTTTTTATTTAAACGTTCAACACTGTTTTTACCTTTTTTCATATGTGTTATTTTACCCAGTGATTAAATGCCTAGTGTGTCTGCATGCAACATACAGGAGTACCTGCCTGCTCGTTTGACTGTATTGTCATCTTCATTTTTATACATGTGGTAAATGTTCTTGTCTTTTGTTTTTGAATACAGTGCTGTGCAAAAGTCTTAAGCAGGCCTGAAGAAATGCTGTGAAGTAAAATTGTAAAATTTGTTTGCGTTTTTATCAATTTACAACAACCAAGGTGAGCGAGTAGGAAACAAAACCTGAGTCACATCAATAACTGGTGCGTCAGTAACCACCGTTTCCCTTCAAAACAGCATCATCAGTTTTTCTTGGTAAACCTCGAGTTTGGCTGTTCCTTAGCCAGTTTTAAATTCAAATTCAATTTTACTTATATAGCATTTATTAGAGCACAAGTGGTCTCTAGGAGCTTTCCAGAGAACCAAAACATGAGACCCAAGCAATTATAGAAAACTGGAATTTTGTTTATAAAAATGACTTGGTAATGGATGGTGCATAGAAGTAAATACTCAACAATACCCTTATTTTGCTGCTGTTTTTCTGTTTACTCTGTTAATATTTTTTTTTTCAAACACCTCCTGCAGTTTCGACATCTTAACCCGATCTCCCTTCTTGAAGGTCATCTTTAATTTAGTTCTGCAACAAGGAGGTGCAGGAAGTGTACAGAGTTTTGAAAACATTTGAAAGGCTTTCTCCTGAGTCACCTGCGTTGGAGTTATTTTTACACTCAAGTGATAGCTGTGGTCATAGCTCTTCACAAGGTCCTGCAGCACATCCAGACATCTGTGCAGGTTTTTCACAGTGGAATATCTCCGTATCCCGGTTTTCAGCGTACGGTTAAATCTTTCCACTACCGACGGCTCGACGTTGCTGGCTGAAACTTTGAAACTCCTTCTATAAAATTCTTTACCTGCATCAATCTGAAGGTTCTCACAGAGCCAACTCTTTAAAAACAGATTCACAGATACATCAAGGCCTTTCTGGGCCCCTACAGACTTTGCTTCATTCCTGGAAAATATCTGATGAGTGTTTCAGAGATGAGAGATTCAGACTTGCACAAAGACCTGGGACCTTCTTCATAAATTATCTATTCTTCCCTGAATTAAATTCAACTAAATTTTATTTATATAGCGTCTATTACAACACAAGTTGTCTCTAGGATCTTTCCAGAGACCCAGAACATGACCCCCGAGCAATTATTACATAAACAACGGCAGGTAAAAAAACTCCCCTAGTGGAAGAAAAACTTTAAGCCAAACAGTGACAGGGAAAACTCCCCTTTAAGAGGGAAGAAACCTGGATCAGGACCTGGATCATAAGGGGGGACCTTCCTGCCGAAGGCCAGCCGGGTAGAGCTGTGATTTTGTAAATTGATAAAAATATTTACATTGAATATTGTTGAAAACGTTTGAACTTTACAGCAAGCCATCGCACCTCTTTATGACTTTTGCAGAGTCCTGTAATAGTTGTGATATTCTATCATTAATTGTTATTCTGTCTTTGTAGAGCCAGTCCAGTAACAACATGCAGAAACACAAGTCTTCTTCCTCCTTCACTCCGTTCATTGACCCACGCCTCCTCCAAGTCTCTCCATCCACCGGCAGCGCCCTCAACAATGTCGGTAGGTTTCTTGGTCTTGTTTTAACTTAGTGTGGCGGCGTAGTGTGTCTGCACACCAACTACACTTTGTGTAGCTTCCATCAAAGTGGGGAGAGACTGGCTGTTATACCTGGCAAAAGGAGATGAGCCAACCCTGACAATCCAGACTTTGATTTAAAATCATTTTGGTGATAGAGAACATTAGTTTCCTCAGTCTATTAAAACTCCTTATAGTTTAGACAAAGGTGCAATGAATTGGTTAAACCTCTGAGTCAGAGCTTCCTCAAAATGTGTATTACCATAAGAATTCATATAGTCATGACAAGTGCAGTATATCTGAGTGAAATATACCAGCGGTGCACAGAAGTTGCAGAGCTGAATGGCAGAGCTTATAACTATAAACTAGTGATCTACAGGGCAAAGTCATTGCAGCTCCTTGTATCTGGAATCTCAACGTTTTACTCTCGACCCACAGTTTAAGACCATAGTTAGGGATACGAACATAACCTGACTCACAAACGGAGAGACCTCCACTTGAGGCAATACTTCATCCCAAACCTACAGAGTTCATTCCACTCTTTTCCCACTGAGAAGCACGGTCTGGCCTCAGATTTGGAGGTGCTGATTCTCATCCCTGCAGCTTCACACTTGGCTTCAAACTGCTTCAGTGGGAGCTGGAGATGCCCACTTGACGACACCAACAGAACCACATCATCCACAAAAAAGCAGAAATCCAGAATTGGTGGCAAAGGCTTTTTGCTGTCACGTGGTTTTAAAAAAAGATAAGCATTCACATTTCTACCCAAACTGTTCCCAGTCTACCAAAGTCAACGAGTCTGAGCATGTGAAAAGTTAGCTGGGATGGATTCTGGGCCTTGCAGAGGGAACATGTACTCAAGTTCTCAAACACACCTTTTCTTATCATGATGGTCCTCCTGTTGTCGTCGTTCTGTAATGAGGACCCAACGGACCCCAGCACACTGAGCCGTTACCTCACCTGATGCAGCCAGTGGCCTGCCGCTGACCTCTGAACTATTCCAGATTGTTTAGCGTGCATTTAATCACTGATTTTGATTTTCCTGCAGATGTCCAGACTCGCGGCACCATTTACTGAGATTATTTACTTAATGAGAGGCAGAAAGAAAACAGAGGTGGTTTCTCTAAAATGGATACGATCAAAAGCACTAATGCACCAGCTGCAGAGGCTTTCTGAGGTTGCACGACTTGTATTTCAGTCTGCTACTCAGAGCCAAGTCTTCACATATCTCTGACTGTTTCTGATTTAATGAAGTGTAGTTTGGTGGAGGGTTTAATTAACCTTTTCTTTATCAAAACAGGTTTGAGACACATGTGCTGTTCTAAATCAGCTTCAACTGCTTTCAGTTTCAGACTATTTTGCAACAGTCTGCAGCGTCTAGCAAAAGCCAGTGAAGAAAATTCACACACCTTTCTAATGCTGACTATTTGACCGACCCTCACCCTGCCTGGTAAACTCTACATCCTCCACCGTCCCACCTAAGCCCTTCCCTTTGACCTTTTAGGCTACGGGAACGACGCCCGGCTGGCAGAGGCGCTGAGAGCAGACCCGTCTCGGAAAGGCTCCGTGGTCAACGTTAACCCCGTCAATACTCGTCCTCAGAGTGACACCCCAGAGATTCGCAAGTACAAGAAGAGGTTCAACTCTGAGATCCTGTGCGCTGCACTGTGGGGTAAGTGTGAGGACATGAGCTTAACATCACTAAATGATTTACTTGCCAACTCTGGGCAAAAGAGGTAACTACAAAGAGAGGTGTTGGGTCTGGACTTAATTGTTAAGTTAATTGGTGATAAGTAACTCCTATAGTGACTAAATACACATAGTTGTTGCAGTTTTTTTTATTGATGTTGTTTTAACAGATCTAAAATTCCGCCTATTTTAGCACGCAGTGCAAATATTAAACTAGTATGTAATCTCATGTAATCTGTTTTTTACCACACGGGGGCAGCAAAGCAAAGATAAGGCCACAGTCCATCTAGACAGGCTTCTTTTTGATCTCTGCTCTCAAACCTTAAGCGTTAAACTTACCTAAACCTAAATATACTTACCTAAAGCCAAGCTGTGGACTTTCCAGAAATAGAAATAGAAACAAAACAAAACCCACATGTGTGTATGACACTTGTGCTGCACATATCACATAGAGTTCGGGATCTGGAGGCTACTTTCAATGATACTGGTTGTTATGTCCGTCTTTGCATTCGTTTTTAATTTTCGTCAAATTAGCTTTTCATTTAACCACATATTTATGCAATCTTTTGAATCTTTTAGAGTTATGTGGTGTTTTGGAGACCTTTTGCTGGTAATTCTGGTACTTTTTACATCTGTTGTGATGAACCACCACATCAATGAAGCAGTTATTTACACATAGGAGAGTTTTGTGATGTGGAATTTGCAGGGCCAGCAGCTGAGTCTGCAAATGCTGAGATCCAAAGCAAAGCTTCATTATGGCATTGAAAATTCTGTATCGGAGCCCCGAACCCTTGTGCACTCTCCAGGAGTGTGTAGATGGGGAACCAGCTGCAGAAGGCATGCTGCATTTCCACTTGGCTTTACTGCCTCTGAGATTTTCCTTGGTATAAGTTTCTATGTGCTGCTTTCTGTGTGTGCAGGAGTAAACTTGCTGGTGGGAACAGAGAGTGGCCTGATGCTGTTGGATCGCAGTGGTCAGGGGAAGGTTTACCCGCTGATCAATCGACGGCGCTTCCAGCAGATGGACGTCCTGGAGGGACTCAATGTTCTGGTCACTATATCAGGTAAAAACCCTCATTATAAATTGGTCCCAGTGGGATTAAAAAAACAGAAGATTGAAACAAAATTTTTGGGGGGGGGGGGTTGCCTTTCAAATTATTAACCCACGTATGATTATAGTAAAAATGGACAAATAGAAACTGGCCTTATTTCACTTTTCATCAATTATGAGACTAAAAGCAGTTTCACTTCTTTTTATCCTGCTGTGTCAGCTCATAAATGATCAGTGCATTTTGTAAAGTTTACTTCTCTTTCTGGATTTTCTCATACAAGCTCTCCTGTGTCTACAGAAACTGCCACACCAATATGAACAATTTCATACGCTTACGCAGTCAAGCAGTCGAGCAGTCGAGCAGTTGTGCAGTCGATCAGTCACGCATGCACATATGATTTAGATAATGTTTTTCTCAACATGGTAAAGGTTTCCTTTTTTTACTTGGTTCCTTCTCCTGTTTCTCAACACCATACACACAACCAATGCGGTCATAAGTGTCACAACAAATATTTTGAGCTAAACGGATGTTGAGTAAAGCTCCACTGGGTAAGAACACGTAACGTGTGTGTGCTGTGCAATAATGACACATGGCCGAGATTTCCGTGATGGAAGGAGTTGCTCAGATGTCGATTTTCTTCCATGTAACCCACTTGCGTTGCCGATATTTAAAATACACGTCATAGATAGTTTTCCATATTTCCAACAGTATGTGTTGTGTTGTGACAAACAATTTTTCAAAGTATTATTACTATTACTAGACCACATCGTGGGAGGCTTTGATCTTATGTAATCAGAACTACCAGGAGATGGTGTGAATGATGCCTCACACATCGAGTGGCTCGGTTGCTTAGCCTGCGGCTTACTGAGCTGTGCATTAATAGGATGTTTTTTCTGGTTTTTCACAACTCAAACAGATCAACTGTGAAACCAGATGTATGGTACATTGTTGAGAATTACCCTTTCAGAGTCATTCTACTTCAGTGCTCACAGTTCTGCAAAGGCTGTGCTTTTCAAGTTTTAGATGTTTTTTTCTACTCCATCACACCTGATTCGAATGAACAGACTTGTGCACAGCGTAATGACAAGCTGACAGCATCTGTTCAGTTGAATCAGGTGGGTATGAGTAGAAAAACATTTAAAATATGCACGGCAGTGGCCCTCGAGAAGCCTGATAGCTTGGTGTTGAGCACCGTTTCCTCACAGCAAGACAGTTCCTGGTTCAGCTCCTGGCTGGTTGTCTTTCCGTCTGGAGTTTGCATCTTCTTCCTGTGCTTGTGTCCGGGCACTCCAGCCTCCTACCACTGTCCCCCCAAAAAAATGTATGTGAGGCTAAATGATGGTTTTAAATTACCTGCAGGGGTGACTGTGTGGGGTTGTCTATTAGTGGGCCTGTGATGGACTGGCGATCTGTCCAGGGTGAACCCTGCCCTCCAGCATATCCCTGTCATCCTGCATTGGAATAAGTGGGTATAGATGATTGAAGGATGTCACATTAAGGCCCAATTCACACAAACAGAAACCATGGAAGTGCATCCCTACAGTGTCTCTGAGTTCAAAAAATCTGTTGCAAAATTTTGGTGACATAACAAAGAGGCCTGCAGACAGATCCAAGATATAATCATTAAGCTAAAATTAACTTCACAAAAGGCTAATAAGCTGCATATGACGTATGTGTATGTGTGTTATCGATCTGTATGATGATCCTGAGGAATAATAATGCACTTATAGATAAGTACGTTTGTATTTTCCTATTGGTCTTTCATGTGTTGGCGCCCTGCAATCCTCTGTAATATTATAACAATTCACGCATAGAAGAAGTACAACTCTCCTTTTGTTCAATAACGTACTTGTTAAAACTTACATCAGATGTAATGAAACACACAGGACAGAGAGCTCTAGTGATAACTGAGTTGGAGCCAACAGTGAGCTGCAGGCGACGGGGTTCGAAGACGTCTCATGACTCCTTTGTATCACGCAGGCTTTTAACGCCAGATTAAACTCTAACCCTCAACTAAGATGTCACAAGCAGAATCAGCCTGCAGGAGTTAGTGCAGGATGGCCTTTTTGTTGCCTTCTTTAAAACACAGAAAATACAAATGTAAAAAAATAAAAAATGAATTAAAGCAATATACAAATAATAGCACTGGTGAAAATTAGAAGCCACACGAGACTTGAAAACAAACAGTGTTGGGACCTTCTAATAATAATCTAATAAAATATTCTGCAGATCAGAGTGAATTTAAAAGAAACAAAAGGATAAAGTTGAACTAGTCTATTAAGTGTCTCATAAATCATTAATAAAACCTTAAAATCAAGCTAAAAGCACGCAGGGATGCAGTGAATTGATCCCAGTACTTCCTCCCTTCCACCGTCCTTTAATTGTCTCAAAGAAACATAATTATTGTAAGTCTTAGTTTTCTAATAGCTTTTCTTTTTATAACACTAAATGCACAATACCCACCTCTCTGAAGAGACCTGCTAGACACTTTGTTCCCTCAGTCTGCATATTCTTTAGCAGTGCTGCCATGGTAACAGTATGCAGGCTGTGTTGTAAATATGACAGAGAAAAACATGTAGGTTGCTTAATATAAACAGGCTGTAAAGAGAACCTGGCTTTATTTCCCGGCCAATGACAGGTAAAAAGAACAAGCTGCGGGTGTACTACCTGTCCTGGCTGAGGAACAAGATCCTGCACAATGACCCCGAGGTGGAGAAAAAACAGGGTTGGACCACCGTGGGAGACCTGGAGGGCTGTGTCCACTACAAAGTTGGTATGTACTGTTGTGTAGGGACGCAGCTATGGCCGTTCTTACTCGTACACGTTCTGGGATTTATGGCTGCATCAGCCGACTTTGTTTTGAAACCTTGTTTCTCATCAGATGTAAATGTTGATTTAAGTGGGGGAGTCCAGCTTTGTAAACTCCATGTTTAAGACTATGATACAGAGTGGGTTTGTAAGTGTGGGACTAGCCTGGCATTGATGAACGATGAAAGGAAAGCCCTCGATTAAGTAACAACACAGTAAGGACATCCACGGACACACGCAACCACATGCTCCTGTCTAAAATTCAGAATGTCCTTGGTGATTTTAGTGCCACACAACATAGAAGAGCACTTCCTGTTGGAAACCCCACTCGCTCCACTACATCTGTCAGCTGAAAAGTCACTTCCAGACACAAAGCTTAATTTTTGCAGGCTCCTTCATCTGTTTAACCAAGATTTTATGTATTTTATTCATGAACACATGCACATCTGTCTTCATCCTTTTGAACGGTTTAAAAAAAAAAAATCATCCATGTTGTTGTGTTCATTTTTTGTTTTCAAGCAACTTAAGCAACTTTTTAAAGTACAACAAAACTTAAATCCCCCAGCCTGATGAAGATTGTGCTTTTTTCATGTGTGTTTGATCTGAAGCATTGATTTCCTTTTAATGTATTCAGTGAAATATGAGAGGATCAAGTTTCTGGTCCTGGCTCTCAAGAACTCCGTGGAGGTCTACGCTTGGGCACCCAAACCTTACCACAAGTTCATGGCCTTCAAGGTAAAAAGAAAAGAAAACAAAAAACAACTCGGCTCAGCTGAACATTTGCTTTGGTGATTCTTTTGTATGTATTTTACTTTATAAACTAGAATATAAGTGATCGAGGCTGTTGCTGGTCTCCATTGTGATCATTACAGGATTTGACTAATCTGTCGCCTGTTGTTGTTTCTTTTATTTTAGTTTTTACCCCTAGATGATGTCTCTATTTTTCTGTTATATCCTCCTCGGCTCTGTGTCGCAGCTTGTTTCATCACCGTGGATGATGACATAGCCGATCATTGCAAGACCTTCTCGGCATCATCGCTGTCACACGAGCAGCTAAAGTCTGCTGTTAATGAACATTTACCGCTAGAACCCAGAGAGGCCTGGTTGTCCATCATGTGTTTTATGCATGCTGTCTGATTGTTCAGGCTTGATCTCAACATTCTGCTGACCGCAAAGAAAAAAGGTATAATTTTTGTCTTTTCTCATCTGTGCTCTTCAGTCTTTTGGTGACCTCGTGCACAAGCCCTTACTGGTCGACCTGACTGTCGAAGAAGGCCAAAGATTAAAGGTCATCTACGGGTCGTGCTCAGGGTTTCACGCTGTGGATGTGGACTCTGGAGCAGTCTACGACATTTACCTGCCTACACACGTAAGACCACGCCATGTGTATGATTGTTGCGCTCCTGTGTACTGAATGCCAGCTGAGGATGGATGATGTGTGTCTGGTAAACGTACAGTATATGTCTAAAAGTATGCACTAAGATGCCTCGACTCGCATATAAACTTAAGTGACCTCCCATTCCTAATCCATATGGTTCAATAAGACATCGGTCCACCTTTGCAGCTATACCAGCTTCAACTCTTCTGGGAAGGTTGTCCACAAGGTTTAGGAGTGTGTTTATGGGAATTCTTGACCATTCTTCCAGAAGCACATTTGTGAGGTCACACTGATGTTGGACCAGAAGTCCTGGCTCTCAGTTTCCGCTCTGGAATGGAATTGTCCAAAATGTCTTGGAATACTGAAGCATCCAGAGTTCTTTTCACTGGAACTAAGGGTCCAAGTCCAGCTCCTGAAAAACAACCCCACACCATAATCCCCCCTCCACCAAACTTTACACTTGGAACAATGAGTCAGACATGTACCGTTGTCCTGGCAACCGCCAAACCCAGACTCGTCCATCAGATTGCCAGATTAGAAGCACCATTTGTCGCTCCAGAGAACGTGTCTCCACTGCTCCAGAGTCAAGTGGTGGACTGCTTTACACCACTGCATCTGACGCTTTGCATTGCACTTGGTGATGTTTGTCTTGGATGCAGCTGCTTGGACATGGAAACCCATTCCAGGAAGTTCTGTGCGCACTGTTCTTGAGTTAATCTGAAGGCCACATGAAGTTGGGAGGTCTTTACTGACTCTGCAGAAAGGTTGTGACCTCTTCACTATGCGCCTCAGCATCCACTGACCCGATCCGCCAGTTCACGTGGCCTGCCACTTCATGACTGAGTTGCTGTCGTTCCCAAAACTTCCATGTTCTGATAATACAGCTGACAGTTGACTGTGGGAGCGAGGATTTAGGAGCGAGGAAATGTCACGACTGGATTTGTTGCACAGGTGGCATCCTATCATAGTTCCACGCTGGAATCCACTGAGCTCCGGAGAGCGACCCATTCTTTCACAAATAGTTGTAAAATCAGTCTGCATGCCGACGTGCTCGATTTTATACACCTGTGGCCTTGGGAGTGATTGGAACACCTGATTCCCATTATTCGGGTGGGTGTTTGCTAAATAATGATAAATAAATAAAAACAGACCGCAGAGAAGAGAAACTAGGAGGAAAGAACAAGCAGCTGAGATGGTAGCTGTGTTTCTCGTTGCTTTTGCATGAGCTGCGAGGGTGCATGCAAGTCACAGAGGGGACGCGGGGACAGCACATCCAATAACCACCGAGTCAAACCCCCCCAACCCCCCCAAAGACGGTCCTCTGACACCATGCTGTGTTTCCTCTCCAGATACAGACCAGTATCCAGTCCCACGCCATCATCATCCTGCCCAACACTGACGGCATTGAGCTGCTGGTGTGCTACGAAGACGAGGGCGTTTACGTCAACACCTACGGCCGCATCACCAAGGACGTGGTGCTGCAGTGGGGGGAGATGCCCACCTCAGTCGGTGAGTGACCGGAGCAGATTTCACCATTTGTGAATATCTTTTGTTTTTGTGTTTAATTTTGATCAGTCAAATTGTTGACAATCAGCTTGTTGTTAAAGTCTTATAACGTGTTCATGAACTGAATACAGTTTCACCTACATGGGATGTTTGTCCTGCTGCAGTAGAGCATGTCCATGTATTGATTATTTACCATCTGCGCAGCTTACATACGCTCCAACCAGATCATGGGCTGGGGGGAGAAGGCCATAGAAATTCGCTCGGTGGAAACTGGCCACTTGGACGGCGTCTTCATGCACAAGAGAGCCCAGAGACTCAAGTTCCTGTGTGAAAGAAATGACAAGGTCAGTCTTCATCTGCATCATGAAGCTATAAAGACTTTACTGTCAGATGTTTTGATCCTTGAGAATGAGAGCTTTTGCAGTCCGTGAGTGACCCGTTTTAAAATAAAACGTGACCAGTACTGAGAGCAGGATCACAGGTTAAATGTTTAAACCATCCACTACACGGCAAACGTGTCCGTGTTGGTTCAGCTGGGGAAGAAATTTCAAACCGCTCAAGTTTCTCTTCTTTCTTTTGTGGACTTTACTTCCTGTTTGACCAAATGAGCAAGTAAAGAATTATAGACGAGACGATTGTTTCCTTCTGCATGGATGTTTGGCTGTTACCTCCGTTGCAGCTCATCCAGGAAACACTAGTGACGCAAAGTGAAGTAAAGGAAGAGTAAGAGTTAGAGTTAGATACTAAATCACGACATTGCAACAAGTCCACATGTATTGCTGTCTCCTCTTTAGGTGTTTTTCGCATCTGTACGGTCTGGAGGCTCCAGCCAGGTCTACTTTATGACTTTGGGTCGAAGCAACCTGCTCAGCTGGTAGAGGTCCACACCCCGTCCTCATTCTCCTCTTCCTCCTCCTCATCGTCTTCTGCCCTCGCTAACACTGGATCTCAGAACCCACCGTCGATGTCTTTACAACCAAAAGAGAACAAACGCAACCGCAGACCAGCCCTTCGGACCAGTCGACAACGGCGACCTTGGCTCTGCCGCAGATGAGCGACGGGCCTGCCCGCGACCCAGCATCAACCAGTCCGGTCCTCGCTCCTCCGAAGTACCGGAGGCGACGACCCGCTGACGAAATGAAATCAATGTTAAAAACAAGAAGAAATAGATCAAATGTGAATTCAAGAAAAGGGGGCAAACAACTTGAGTTTTCCTCTTAGTTTTCTTGGTGCTTGTCAGATTACGATGGAAATAGATTTTGTACTTTTCTTTAATTTGCGTGCTGCTGGGCTGGTCAGGAAGCTTGAGGTGTTCTAACTACTAGTACTGCTAAAGCTCTTACTACTACTGCTACTACTACTTTCTGCAGGTCTGCCTCTTGTAAGGGACCCCTTCCCTCCCCCCGCCCCCCTCTGCCTGTCATCCCAGCCTTTACTCTTAACAAGTACGGGCCTGGTGGGGTCAGAGTCCTTGTTGTGTGTAAATTTACTTCCGTTTGGTCCAATTACTGCTGACATGCTGGTTAGAGACTGTCTGCCGGGGGTAAGTAATAACGCCCCGGAGCCAGAGGGACAACCTGCTGGAAGGGACCTGAAGTTGAAGGTTTTCATTGGAGCCTGATTGGTGGGACTCAACACGGGGTCTGCATGTGTGGTTGAAGATCGGCGTTATTGTGACAGGTGCTTTAACAGAGACATGATGAGCAAGACGGATTTCAGAATAGTATTTTTTTGAATCATTGTTGATATTATTCTTGAAAATAAGTGTAACTATGTGGAGTTGAATATGTCTTTTTATTTATTTTTTTTCCTCTGAACATTTCTGCACATCCACCCGCTGTCCACAGTGTTCTTGCCGTTTCTCTGAAACTGCAAATGTGCGAGTCTTTAGCGAAGAAGGTGACGTGGCTGCGATCCTGAGCGTGAAGCAGAACGATGGTGTATGTACGATAAAATTCACTCGAGCCCCGTCAGTCGTGACGACCGAAACTTGAGAAACTTGAACTGCTGTGAATAATATATGTTAAATAAGAAAGGATAATGGAGGCGTGGTAACGTAGAGAAGGAAGTCTGGCACGTGGGAGTATGGTTGTGGAGTGCAGCGTCATTGGCCGGTTGGTTTTATGTGGCAGAGCGGTGAAACGCATAGTCAGCAGGTTTGTTTCAGTACAAGAGGTGGACTTCTCTCTTCCGTTTTCTTTTTAACTCGTTTCACCTTTCATTTCTACCGTTTGTATGTATCCAATGCACTAAGTGTCCAGAATGTAGAAAGACTTCTTACTGTGTGGTGGTCCAAGGCATGAGATGTTTTTGCTTTGTATCTTGTCACAAGTGATTAATCCTAGATGTTCAATTTCAAGTTTAAGATGATTCAAAGCTGCAACAGCAGAGGCTCTACGTCAGGTGTAGATATTTGATTTCCTGTTATTGTTTTGCAATCTTTTCCGCAACTGTGGCGATCTCTGTTAAGGCAGAGTTTTCCAGAGCCGGGGAGCGTTACTGGCACTTTGAGAGTCCGGCTTGCATACGCCAGGCATGCGTTAACATGAGATGAGGTCTTATTTTCGGTGTTACTGTGATGAAGCTTCTCCAAACGGGCGACAGGTAGCAGAGCTTTCCCTCATTAGGCTGTTTGTAAGATAAATAAATAAATCTGAAGACGGAAACCCATTTCTCTGGGAAGGAGTTGTTTTCTGTGCTTTGACCCCCGCCCCGTGTCCTGCTCCGGCTATCATTTAACTCGTCTGCATAAGTGAAAGACTGAGCGCCTGCTGCAGCGTTGATCTCCTTCAGCATGTCCATTGAGCTGGATTTTCCACCTTTTCCACAAACGCACTCAAATATTGCACATTTTCACTCAGAAAGGAGAATCAGAGTTATGTCTTTATCAAGCCATGTGTTTTCCTGGAGTGTGTGTGGGGTTTTTTTTGTTTGTTTTTCTCCTTGCCTGAAGACAATTGCACACAAAGTCACTGTCAGTTTATGTCAAACATTGGCTCCTCGTGTGGAGGTCGTGTGAACACCAGAGCTGTTGTCTGCGGCCTGCATGTACAGTCAGGGTGTCTCTGCACAGGAACAGTAAGTTCATATGAAAACATTGGGAAGAAAGTATTATTATTAATGGGCTGTTAGAGGAGAAGCTATGAGCTATCTGGTGAGAAAAGCAGACACTTGCAACTTACATTGGAACAAAGTGCCAATAAGGCGAAATTTCAAATGTTATAAAACGTATTGTTATGAAAAACCACTACTTTGAAATCCTTTTTAAAAAGAAAAAAAAAATCACTTGAAGCATTGTGTATTCTTACGTTTTAGAGCTAGTTGAGAAGCTTAACAGTAGTTTCTGTTGTTTCTGTAAGTATGTACACGTAAATATGCGACTGCAGTGGTTTAATATTATTACACTCACCTTAAGTGGAGAAAATGTTTACAACGGCAATGTTTTGTTACACTAACGTGCATCACCGTATTTATGTTTATTGCTTTTTGGTTCCTAAATTCTGTTTCTGCTTTTTGAGCCTGGTTTTTATTGTTGTTTTGTTTTGTTTTCATCTCCCAACACAACACTTGGCCACTTACAAAGCGGTGAAGAACACAGAGCTGTTCATTTCAGGTATTCACATGAAGCTGCTCCACCATCGACACGGCAGCGACCTTCCCTGCAGGCTCGGATGTGAGACGACTTGTTTTCCCTGTTTCTGCCATGCTTCTTTAACTTATGTCCTCTTTGTGAATAACAGGAAGTCCTGTATTTTCCTGCAGTTTTGTTTTTTCTTTGAATAAACTTTAAAAGTAATTTTAAAGGAAGAGTTTATGCTCTCTCTGGCGTCTGCTGCGGTCTGTTCCCCAAATGCACATGCAGACATGTTGGTAGAACAAAAAAAAGGAAAGAAAAGACATTATGTAAGACGCGTTGGCTAACTGAAACCCTTAACATGTGCGTTTTGTTCTGTTTCGATTTATTCACACGTTGATGGAAAGTTTTAGCACCGTTTTCTCAAAAGGTACAATTTAGATCTAAAAAAAACGAATCAAATCCTGTGACCAGTCAAATTAGCTGCTGAGGATCAATTTTAAAATAAAAACCACAGTGCAAATGTATGTTGGAAGCTTGGACTTCTTGTTGAGGCCATGTTGCGTTGTTGGCGCGTCTGATTTCAGGTTGAGTGTGTGTCTGATTTCAGCTGAAAGGAGAAGGAGAAGTCTGTGAAGTTCCTTGTCAGGACATCTTATGTAATGGCCAGCACACTGACATAAGTACTTAAATATCAATTCTGCATATTTAAGTACTGTTCAAACAGCAAGGAACATGCAAGACGTTCCTCACCTGGTTGCTTAAACGTTGCAGAGAAACAATACAAATTCAATGTCGTCAAAACAAAACAAAAAAAAGCAGTTGTTACTGTTTTATTGCATTCAGTTTTACCTGAGTAAGAGGGTTTATGATTTCAAAGAAATTATCAGGGAACTTTACATTTGTAAAGGTCAAACCCCAGCTAGTGTGAGATAATGACGGGATTATTTAACACTTCATCCACAATCTCTAGTTCAAGCTTTGGCTGATATTCCCACACATCCTTGTCTGTTCCTTTAAAAAGGTATGATAATTTGATTAAAATGCATTTATCAAATGTGTGGGAGCATCACTGGTAACAGCTGTACTATACAGGTGATGAAATCTGCCCCCGAGTCCAGATTAGTTCACAACGGTGTCAGTAATGCTATAACATCATCTACTGATGGACCAATTAAAATACAACTTGAAATGTACTGTAGATGCAGCTTGGCACCACTTCAATTAAAAAAACCATGGATGCAAAGCGTAAAAGCACGTAAGCGGCACGCATTACAGCTATTAAATTACAGATAGAAAATGTAGAGTGTGAAATGTAATGATCGTATATGTTTGTAGAACTCATCCAGTGTAGGAGTCTTTACTGTGTCATAAGGAAATGCCAAAGAGAGAAGACGAATGTGTGTTGTGTTCTTGACTATTAGGATGTCGCAGGCAAGTAGGTGATCTGAAGAATTCCCAAAACATGCAACATCTTCTGTTTCTCAATGGCCAGTCAAATGAGTAAAATGAAAGATATGCTCCAATGTCAGTTACCTTTTAACCTCTGTGTGTGAAACATCCTGTCTAGTGTGTGTGTGTGTGTGTGTGTGTGTGTAAGCGTACTTTTATGATAACCTATTCTGAATATCAACACCACCAAACCATCTTCTAAGGTCAAGTGCATACTTACTCTTTTCACAGAAATATGTTGAATTATAATATTTTTGCTGAGTTGATGCTCCAGATATCTAGTCTGTGTTTGAGTGTATAGCAGCAGGTTAATTATACGGGAATGAATATCTGTGTCCAAAAGGGTCTGCAAGAAGCCAGCGGCTTATCTGTGATGGGTTTGCTGGGAAGCTATAGGGAGTATTTAGACATGGAAAAATAAACAGATATAAATAAAACGAGAACGTAGCACTTTGTTTCATCTTTGTATCTTTACAGGTCAATGTCCACAATCTAATAGCAAGTACATTACATATTACATAATTATATTAAAAAATGTCATAATATTCAGTTTACTTTTAGCTCATCTGAGTTTGAGTGATGGGGTGCGGTAGCCTGAGTAAAGAGCTCCAGACCTCCCTCTGTCTAGCCTCTTCTTCCAGTTCATTCTGGTGGGAAAACCAGTGGGAATACCAGTGCATTCCCGAGCCAACCAAAAGATACAATCTCTCTCGCAAGTCCTGGGTTTACTTGCCTGTATGGTTGGACAAGCCTGAAGTCCTAACGAGACGTCCAAATCACCTCTACTGGCTGCTGTTGATATGGAGCAGCAGAGCCTCCTCGCTGAGTCTCACCTGAGTGGTGACGATTCTCACGCCATCCCGACTGTTCACTGAAGATGAGGGAAGGACCACAGAACCACTGGTAAACAAAGAAGCTTGCTTTTGGTCTCGGCTATGGGCACAGCAGACTGGTACAGAGATCCCTGAGGTTTGCCCCTTGAAGCAGCACCTTATTCCAAGTGCTAATTCTCATTCCTGACAATTCACACTTGACCCCAAATACTCCAGTGAGAGTCCAATTTACGACGGGCACGAGGGACCAAACTTGATCTCTTTGTATAGACAGACATGCTTGCAGCAACATACCCAGTATCCCGTGGTCTGAGCATCCCTTGAGGGACACTGTCAAAAACGTTCTCCAAGTTCACCAACAGATGTGGACTGGCTCGGCAAACTCCCATTCTCGATTCAGAACCCTAGCAAGGGCATAAAGCGCGTCCTGTGTTCCACAGCTAAGACAAAAGCTGCGATGTCCCTCCTGAATCTGAGGTTGAACTATCAGCTAGATTCTCTTCTCTGGCAACCCTGCATAGATCTTACCAGAGAAGCTCAGGAGTGTGAAAGAAATCATTAGAATATTAGATATGAAATGGTTAATATTCTTTATGGTCAGTTATGGGTATTCATGACGTGACAGAGAATTGACCATAATCAGTTCTCTCTAGTCCCCATTCTTGAGATGGCAGCCACCATCCCGGTCTGCGAAGACTCCTTCTCAACCAGAAAGGTGACATTCCCTGTCTCACGAACCAGTTATGGAAGCTGAGGATCGTCCCACCATGACCCACGCCTTCAGCTGCCACCCGTTAACACTGCACCCGGTCCACACAGCCCCTCCTGCAAGCGCTGACCTCACCATGTTGACTTTGACCGAGCCCATGTGCCCAAAGGCCCTCGCTCTTCATCAGTTCGGTCAGATGTGAGCCCAAACAGGTTGTAATTAACATTTAAATGTTTGTGACTTGCTCTGGACTTCCACCAATAGTGACCAGCTCTATGAAAATCCCTCCACTCCGTGCAGCACATCACGGAAGTATCACACAAGTCTACACTGGCAAAGGTCCGGTTAGGATTAGTACGATTGCCGAGCTGAGTAATGCACATGAGAGCACAATGGAGGGCACTCCTATTAGCTACCCTGGGAGATGACAGAGGACTGAGTCATACTATTACGCTGCTGTTTATTGAATGTTTGTATTTAGTGATTGTTAGTTACGCGCCAGGTTTTGTTCTTCAAGCGGTGCACTTTTCTTATCAGCCTACTTCAGATATTTGATATTTTTTAATGCTTTTGAGTTTCAGTGTCTGTAGCAGATGAAAAACTTTAATGTGACCTTACCCTGCCACAGTACTACTTTTGATCTAAAATTTTAAATTAAGTTATAGCTGTGGATCAGTGGGAATTGTACATGGTCCTCCAAATTTGTGAAAATCACCTTGAAGCTGCTGGCACCCCCAAAGTTTCTATTTACCAAATTATCAACAGCTACCTGCCCTTGTGTAAGAGTTAAAGGTCACGTAAGAGCTTTGAAAGAAATGGACAAAAGCAGGGAGTGTTGCACGGTTCATTACAGAACGGCTCGTTATTCATTAACCATGAAGAATAAATGAAGACAGAAATACAGAAACTTCTACCACAGACTGTTGTCTCTATCACGCCACTTACGTTTACCACAAAAAGGTAGTGAAATGGTTTTAACAACTTATCAAAACTTAGTTTTACAGTTGCCCCAAAAACACCAATATGAAGCGATGGGACTAAGTCTAAATGACTAAATGAAACGCATACGTGAACACACAGCTGTAACAGAGACATGGCAACAATCAATCACATATTTTCATTCTTTAATATCCTAAACTGAATCTGTGACTGCTGAGCCACAGATGGTGTTTTCTGTTCAGTCCGACTGTAGACCTGTCCATAGCATCAGATGTCACTGAGCTTTGTAAATAAAATCTGAATGACCTGCGTGCAGATAAATGCTGCTTGCTGTAAGCAAATGTTTCTGTCATGCGGTTGCACAACCCTTCACTCGTGTGCCCGTCTGTGTTTTTGAGCTTAAACAAACAGAGGTGTCCACCAAGTGGCTACTGATGCGAGAGAGCATCAGAAGTAAACGTTTATTAAAGAAAAGAGAGAAAATGAAATGAAGCATTTGGAGTGAGCCTGAAGGAAAAGGCAGTGTATGAGACTATTTGCATAAATTGTGTTGTGTGTTGTAGAGTCAGCAGACGTGAGTGGTGAGCTGTGCAGTACACAGCGTTACATTGGGAAACCTGAGAAATTTCCACCTCATGGGGGGTGGGAACCTTGAAAAGGGAGCTTGGGTTCTCCCTGGGCCGATGGGAAACAGGTCACTTGTTGCTGTAGTCCATCCTCTCACCACATCTGCTGCCAGCTTGTCACACTGCCAGGACCACCGCATCCACCAGGACGCCGTAAGTACACTCTGCAGTGTGAAGATGTTTATGTAAATACATTTAAAGCTGTGATAATATCCTCAACATTACGAAGTGTTACAGAGTCATTTAATCGAGGCTTAAATACTGAACGAAATGCAAAAAAAAACATGGGCTTTAATATATTATCTGGTACTCACTAATGACTCACTCAACAATTAACATAAAATATGAGAATACAATTTTGAATCTAAACACAAGTGTGTGTGTTTGTGTCATAGAATTATTATTTTATCATAGTATTTTTTTAGTGTAACTTTAAAATATGTTTGTGTAGTTTTACTGTCTGAATTAAAGACTATATCTGAAGTTGATGTTAAGGATATTTAACAAAAACAATCAACGTAATTATTCTTCTGTATGTTGTATAAAAATGTTTATGCACATGCTGTTGATTCATATTTTACATTTCTATTATGAAGTTTTTAATTGTTGGCAAAATTTGTACATGATAAATTAACTTTATCACATCAAAATCTTTTATATGTTGTTTTTTTTTGATAAAGTCGAATGACTGAAATTTGTTTATATTGTAATTCTTAGAAAACTGTTTTCAGTCCCATTCAATTCAATTCAAAAACACTTTAATAATCCCCGAAGGTAAATGAATTAGCAGAGTTAATTATACAGAAATATATAAGTCATTTCAGCAAACATAAATCAATACTTATCAATAATATCCTTCCACAGGAATTTTTTTTTTGTTGTGTACTAAATCCATAAAAAAGAGGGTTTCCATTTGATGTAGGAAGATGTCATAAAGAGTTGTGACTCATATTAAAATATGCAATGTTGACACTCCCACGGATTTTATGAATGGGCTGCCCTTTGACAGCACTTCGAAACACAGGCTTTATCAAGGGAAAGATTGATCACTTGTGCACCCGAGTGCATATGTTGTGGGAAAGTGACGACTGCTGTCAGCTGATCTCCGCAATAACAGACGAGGAAGCAGAAGTGAAAATCCACAAGATTAAATAGAAACAAGAATTTAAATCTGTGGCAAAAAGCCTCGTAAAATCTTGGCTTTTGCAAACGTTCCCTGCAAAACACCCGTCTACAAAAGACAAGGAAGGCGATATGGAGAAGGGCAGCAGCGAGGATAATCGGAAGAAACGTCTGTTACTGAGTATATAAAGAATTCGCTCGTTTATAGTCTGTCATGAGGGCTGGTGAAGGAAACACCCACACACACATAAAAAAAAAACCTCTGTTGCAAGATTAAAATGCATATATATAGATAAAAAAAAAAAGAATTTGCTCATTTTAAAAAGTGGAAATGAAATGCCAGAATAATGATCTGTCATACATTATTATTAGAAAACAATGCACATTTATGTTGCATGATGGAGCTCATTAATATGAGCAATCCATTGCAAAACTGCAAACAACTGCATATGTCCCGTCACATCTCACCCTGTCCTGCCCCGCCCCCTTTTTCATAGTGAAAAAACAGACACAGCAGTAAGTAAAAAGACCTCTGAAGCCCGGGGGCGTTAGGACCCCCGTGGTGGCTGCTGATATAGGTTCCCCTCAACTGCTCATATTAAAACTACTCAAAAAGGCTAATATCTTTAAGTGTAAATATTCAAAATATGAATTGCATGTGTGTACTTTTTGCTGAACTTTGATATAAATTACTAATACTTGTGAGTCATCTAATCTAGTGTTACTGGCAAACCCCTGTGGTTAAATTTGACTCTAAGCGTGGGGGCGGGACAAAGGGCAGCGCCAGGACTTTCGTGACGACACCAGTGTCGTCACAAGTTTTTATGGTTTTCAAGAGTTTAAATTCAAGCTAAACGGCATAATTCCTAGGCAGCATGAGAATACAACAAAGACCTCGTGTTAATATACGCTTTATGTGATTTTCCTCACTCCTATATAAATAGGAGCTTGGTTTAGTGGTATTTTGTAAGTTATAGCGTTAATATTCCTTCGGCTTGTGCTGCCGTTCTCCCTTGTTTGTATTAAACGCATTATTTCCCAGCGAGAGCTGAGAGCATCTGAATAAACCCTGCTCTGTCGGATGGTTCACGAGTTTAGATCGAGTTTAGATCGTTCTCTTTGTGGATCCTTTATTTCAGATCTCTGTGTTGATGGAAACTGCCATCATGGTCTGCTTGCTGCTGATGTTTGCCATGGTCATCATCGCATGTGTTCATGGGAGACCTGCTTTACCTCCTCTGCCTATGAAAGGTGAGCCTGTTGTGTTATAAAACAGAGTAATGTGCATTATGACAAGAGGACGTGCAATAAGAAATGAATTGGGGAATTTGGGTAAAAGGAAAAAATAAATAAAATGCACTCAGGATTCCTCAGGAAAGTGTATCACTGCTTATTAATGAACTTCAGCATTTAGCTATAACTATTTTTTTTTAACTTTTAAATACCTTTTTACAGTGCTAGATGACATCACTGAGTATTTAAATTTTGTCAGCTGAATTACACCTTTTGAGGATGAAAATATTCAATTATTGTTGGATTTTATCACAGAAACGGTGCAAATTCTTGTCATTTAAAGAGCCATGGGTTTGATATGTCCACAGGACGATATAATCCCGTAACTGGACTTCGTTTTGGTTCTTGTTTCCACAACAGACGGCTGCTTCCAGGTGGACCCGGACGTGGAGATATTCCGAGTGGCAGGCGAGGCGGTAATCCTCCACTTCCCGATATTCTTGAGAGTCCTTGAAAAACGCAAAATCACCCCACCGACCGCAAAGTTTCTCATCAGCAAGAACAATGGCACAGCTGGCGTGGTTTCTCACGACGAGGGACGAGTCCAGCAGCGCGACTCTCACCTGTGGTTCCTCCCTGCTCAGGCGTCAGACTCAGGAGAATACACCTGCACTTACAGGTACGTGTTCCTTACTAGTGCTGCTCTCGCCACTGTATCAAGCATAATTTGATATTGTCATGATATATTGTTCATCCCCAGAAATGACACCTACTGTGTGACTGGAAGTATCAAACTACACATCTATGAATCGTCTTCTGTTGACATGGAAAAACTGTCCTATCCATGGACAGTCACAGTCGGAGAGGAGATGAAATTCACTTGTCCGTCACTCGACTCCTTCAACAAGACCGGCAGGATGATTGAGTGGTACAAGGTGAGAGGATGAACCCTGTCTGCAGTGGCTGCACATCAGCACAAACCGACTTTTTCCAAATCCCAAACCAACCGCCACTCTTCTGTGTGACTCAACATGCTCGTTCCTGACAGGACTCCTGCCCTACTGCTCTTCAGCCAGGCAGACTTTTCCGCAGGAACGGAGGAACGTTGACCATCCCTGACGTAAACCGATCCCATGCAGGTGTCTACACCTGCAAGCTCACAGTGCTCATCAACAACCAGCAGTACAAAGTCAGCCGATCCATCCTTCTGCATGTTCAAGGTTGGTTTTTATAAACAGTTCCAGTCTAGGTAAAATCAGAGAAGCTTCTTCCTCTTTTTTCTTTTAAAAAAAAAATATAAGTTGCTTGTTACATTCTCAGAGTGCGTTGTACAACAGAGTCTCCATGGCTGGATCTCCACAGGGTGAACTGGTGTGCTGTGTAAATACCACCAATTGTATTATTTTTTTCTATATAAAAATGAATCTTTAATTTAAGTCTCAATATATTATACGAAATAATACATAAGGTGATAAAAGTCAGCCCACTCAGTGCTACAAATGTGAACGGTGTACCCCGTCGTGAGGCGTTAGTGAATCCTGCCCTCTGCTGGACAAACACGGTCATCACACCGACTGGTCGTGGTTTAAAGCGCAGATGCGCCTCTCCACAGCAAAACCTCAACAAAGACTCCCTGAACAGACTTAAATCACGACTACTGCAACAGTTAAATTACCGTTAGGTATCAATAAGGTATTTCTGAATTGAAGTGAACCTCTTTTAAATCAAGATTTGAAGGTTAAAAAAAAAGAAAAGAAATCTCCAAGAGTACAAGTGCTTGGCACAAACCGCTCAAACCATGTCAATTCAGCCAGTGTTGTTGTCTTTTCACAAGTCGTTTCTCTGAATGTGTGCATATTTGTCCGTCAGGCTCAGACCCTGCAATCATGACCACGACCACTGAACCTGAAGCCTCTGCGACGTCACACGCAGGGCTGACCAGCACCAGCAGCAGCAGCAGCACCTACACTACAGCCGATGGTGAGATTTAAGTTTTTTTGTTTTTAAGGGAAGGTTGTTGGACCCGTTTGAGATCCACATTTCTCCCGAGGAGGCTTTAGTTTTACGCAATTGGTTGATTTTCTTTCTGCACTACTACTTTTTAGCTGCACTACCTGAAGCACCTGTGATCATATCACCTCTCAACGGGACCGTTTTTGAAAGCTCACACGGTAAGTTATATGAATTAGTCACAGCACACCAGGCCTCGTACTTTTACACTACACCTTCATGGATATTTTAATGCTATATTCCCTTGTAGGTTCGGGGCTGGAGATCTTCTGCCAGGTGCTCACTGAATGTCAGACGGCAGAGTCGACCCTGGTCACGTGGTTGGTCGACGGCCAGCCAGTGGAGTCGTCATACCTGGACAAGCGGGCTCTGCAGGGGGGCAGGAGGTACTGACTTACCCGCTGAGATGTGCATGAGTGCTGCTCGCAGCTGTGAGCTGTGTTTTTATGTCCATCCATTCATCCCCAAAAACAAAACAATGTTCGCATGACTATTTGTGTCTCAATGTTTCCAGGGTAACCAGGGTGTCCCAAGGCTGCGGGATCGAGTTGAGGCTCATTATTGCGACGGTATCCGAGGAAGACATTAAGGCGGAGGTGAAGTGTGTCGCTCAGAATAAAGGAGGGAGACGGGAAGTCGTTGCGAGGCTTCGACTGGAAGGTGAGCGCGCCCCCGTTTGTGACTTTAGTCTGGATGATGGGATGCATTTGAAGCGTGTTTGCTTGGCAGGATGTCAAAGACGGAGAGGTTTTGTTCAGAGAGTTAAAAACAACAACACGAGTTGTGTATGATGTTTGTCTTGCAACAGCCGTAAAGAAAAGCTCAGAGTAAAGACACTGATTTCCCCGCGTTTGTTCACAGACCCCACCTTCACCTGGCTGGTTGTAGCTGCGGTAGGCATGTCCTGCTTCCTCGCCGTGGTCTCCGTCTTCCTCTACGTCCTCTTCAAACCCAAACGGATAAAGAAAGCGGACTATTTTCTCGCTCGCCAGAACAGCAGCTTCTCTTTCTAGGTGTCGCTTCACACACTCCATCCAGAAAAGTCTCCTTCCCACTTGTTCTCCGTTACATCCTGGACCCCGTGAATGTGATGCCGTCCACCAGGTGGCGCTGGTCTCTGCTCTCAGATTAAATGTCTCCTAGATGCGCATTGGCAGTCACGTCTCCAGGTTTCTGCATTTGAGTGTCACCACAGTGGCAGAAAATATTTGCCTGAATGTAATGCAGGATAACCACAGTGATGTTTTCATTCTGAATATTTAATATTGGATATTGGTTGCAAGGAGTTTAAATCAAGAAATTCATGTTTACATATTTAGTGTTGAGGTTGTTACTTGCAGTGGTGCTACACAGAAATCTATTTGACTGAAATTAGTTTTTACCTTTGTTCTCCTTACATCCAAGGACTTGGCAAATCCCTCTCGTTTCAGGCGGGTTTCATTTATTTAATTAACGAAACTGAATACCTCAGTGAGTTTTAACAAGACGAGCTCCTCACTTTTAAACTACATTGGCAGTCTGACTCAAATTTGAACATGATTTTTGTATCATCGGGTATTTTGCTGCTTGATCTCTTGCGTTGGATGTATTAGATTTGACTAGTAAATTGGTGAATATTTTGTGACACGATAGAATTATGTCATGTGTACATTTCATGCTTAAACATGTGTATATATATATATATATATATATATATATATATATATATATATATATATATAAGGCAAACCTGGCAATTTTGAATGAAAGGGGTTTAAAAATAAACCCTGAAACTACTAAATATGTGTTTGTAAAATCCTAACGTTTGTAATGTTATACTCCAAATAACCCAATAATGTATTAAAAAAGTCCTCCATGAATCCTCTAAATATTTGTTTTGTCAATTCGAAAACCATAAGTTAGTTAGCAGCAAAGAATAAAGTGTTTGCAATGACAATCAAGGGGATTAGTAAAATTAAAATAAATAATGGCCAAAGATCGCAGTTGTGTGTAGCTGCTCTGTTTTAGTTAAATAAAGTAAATACGCTGCTGTAACCTGAGATAGTAAAGCAGTTGCATCGAGGCTAAAAGCCTGCGTGGGATCTGTGTCCTCAATTAAAATCAGCAAGCTTTGATAAGGAAGTTCATGAAGAATTGGCTCAATAAGAAAAACCATAACCTTATCTATTCCTATCCCTATAATTGCTTTGAAACTTACCATAACATCTAAATAATCACTATACCATATAACTAACGGTGTGTAATACTGTATGATAAAGAATAGAAAGTATTTTCTCCCTGGACCACAGATGAAGCAGATAAAATCTCCACAGAAAAGCCCAGAACCAACATCTCACACAAACGGCACGATCCAGTCATTTTACTCTCGTTTTCATCAATGGCCCCACAAATGCAGGTAACAAATATTCACCCGCAGTTGGACTGATTCTGGTCTCAAGTGGTTTCTCTGCACAACCACAAGAGGTCTCAAGGCGGCTGCTGTGAAAAACAGACGTTTGTGAAACAGCTGAGGACCTGCTGGATTCACTACTCCTGAGCCGAACAGTGAAGACGGGCTCACAGACCACACTTCCTTATAGTGAGGTCACCTTAAATTAACTGTGTTATTTGGAAAAAGTTGAAAACACGCTGAGTAAATAAAATGATCAGCGGGTTCTGAACGTCCCTCCTCCCAGCTGTTGTGCAACAGATTTGTACATGTGCCGGCTTTCAACAGATTCCTGAATAGGATGTTGCAACATGTGTTGCATTCTCCAAAGAAGAGGAAGTCGGAGCCGGGAAGCACACGTCTCAGCCAGGAGCATTTTTAACAAGATGTTTTCACTGGAAAATGTATATAACCAGAGGTGGCAATTGCCTTGACAAAGGAACTAATGTCACACCAGGCTGGTGAGTCGTCTGTTTTCAACAATATTAACTAACAGATTAGATAAAATCCCACTTTGGAAGTCATAAGTGCTGAAATCACTGCTACTGCGTGACGTTCATCTGTAACTCGGCATGTTCATGCTGTTTGGTTCAAGATCACTGCTAAAGTGCAAAGACAACTGCAGGCAGGACAAATACTGTCCTCCTGAACATGTCTTCCTTCTTTTTCTCAAAGACAAACTCACATTGAGACTTGTATGGGAAACTTTACTCCGTCTCACTTAGTTACAAAGTAAAATGGAAAACAGACTTGAACAGGAAAACCTCTCTGTATTGAATGGATATATGCACTCACCGGGCGCTTTGTTAGGTATTCCTGGTGTACAGATATGCTCTTTTAAATTATTAATACAAACAAACTTCACTCTGGCCCATTCGTCTGTGGGTGGTTCCCCTTCTTCAAGTCCAGGTCCTCCTGCCAGAGGACTGGGAGCTTCAGGGTTCTGTGCAGTATTTTTGCTGTTACTAGGACTGCACTCTTCTGGACCAGGATCTCTGATGTTCCTGGGATCTGCTTGAGCCATTCCCCCAGCTGGAGGACACAGATCCAAGTGCTCCAACAACTCAACTCAGACATTTCTGTATACTGTAACCACTACCAGTCTGTGTGGTTCCATGCAATATGTATATACATTGTATACACACATATATATATATATATATATATATATATATATATATATATATATATATATATATATATATATATATATATATATATATGTATGTGTATATATATATATATATATATATATGTATGTGTATATATATATATATATATATATA
>CM026200.1:22867714-22975214 GCA_014839995.1 Xenentodon cancila
TCTCTCCTCTCTCTCTCTCTCTCTCTCTCTCTATCTCTATCTCTCTCTCTCTCTCTCTCTCTCTCTCTCTCTCTCTCTCTCTCTCTCTCTCTCTGTGTGTCTCTCTCTCTCTGTGTGTGTCTCTCTGTGTGTGTCTCTCTGTGTGTGTCTCTCTGTCTCTCTGTGTGTGTCTCTCTCTCTCTGTGTGTGTGTCTCTCTCTCTCTCTCTCTCTCTCTCTCTCTCTCTCTCTCTCTCTCTCTCTCTCTCTCTCTGTGTGTCTCTCTCTCTCTCTCTCTCTGTCTCTCTCTATCTCTCTCTATCTGTGTGTGTGTGTGTGTGTGTGTGTGTGTGTGTGTATATATATATATATATATATATATATATATATATATATTATATATACACACATATATATACACTTTGTGCAACAATGCCACTCCAAACAAGGTGGGAGAGACACATGCCTGGTGTTGGACACAACGTTTCGGTTTTATCTCCGTATACATAGAAACACAGCTGTTGCGCCACAGCGTAAACTCTAACTTTGTTGACGTCAGCACCCATAATTTACCTGTTTTTATCTATCTGGATGACACACTGTCAGTTCAGCATCACATTTCATTCCTTCATCTACTAAGAGTCATCTCCAAGCAATCCTTGCACTAACCCTTAAAAATCCAAACACACCCTTCTGTCAAAGTAACTGATGGGTAAGACAGGTGCCCTTTGACCCCGGATGGGTTGGGCCTTCGTGATAAGGGTTTTGCTTAATACCTTGGACCTTTTGACCTTCTTTCCTAATAGGGGAGGGGCTGTCAAAATGATGAGCTTTCTCTAATTGTTCCCTTATGGTATGGGGAGAGTTGTGCGATATAAAATGGTATTTGAAAAGTCTTTTTTTTTTTTGTGCAAGTCTGAATCTCTCATTTCTGAATCACTCATCAAATATTTTTCAGGAATGAAGGGGGCCAGAAAGGCCTTGATGTATCTGTGAATCTGTTTTTAAAGAGTTGGCTCTGTGAGAACCTTCAGATTGATGCAGGTAAAGAATTTTATAAAAGGAGTTTCAAAGTTTCAGCCAGCAACGTCGAGCCGTCGGTAGTGGAAAGATTTAACCGTACGCTGAAAACCGGGATACGGAGATATTCCACTGTGAAAAACCTGCACAGATGTCTGCATGTGCTGCAGGACCTTGTGAAGAGCTATGACCACAGCTATCACTTGAGTGTAAAAATAACTCCAACGCAGGTGACTCAGGAGAAAGCCTTTCAAATGTTTTCAAAACTCATTTCAGTCTGGACTCTCCCACCAGTAAAACGGCAACGTGCTCATTAGACGAGGCTGCGGTTTCCAGAGGTGCCATGAACGCTGCTGAGGAAAACACCAGCAAACCAAACAGGCATTTAAGGATCCAACATGTGAAAAAGCACCAGTGGATCAAACTAAAGGGAAAACGGGGATGACGTGAAGAATTTCCTAAAAAAAGCCAGAAACCCAGACGAACATGATGCACAAAAACTGCAGCGTTTATGGTCATACATGACCAGCCCCTGTCAGCAGTTGAAAATGTTCAATTTCACAGCAAAATAGAAAACAAACAGTGCTCTGTTCTGATCGTATGAGACATTTATTATTATATTCAATATCATCCAGAAGAAGGGCAGTCGAGCAGGATTACAGCAACATTTGGACTCCCACTACTCAAATGTCATCATGTAAATGCTGCATGAGGATTTTTGTTTAACAGACATTCTTCACTTGATGTTATTTTCAAACACATTAATTGTTTAATTTGTTCACATAAATAAATATATAAAAATAACACTGGTGTTGGTTCAGTACTCGCTATGGGCCCAGGTGTCACAATCAATATTGGAAAGAAGAGAACAAATGTATAATTTTTGAACATCATCACTGTAAACGTGTTTTTTATTTGGGAGTGGTGGTTGTAGCTCAGCGGAATTGCAACCTGACAGAAGTCACACACTCTGACAGTGATTTGGTTACCAAACTGGTCTCCAAACCACTTTAGTTGACAGATTACAAGTAGGAAATGACGTGTAACCATCTCAAAACATGAGCTGTTTATTTGAAAACCTTTTAACCCTTCCCAGATTCATTAGTATCAGTCATTGCTTTTCTACAATCACACTGATTTAAAAAAAAAAAAACGATAGAGGTGTGGACACTTGCTGATGATAAATGAATCATCAGTCCATTTTTGAACCTTCCTGCATCTCCATTAATAGCACGTGTGTTAATTATCAAAGTTCAAAAGTGCTAATCATCTGCAAACGATCAACTGTCAAAAGGGAGGAAGAAAGGGAATAAAAAAATAACGTTAATTTTCCCTTTTTCTATCTGAGATTGAAAACAGAGCAATGAATTTATTATTGTGTCATAATATTTCTAACTGCCACTTTGTGGGTTGTACTGGGATCCTGTTTTTTTCTCAGCGCATCTTACAGTAAGAGAAAAAGTGATTTGTTGGGGTTGACTCATAGCACAATGAGTCTGTGGGTCTACTGGGAATTCCTGCCTCCAGTGGGGCAGCCCACACATGACCGCATGTTTCTGCAAAAACGCATTCTTTTTTGTTCTTTTGTTTTGGCACTTTTAAACCTTCCAGTCCATGTAATTATTTTAATTAGTTAAAAGCACAAAAAGTGATCTTGTGTTCTGCATTTATTTGCCATAAAATGATCTAACGTTTACCCAAGTCGCACTGATAGACAACCACAAAGTGATTAAGCTGATGACACAATCATTTCTCATGCCTGTATTTACTACACCCATTAAACATCAGGGATGGAGGAAAAAGTCAGAGAAACCTTTGCGTCAGTAGCTGGTGACTCTTGTTCACTTACATGCTTTCAGTAAATCTGGGTCAGACCTGCAACGCTCAGCATTACAGAGGAAGTTTTTGTTGTTTCTCTTCATAGATATGCTTCTGATATGCTCTCCTGAGGTTATCCCACAACATCGTTGTGGGCTAAGGTCTGAGCTCTGAAGCCATTCTGTGGCGGTTTCACGTCAATGATGTGGTTCATTGTCCTGCTGCATGAGCCAACTTTCACCAAGTTTCAGCTGGAAGACTGCGACCTTGACGTTAAACTGTTGGATTAAGGCCACGCTAAGTGGTCCAGGCCTGATGTGGGAAAACATTCCCAAACATGGTGCCGTCTCTGCCGTACGTCGTCACTGGGGTGACGGTTTGATTCTGGGTGTTTTTAGTAGTATAAATTGCCATCAGGCTCTTTGAAAGAACGTCTTTCCCTCTCCTCTTTTGGAACGTGTTCAGTCACTTCTTAAATCCTTCAGCTGCGTCTCGTGAGCTCTTCTTGTAACTTCTGCTCACGTTTTTGAGATCTCCTTTTTGTTGGTTTGTTTGTTTTTAAAGGCAGTCAAATCTTTGACCATTTTATCAATCAGATCTACGCCACAGCTCAAAACCCAGACTCTAGGTATCGCTGGTCGGAGTTTTTAACCTGCGGGTTCACTTACTTTTTCCTTCAGCACCGTAAATGTTTAATGGTTATTTTTAAAAACTGTGTTATCAACAAATAGTCTTTTATCAATTATTTCGACTTACGTGATGAACATGTGACGTTGAATGTAGATTTTTTTTTTTTTTAATTCCAAATTGTTCACATACTTTTTTCTGACCTTTATTTAAGTTATAAAACATTTACCGTGTGTAAAACAAATTACATGTGCAGCTGTTTGGTCAGGAGTTTGACCACAGCATGCATGTAAATGATTTTGTTGATGCTTATCAAGCAATATTCAGCGTCACATGGCTCACTCTGGCTGACAGAAGTTATTTTTAGTCAAGGTTATGGTCACTTACGCACTGTGAAGCAGGTTTTGATGATGTTTTAACAATAACCTAACATGCAAAGGAAATTAAAGAGAGCAGTCCAAACACACTTTTCCTTCTCTTTGTATGCGCTGTTGATGCCTGCTCCCCATGGAGGTGGGACATAGCTGTTGAGTAATTATTGGCTGAGCTGCATGGTGGAGGCTTCACTCTGCACACATGGGTCAGAGGTGAGGTTTCCTCTCTGAGCTCTGCTTGTGTAAACTCTTTCATCCTTCCTCCATCTGTTGGCGTGTCTGTGTCGCTTTCTCTGAGGTGAGTCAAAAAGCTTAACTGTGTTTATGTGACGGTGCCAGTTTAGCTTCTTTTCAGTAACACAGTGAGTGAATCAAAGCAGTTAAAGCTTTCAGAAGCCCAACAGTTAGAGTCGAGCATTTATTCTTTCAGACGTGTTTTTGTGATTCTAACCACAATAAAATAAAACACATGTTTCCTTTGACACATATGAGATGTAGCTACTGGAACATCTTTTAAAATGATGTTGAGGTACTTAATGTGCTGTTACTCATTAAAAAACAAACAAACAAACAAAAGAATGAATGTTTATTTTAAAATAAGAGTAAGATTGATTGTTTATGAATTGCTGTTTTTTCTTGGTTTTGGATATGCATGTGGTTTTCTCTCTGCACGGTTTTGACTTGTACAAAACAAAACCTGGTGCATGTGGTTTCTCTACAATAGTGTACACGCATCATCATTGCATGTCCTTTCAATTTTCTGTACCACTAAGAAAACTCCTGAAACTATGTGAATAGCAGGTGAAAAGGTTATACATCTTTATTGTGAACCATCTTAAAAAGGTTAAGTGAGTTCAAAAGGTGTGAGGTAGAAGAGCAGTAGTGGGTTTTATTCAAGGCGAAATTAAGAACTGAAGCAAAGTTAAGTGATAGGTCAGAAAACCTGGATTATCTTTATCAATCTAGACATCAGAGATAAACAGACTTGATGATTGATTAAAAAAAAAAGTCACTCATGTTGGAAAAAGCTAAAATAAATCAGGCTTCTTGAAGTCTCATTAAATGTCTCACCAGAAACTGAAGCAGGAGAACCCCTTTGTGAGAAATACATCTTTTCTTTTCACGCTATAGTCATGCACGCGGCTTTCTCGGGCCCTATAGGAAGGGTAAATCCCATTATGTTCCCTTTTTACTGTTAAATGAGTCATACGGTTACCCTTCAGCCCTTTAGACTTCCACAGGCAAAATGTCATTAATTCAAACCATCAATCTTAGTCAGTGTGACAGCAGTGATTCGTTGAAGAAAGCCATTCTAACGTATTCTGTGGGAATGTGTCATTCAATCTTCTAACAGATGAAATGTGACTTTTTATTTTTTTACTAGTATTGGAATATTCCCACGCTGTTTTCATAGTTCAGGTCAGTAGTTGAACCCGACCCACCCGACCCACTCCACCACTGATAGGGCAGCGCGGTGGTTAGCACTGTTGCCTCACAGCAAGAAGGTTCCTGGTTCGATTCCTGTGCCCGGTGGGAGTTTATCTGTGTGGCGTTTGCACAGTCCAAAAACACGTATGTTAGGGTGATTGATTATTCTAAATTGCCAGTCGGTGTGAGTATGTGTGGTTGTTTGCCTCTGTACGTGGGCCTGTGATAGATTTCACTGGCCAAGCGTTTCCTTTCGGAGTAGAAAAGAGATGATTATAAGTAATTAATTATAACAATTTTCGAAAACAAAAGTTCAAAGTTAAAACACTGAAATTTAATTAATCGTCTCCTCTGCATATTTGAACAGACTTCTAATGACTGTTTAGTATATTGGACCCACACTTTTACAGCGACAGATGCAGTAGTGGATGATTTTTTTAAGGGTACGTCTTTGGTCTGAGGTCCGCAACAAACTTTAATTGACAGGTTTGTCATGTGAGGTCTGATACATCAAGTGTTAGTCATTTCAGCAATATGTTACTTGTCTTGCATGTTGAGTGCACGCCTTTTACTTCTGGGTTTCAATTCTCCATACTTATTTGGAATCACATCCTCTTCCTCTTAACAAACAAAACAAAAAAAAAACAACAGATTTTTGCTTTTGTAGCATTTCTCCATTACCCTAGGGACATGGGGTTATGTTCATACTTTAGTTTACTTTGCTTGACTTCCTACAACATTTTCAGACTATAAATCCATAAAAATCATCTCAGTCCAGACTTTATTTCTCTTTCTAGCACTGCTGTTGTGACTTTTTTTTTTCAGATGAAGCCACATAAGACAAATAAGGTAAAGGGAAGCCAAAAAAAACATTTTTAAATGGGTTAAAATATTAAAAACATTTTAGATATAACTACAGGTGCAACCACAAGATTTACTGTGAAGCCTTCAACACCAGGTTTTAACCGAGTCTGTTAAATGGAAATCTGGTTTTCTAGCATTTTCTTGTCTGCAGTTGGCAGGTCTGCTCATGCTTTGGTGTGAAATGTTTGTAGAACCATTATGTGAAGGAATATTTTCCTTGTGCCGCTTCACGCTTGTCTCATCCGTGAACCATGACAGGACATTTACGGTGACTCAGTTCTTATCCTTAATTTCCATGACTATACGTGGGATTTTGAATGTACTGGTATTTGATCATGTTGTTTTGCTGCAATAAATGGCCTTTATCTCCTGTGGCCATAAAATATTATTTGTTTTGTATAGGATAGTGGTAAGAGTAGTAGAATTGATGTAACATGTTTATTAAGCGTTTATCTGTTCCCTGGATGTCCATGTTGTGAGGACCTTGGACCGAGGGTTGCTCTTCAGAACATGATGAACACGCTCAAAAACAGATGGACAAAGTTCGCATGACTAAACAGATTTGCAGAACAACACGCCCAACTACCACTTAACTTAATGCAAACAGAAGTAAAAGCTTGTTCCTTTCTGTCAGTTTGTTGTAGTGAAATTAAACATTGCACAAATTTGTTCAGTTAGTGGGGCCCGTTTCCCAACATCATCTGTGTGGTTTCTGCCATGCAAGCACTTTCCACAGCGCTTCTTTCGATCTTGTTTAGAGCGTGTGGTATGACTTCGGAAAAATCAATACATGTGTCTTTCACAAGTCCAAAGGCTCACTACTATTTTTCTATAGTTTCCAGCGGTGAAGTTTACCAAACAAGGTTGACCAAACATATCGGAAATGTCATTTATTCATGTAAAGCTGACGCTTTTGCAAACCAGCCAGGAATATGGATTCCTAAAGCACTCAGCAGATCACAACATGCTCTCAAAGGCTTGTCCCATTTTTATTTTTGTGCTTCTTACTGTGTGCAGGTCAGCTTTCGATAAGGTGTTTAGACACTAATGAGTTTTACAGACATTGACCACATCCTCTTTTCCCTTCGACTTTTCTCTTCAGGGTTGCCACAGCAAGTCATCCACCTCGGTCTAACCCTATGCTCTGCATCCGTTGCTCTCACACGACTACATCCATAAATCTTCTTTTCGGTTTTCCTCTTGACCTTCCTCCTGGCAGTTCTTCTTTTTTTTTAAATGTCCAACTTTGTCAAATGTACTCATAGTGAAATATCTCTGGTTTAAATGATTTAAATAAGTTGTGTTCATGTGATGTTATGTTCACATGAGTGTGCCGAACCTAATGTAGAAATCCAGATCAGCTGAGCCCCCTGCAGGACATTCCAGTTGGCCAACCTCAGTACCTGTCCTGCTGCACGGCCAGTTTTCTCCCCATAAAAGTTCCAGGAGGTCATTTTTCCAGGGCCGCTCCTCGTGATGGAGACACGCATGCGGCTATCTCTGGTCCATGTACCCTCACCATTCCACTTGGGTTCCTCTCATCCACACATGTCTTCCATCCTGCTGCAGCTAATCTTTATTCCCCAGTAGTCCACCTCTGTGCTCCTTCCTCCACTCTTATAAGTCTCCCTATTTCCCTGCCTCATCTGGAAGAAGGTATTCAGTACAGCCATTTCTATCCTTTTGCAAAGTCCAAAACTGTCTATTTTTCTGCATTTGTATTCGGGAAACCAAACCTGCCCATCACGTCCTCAGCACCTGTATTGCGTTCTCCAACATGTGCATTGGAGTCTGAACCAATACTCTCCATCACTGTATCTACCTAACACCAGATCTTCTCCTTCTCCTCTAACTCACATCCCACCTGTGGAGCATGACCACACAGTGATAAAACAGCTTGAAGCCTGCTCCTAAACTTCTAGCCTTGCTACCTTTCCTACCTGGTGTCCACCTTCCTCTTCTGCATCATGTCACTCAACTCTAGCTTTTCCTGTCATAGTCCCAACATTCAAAGTCCCTGCTCTCAGCCCTAGTCTCTTGCTTTTCCCTTTTCTCTTTATCCATGGAAACACTTTCCTCCTCTCCATCCGGGATTCGCATGTTTGGTTTGGCATACATTTGACCTTCCTGACAGAACGCTCTGCATCTATCCAGGCTTGAGACCGGCTCAAAGCGATACTGTCTTGTGACTCCATGAGGCTGCATTTTGGACATTTACCATTTCAAATATGCCATATTTTTACATTTTACATTAACATCTTCAGGAAGTTAAAGACTACTTGATGATACAAGTACTGAAAAACGCTTAAACGTCACTGTTTTTGAAATCTGCCCTTTTGATATGTTTTCCCTGTACGTTCTGTCATCATTATCATTTAGTCCAGTTGTAGTGGATGGTTTATGATGTGAAGATAAGGTCCTATAAAAGTATATTACAGATGACAACAAACTTGATAAAAGCTATTTAGTCCACATTCTGAATCACTTCTTACTCTGTTTTACATTCAATAATTTACAGATGTGACAGACAATTTCCAGTCCCACGTGACACTGCTCATACCATGACCCGCTGAACTGCCTAAGCTCTTCCCACGCTCCCCCCAGTCTAGGCCTGTCCCGGAGTCATACTGTGGCCCAACTGATTAGTCTCTAGATTTCACTGGCAACAGTCAGACAGAGGCTAAAATTAGACCGTTTTTCTTCCGTGGCTTTTAGTGTGTCTGGAAAATCGTTTTGTTTGCGACCAAAACAGCAGCCAGTCCACAGTTTGCACAGTGACACGCGCAACTTTTGAGTGCATTTTTATGAATGTGAGTCACTAGAATATTGCTTAGTTTATGTTTATGTTACCTTTCAAAATGCGTGGAAGTCTATCTGCTGTGCGACATTTGTTGCACCTCTGTCTCACAGGTTTTCAACCACACTCCACCTGCGCGTAGACGTGCCTCTTACAGGTGTTAAGCTCAAAGGAAAGCAAGAACCGACTATAAGAGGAGATGTCGGGTCTGGGCCTAGAAGGACTTGTGTGTGTCTTTTTGTTTTGTTTGGTTTTTAAACCCCTTTCTTTTACTTTTTGAAACATGTTGACATAGTTCAACCACAGTACTTTATAAAAGCAAATCAGTTTAAAAACAACTTTACAATTCTGCCTCAAGTACATAGCAGCAGGCAATAAAATAAAATAATTTATATATTTATAGTAGCATCAGGCTGGATTTTATATATACACAATATATGATCAAATTTGCTGAATTTTGAACATACAGTGTTACTCAAATAATGACCTACAGATAGATATAATCTTTATTTTGTGTTACAGAAATTGCTTTAGTGTTCAAGCATTACAACTCTGGAACTGAGACTTGACTCAAAGCAAAGATTAACTTGAAAGATTTGAAACCGCAGACCATGCAGCACTATACACTCTCTGTAGACCTGCTTAACCATATAACTACTTCTATCTGCATGTTTGTTTCCATTTCTGTCTTTTCAACAGTGGCTCTTTCCTGTAAGAAGTTGTGGGCACTGCGGTGTAGATAAATTTCCTATGTATACTCTGCCAAGTTCCACACAATGTGTTCGTACAGTGTTTTGTTCAACCTCCAGCTTCAACCTCATTGCTTCTTTCATAAAAAAAAAGAAACTATTCCCTAGTTTACAATTAAAAAAAGAAACACAACGTTAATTTGTTTGGTCCAAAGTGCCACTTCACTTCAAACATAAAAACACGTGGGTCTGAAAAGACACAATAGTCAAGATTACTTTGTTTTTAGATCCACTGAAGACAATGTACAGTTAAGCTGTACAGTTATTAAAGGAAGGCCTTTCATAACACAGGCATGCAACAGGACCTGAAGCACTTTTGTTGGAGAGAGTTAAGGTCCATCACTGCTGCTGATCCTGGTAGGAAAGGTAAAACGGTAGTTACTGTTAACGCACGTGGGGAAAGATGTCGGCTGAAGAGTTTCCTCCTTAAATGGGGCATGGCAATGAGCTTAAACACAGCACCACACCACACGTTAACCTGGGGATCATGATTCACCTTCATGCTGCCACGCATGCTGCATACTTGTATGTACACCTGAAAACGGTCATTTCCAGACATTAAAAAGCTTTAACTACATACATAACTTTGGTAAGTTGTTGTAAATTAGCTCAATCAACAGTTTCTCTTTCTTAGAAATAGTACGAACGTCGCATATAGTGAAGTCTTACGTCAATAAACACTGGCAAGTGTTGTAAAACAGAACAAAGAAACCTAAACCACAGGCTGCACAATATACTGAAAATGTGTTGTTATCATAAAGTCAGCATTCCCAAAATCACAAAAGCAAAAATAAATGACATTGGAAACAAACAGTAGTCTTACAGGAAGATCGTTGTTGTTGCTGCAGGTGGTGACAAATTTAGCTGCAAGCCAGAAAGATTAATGCCATAATTACTGTTAATACCATACACTGAATTAGTGGTTTAAATGTTGTATCATCATCACAGTTTTAAACTAGGATGTGAGATATTTCATGTTTTCCTAATATTGTGCAGCCACATTTGATTAATGTGCAAACATAAAAACAAACAAAATAACATTCCAAAAAAGTTGAAACGAAAACAATAAAAGAAAGATAAGTGCAAGTAACTTAATTCTGGATGATGCACAAACAAGCTTAATGATGACAGGTGGGGGTGCAAAACCTGATCATGTTTGTGCTTCACCATCAAACCGACGGCACACATACACCGAAAGCTGTGCTCTGACATGCATCGCCCCCATACACCTATAATTAATGCAGATAAAAATCAATATTTGATTGGTCCTCGTTGTTCTTTATCTTCATATTTCCCAAAACTACTTCTTTGTCATTTTCAAGCTGTGCACAAACCATTTATGAACCACATTTATTTTAATCAAGTACTTTCATTTTCAGAGTCTTAAAAGTATTTGTCTATAGTGGCATGCCTGTAAATATGACTATAATTTTTGCTCTTTGCATGATAATCATTTGTAGTCAGTTACTGCCTGAAGTCTGGAATTCTGAGTTTCCTCCTTGGAGAAGCTTTGCCAGACCTTTTACATTCATGAAGGTGTATTTTGGATTTGATGTTTTGGCAATGGCAATGCTGTGATTTGGTCTTTAAATCTGTGCAATCTTTTAATCTCAGTTGTCTTTCACTATCTTTCAAGCCTTTTGATTTTGCTGAGTTCACCGATCCTTTCTTGAGTCTTGAGTCTGATCCTTTCTAATCTTTTCTTTCATTACAAGGACGTTCCAAACTGTCAATTTGGCCACAATTAAGGTTCTTCATCTCTCTAAAAAAAACTGTATGTTGTTGTTTTTAGCCGTGTGGTGATGATGTGACTCATATTTGTAGCTTCAGTCAAACAGATGGATGATGCCAAGTCAATACCAGACTTTTTATATGCTTCATTTATAGCTGGAGTAGCTGCATCTGGCCAATGATTTTGTTTTTAAGTTTTTTGTGGGCATAGTCCAGAAACTTCTGGACCTAACAGTACAAACAAGGCAGACTATGAAAGTTCCCATGTTCAGAACCTGTCAGGAACACTGATATTCCTTCCTTCCAGAAGAAAAAAACTTTTTTTTTTTTTACAGTGACTATCCAAATACGAAAGGCCTAGTCATCTCTGGCTGAGGACACAGATGCAGTGGGAATGTAAAAAAGGGGAAGGAAGGAACCGAGACAGGATGACAAATTCTTTGGCTACTTTTTTTTTGTTTTTAGAAAAAAAAGGAAATATTTGCTGACTGCTGAAGCGTTTAAAGGCTTCTATGATGAGTCAGCAACACTGAACAGGATTATTCCTGTGAGCTGTGTGCTGGAACTCATTTCAGGTTGATGTTTTTGCTCTCCTCCAGCATGTTAAAAATCACTTTTTGTATCTGTTCATTTTTAATTTTTTTTTTTCTGTGTTTTTCAGTTATGGGCTCAAGTCTGGAAAGTCTTCTGTTTCTCCTCTTTTTGTCAGGGATCTGTCCAGGGATCGCAGAGGGTAACTCACAGAGTTTATTTTTACCATATACCCCCCTCCCCCCCCAGTAGACACAAACACACATCCACTCATGCACACAAACACACACACAAAAGTCTTATTTGGCTTTTCTCAGTCGTTACAGCCGCCTTTGGTCGTAGTGGAAGTATTTGATTGCCCTCTTTTGGACAATTCTGTAACTGCAGAAACTCTTAAACAATCCTAATAAATCCCGATAGATAAGCTCTACTTAAATCTCACCATTTGGTTCCCCACATGGAAAAGTTTAATTTCAAAAACAAATCTAATGAATAAAATTCTGGGGTAAATGAAGCAGGTGCATGATGAGAAAGATGCTGGCAGCTTTAACTGTCAGGTATAAAATAATAATAATAATAACCTTAACAAAGCAAGAAACTGCTCTAAAATAAAACTTCATTCTTTTGTCTGCACACGGTGTTATGATGTATTTGATTTTTGCCATTCACAATTTCACTTAAAGCTCCATTAACAGTGAACTGCTGAAGAAACGAGCGTTTTCCTTTTTGTCACAGAGAACTGCACCAACTACAAGCTCCAGTTTGAAAGGATTTTCTCGGTTCCCGGGGACATGGCTATGCTGAATAGCACCCTGGTCTCTCCAGACGTCTTCAGCTTCAGCACCGTCCCCTACAACATCACATGGTACAACTCAAAGACGGGACAAGAGATGAGCAACCAGACTGGTCGAATCCTGGTGCTGGAGGAAACGCTATGGTTCCTGAATGTAACACTGGATGATGATGGGGAGTATGAGACAATACTGAGGTATGGCAACATCAAAAGAACTTAAAATTATTAATAAAAAAAAGCAACACATGAATTTAACTGTTTAAACAATATATCTAAGCTTTTCTTTATAACAGAATTACTGTGTTAGGGTGTTATGATGAAGAAATAGGCTCACACATGACAGACCAGTAGACCTGCACTAGTCCTACAGCCATTAAATGGTGTTTTGGTGCATTTTTATTTTTTATCCCACAGAACTCCTTCTCATTGCTACATGCAGTCCACTAAGCTGGTGGTGGATTTGCCAATGTTTGGAGAGTGTGGACGACCGCAGAAAGCCTATCAACAACTTACAAATGGAGTGGCGGACACACTGAACTGCCCTCTAAGTGACTACATTCATGAACTGGAAAGCTACAACGTCGGTTTCAGTATCAAGTGGTACAAAGTGAGTTTTTGGTTTCTGTTGAATAAATGGCCCTATTAACAAACAGGACCAGATCAATAAGAGCGACAATCTGACAACATTAATAATCTAATGATCATCAATAGTTTGTGCACCAGTGTAGTTTAATTCATATGGAGATTCAGCTAGTTACTAGTTTTATAATGCGCCATAAGTTGATTGTGAGAATTCTAAAAGGCTTTAAGAAAAGCAAAACGCTTATTTTTACTCTGAAGAAAGTAAAACTGGAAGTTGGAGCCACAACATTTTGTCACAAAACATACATTTTTATGTATTGTTGAAAGCAGTCCAAGAATGCTGCAAACATGGATGCAGCTTTTCATTTTAAATATTCCCTTTATTAAATCAGGGTTATCTTAATTTACCTTCAGATGGATTTTGTATAGATAAATGACTTATTTTTGCATAGATCAGCATAACAGCCACCTCTGCTAAGTTGCTGGCTCTTGTTCTTCATTTACTATTGAAGATAACTGGTTTCCCTCTTCTTGTTGGTCTTTTTATTCTAATAAAACAGGGTCATTATACAAAGCAAATGTAGGCGTTCCTTTAAAAATAGTTTATAATTATGGATCAAACTTAGCAGTTTTACTCACCAGACACAACAATTCTAAGTCTAATTTTATTCTGTCCACCAGCAGTGTGTGTGTGTGTGTGTGCGTGTATGTGTGTGAGCTAAATAAATGACTTGTTTCATTGTCCAATCTAGGCTTGCAACTCCATACAGAATCAAATCGACAGGTACGCCTTCAGGGACAGGACCAAAATGACCATTCGCATGGTGCAGCCTGAAGACACAGCTCTCTACACGTGTAAAATGACGTTCACACTTGGTGGCGTTACAGGATCTGTGTCAGAGACCATTGATGTGGCAGTCACAGGTGAGAACAAATCATATAAATCCAGCTGTTGTACATTATATAAAAGGGATATTGATTGATACTAGCTGATATCGGTGATACTCAGTAGATGCATGTATACATCTACATATATATTTAACCTTAAAAGATGTTTCCCCACTGGGAGGCCCATCGTTATCACTCAGTCATTGTGAAGCACCTTGGTATTATTGGATCCTACACCAGTAATATTTATTCATCATTTTTCTTTTAGTTTTTTTTTAAACATCAACTTCTAACCAGGCTTGTCAAAGTACTTAAAAAAGCTAGATTAAGTTAACACTTTCTAAAACATAAACATTGCTCTTCATCTTCTTACAGTGGAACATAGTGAAGCAGTTGAGGGCTGTGACCTCGGTTCTACCTCTGCAGATGTTTATTTCCTTGTCGGTAGCACTGCAGATGTGTTGCACTCAACTTTAGATGTAGTTGCTCCTTTGAGAAAGAGGGTCTCTAACCGTAGGAGCTTAACTCCCTGGTTTAACTCACATATTCGTATGTTAAAACAGAAAGTGCGTAAAATGGAAAGAAAGTGGTACTCTAGTAGGTCTGTAGATATTAATTATGCATGGAAAGATAGTCTAATAGTGTATAAAAAAGTGCTTCGCAAAGCTAGAACAGCCTATTATTCAGTGTTAATAGAGGATAACAAAAATAACCCACGTTTTCTGTTCAGCACTGTAGCCAGGCTGACAAAGAGCCACAACTCTGTTGAGCCGTGCATCCCTGCAGCTCTCAGTAGTGAAGACTTTATGAGCTTCTTTAGCAATAAAATTGTCAGAATTAGAGAGGAAATCGGCCAGACCCACCCAGCAGTGGCTGTGGGCATTTCTTCAACCTCGGCGACTCCCTTATGCTCTGACCTGACTCTAGACTGTTTTGTTCCTGTTGAGCTCTCTGAGCTGACCTCAGTCGTCAATGGATATAAATCATCCACGTGTCTGTTAGACCCAATCCCTACTCGACTACTCAAAAATGTTTTCTCTCTTATTGGACCGACAATACTGAAACAGATCAACTTGTCCCTAGTCTTAGGATATGTACCACAGGCTTTTAAAGTCGCAGTAATCAAACCATTACTTAAAAAACCCTCTCTTGACCCAGACATTTTAGCTAACTATAGACCGATTTCCAACCTTCCATTTATCTCTAAAATTCTGGAAAGGGTAGTTGCAAGCCAGCTGTGTGACCATTTGTATAGAAATGATCTATTTGAAATTTTTCAGTCAGGGTTCAGAATGCATCATAGCACAGAAACAGCACTGGTTCGAGTCTCGAATGACCTTCTTATGGCCTCAGATAATGGGTTAGTGTCCATACTGGTTCTGCTGGACCTCAGCGCTGCTTTTGATACTATAGATCACAACATTTTACTGCGGAGGCTAGAGTATGTTGTTGGGATTAAAGGGACAGCTCTAGAATGGTTTAAATCATATCTGTCTGATAGATTCCAGTTTGTTCATGTTCATGAGGTTTCTTCCGTACAGACAAGGGTCTGCTATGGTGTCCCGCAGGGTTCAGTGCTAGGACCAATCTTGTCCAGTTTATACATGCAGCCCTTGGGAAGTATTATCTGGAACCACGGCATTAATTTTCATTGTTATGCTGATGATACGCAGCTGTATCTGTCTATGAAGCCAGATGAAACAGAACCATTAGACAAACTTCAGATGTGTATTAAGGACATCAAGGACTGGATGTCCAGAAATTTTTTGCTACTAAATTCTGATAAAACAGAGGTTGTTGTTTGTGGTCCCAAACAGCTTAGGAAGGGATTAGATGGTCTTGCGATGGCCTCCAGTAAAACTGTGCGAAACCTTGGCGTTATATTCGATCAGGATTTGTCATTTAAACAGCATATTAATCAGGTTTGTAAAACTGCGTTTTTCCTCCTCCATAATATCGCAAAGATTAGGAGCATCCTCTCGCAGAGTGATGCTGAAAAACTAATTCATGCGTTCGTATCTTCTAGACTAGATTACTGTAACGTGTTGTTGGCTGGATGTCCAAGTAATTCTCTGAACAGCCTCCAGCTGATCCAAAATGCAGCAGCGGGAGTGCTGACAGGAATCAACAAGAGAGACCGCGTCTCTCCAGTTTTAGCTTCCCTCCATTGGGTCCCCGTAAAATTTAGAATCCAATTCAAAATTTTATTACTGGCATATAAAGTCCAAAATGACCTAGCGCCGAGATATTTGCAAGACCTGATAGTACCGTACGTTCCTAATAGAGCTCTCCGTTCTCAGGGTGCAGGTTTACTCGTAGTTCCTAGAGGATCCAAATGTAGATTTGGAGGACGGGAATTCTGTTATCAGGCACCATCACTCTGGAACCAACTTCCAGTTTGGGTTAAGGAGGCTGATACCACCTCCACCTTTAAAACTAAACTTAAAACATTTCTGTTTAATAAAGCATATAGTTAGTGTACATTTAGTACCTTAATGTGTCAGGCCCAGTAGTCAAAGCTGCAGCTACAGGACCAGACTAGAGCAGCTCATCTTAAACAGCTTCGGTGTAGATATGCTGCTATAGGCCTCTGCTGCAGGGGGGCACCAACATGATCCACTGAGTGGTGCCTTTCACCTTCTCTGTTTCTCTTTGCCTTCTCTGTCTCTTCTTCACCTTAACCCTCATTTATTAACAATATCCCATACACTTAATTGTGGTCTATTGTTCTAGTAGTTTTTTGTTTGTAGTTTGTCTGGCCCTTCTTTTTCCTCTTCTGTGCATGTCCTGCGAACCAGAGCCTCGGGAGCTGCTTGCTGACCTGCAGTTCCACCTCTGACCATCCCAGTGTCTGCCTTCACCTGTCTGTATGGATGTCTGTTGGATGCTTGCTGACATCCCAACCTGCAGTCCTCATCCCCTTGAATCACCGTCTATCTATATATCACCCATATACACAGAAGTCTAATTGGACTACTGATGATAGTTACTATTGTATCCTGTCTTGTACCTTTGACGGTGTCTCTATGTCTCTATTCTTTCTTATTTCTTGTTCTACCTGGCTGGCCTTCGGCAGGAGGGTCTCCCCCTTATGAGCTAGGTCCTGCTCAAGGTTTCTTCCCTCTTAAAGGGGAGTTTTTCCTGCCACTGTTTGGCTTAAGGTTTTTCTTCCACTAGGGGAGTTTTTTTACCTGCCGCTGTTTATGTAATAATTGCTCGGGGGTCATGTTCTGGGTCTCTGGAAAGATCCTGGAGACAACTTGTGTTGTAATAGACGCTATATAAATAAAATTGAATTGAATATAATATTTTTTGTTATCTAGCATGGCAGTCATGATTAATTAACATTTAATAAAAAATATCTAGCAATTGAAAAAAAAAACAAGAATTAAATTTAAAGTGCTGCAAGAATTATTTAAAGTAAAAACATCTAAAAAATATTGTGTACCCAAGCGTTATGCAACTGCGGTTTTCTCACTTTCTGTGGAGAATTTTCTCATTTCTGAAATGCAAACTCTCTTTGTGTTATTTTTAGCAACATTTTTACTAACTCCAGAAACTGCAGCTTTGCATGGAAGCATGTTTCAAAGTTTCTGTTGAGATTTTTCAGCCTAAAATAGCACCAAATTTCCAAAATAATGGTAATGGCAGGCAGCTACCTCAGTATAAACAGTCATCTGCCGCTGCGTCCTCAAAACGGATTATTGCAAAGTAATATTGGTTCACTTCTTGTGCTGTGTGAAAAAAAATTAGGATTCAATTTATAGATAAGTTTTGTTTACATGGTATCGGATAGTGCTTATCCCGAATTTCAGCTGAATCAGAGAATATCCGATGCTGACATTGAAACTGGATTTACTGTGAGTACAGGAAAGCAATAGAGGGGCGGGGATGGATCAATTTGTAAAATACTGTTTATGTCTGTGAGCTTCCACCTCTGTTAATGTCTCTGATTTTATTTGTCTTTCTAGAGTTTTATTCTTTAGTCCCGCAAGTGCACGAACCTGCAAATGAAATAATCAAGGCAGAAAAGGGTGAGATGCTGTATTTAACATATTCTGAGTAATTGTATGTTTTTGTGTTTTTGTTTTTTTTTTTTGCTTGCCCCGATGTGTGTGTGTGTGTGTGTGTGTGTGTGTGTGTGTGTATATATATATATATATATGTGTGTGTGTGTGTGTGTGTGTCAGTATATCAGTAGCTACAGGCTTGATTTTATATATACACAATATATAGAAAATTTGCTGAATTTTTAAATCTTGAACATACAGCGTTACTCAAATAATGACCTACAGATAGATCTAATCTTTATTTTGTGTTACAGAAATTGCTTTTAGTGTTCAAGCATTACAACTCTGGAACTGAGACTTGACTCAAAGCAAAGATTAACTTGAAAGATTTGAAACCGCAGACCATGCAGCACTATACACTCTCTGTAGACCTGCTTAACCATATAACTACTTCTATCTGCATGTTTGTTTCCATTTCTGTCTTTTCAACAGTGTGTGTATGCATAGATCTCTATTCAGAGCATTAACTCATTATAAATTTCAAAAAGCTTGTGACCTATTTTTATGAAAAGTGGTCTGCTCTTCATCACTTTCCATATTTGACCCCTTTTCCTACTTTTGATTCCTTTTTTGGTTCCTTGAGAAAATGTTTAGTAATATTATAATGTAGCGTGATCGTGGAATCATGTTTAGGTGTTCAGAGTGATAGAAAATGCTTTGTTGACTATAATTTATTTGTTTTTAGGATCCAATTTCACGAAGAGGTGCCGCGTGTTTGTGCCGGGTTCTGGGATGCCCTTTGTTGATGTTTTGTGGTTGGTCAAAGATGATTTAATTCTCAATACCAGGCCCTCTGAACGTGTCTACGTGTCAGAACAACGGTTGGCACCATTACCTGTTCTTTTATCTACTCTACTACTTAGAGTGCAACAGTGAACAAACATGTACTGTCAATGACACCAGGCATAGTAGCATCACATTGTTTCTCCATTAACAGTCGTTATTTATTTTTTTCTTCATCTTCCAATTGTTCTCAGCAGAATGCAGATCCATGATGCTCCTAAAGGTGTGTGGTTAGAGCGGCAGCTGATGTTCTCTCAACTGAGAAACGAGGACTTCAACATCAGCTACACCTGTCGAGCATACAGCTCCAGAGGCAATCCTGAGGGCTATTTCACTTTGCAACCAACAGGTAAAAACGTAAACGCGAAAAAAGACTTATTCAGAAATTAAAAAGTTTCTTGGTCCTCTAGTGAATTAACATTGTTTTAAATTTGATAACATTTATGTTAAAGTTATTTTTTATGTGATCTGAGAAGACATAAAAACTTTTATCATGTAGTTTGTTACTTTGGAAGAAACACTGAGTGTTGCAATAGAGAAGCAAATTAATACCAAAACAAAGTGAGTCACAGCGAGAAGTGAAATCAAACGAGCTTAAATTACTCGCTGAAAAAAATAAATAATGACCAATGTGGAGTCGGATTACATTCCTTTTTGTGTTGCCATCTGTTTACCACAGAGGGTGCATTGATTACAGGTGGAAAAGCTGGAAATGTGCGCTTTTATTTAGTACCCTCCCAAAAAAAAATAGATTAAAAAAGAAAATTTAAAAAAGGACAGACGACATGCATTTATATTAGAGTGTTAGTAGCTATTTAGCCAGTAAGAAGTGTTTTTTCTTTCTCTCTTGGTGCTGTTTTAAGGTTGTAATAGGCTGTATTAGAATTTTAACAGTACTTTTTGCAAGTATGGTAAACTTCTTGATATATTTTTATTTTTATGTCTACATCCAATAATTTCTCCATTAGTCCTCAGTGGCACTTTTACCTTGAGGATTATTATTTTCTTTGTTTTAAAGCAGTAAGGACAAAAGGCTATTTTAATATCCAAGTTAGGATGTTTTTTAAATAGTAGAAAGCAAAAAAACAAAAACAAAGAAAAACGGCCTGCTTAGACATACTTGGAGCTGTCGGTTTGCTGTGCAAACACGGACGTGTGTCACCATGGGTCCTTGTAGGTAAAACACAGGACCATTTAATTCCCCCTCTGACTAGAGTCTGCACATTCAACACCTTATAATGGTTGGTGATGAAAAATAGAGCAGAACATTTAGATACTTCATCCAAACTGATCCAAACAGGCCGTGGCATGTTCTCATTTTGGCCAAGAGATATGACCCGTAAAAACACATTGCAAAACTAATTCCATTCAGATTTTTTCAGTAGGTGCATCCTCAAAGTAAGCGCGAGACAAAAGTCACGTGACGGCACACACGACAGAAAATCAGAATGTCTGACATGTATGTTCATCTCCGCAGACCCAAACACCACGATTCCCATCGGATTTGCTCTTGGCGGTGTGGCGGTTCTCTTTATCGTCTGTGTCTCCGTTTACTACGTTTTTCGGATCGACATTGTGCTGTGGTTTAGAGGAGCTTTTCCAGTTCTCTATACAAGTAAAGGTAATACTTCCCAGTGGTTGTGTGTAACTGATGATACGTTTCCTGTTACAAGAGACTGTAAAAATGAGCTTATGGTAAAAGGTGGATCCATGAGGAAATAAAAAACCTTGAATGCTTTTGCCATGTAAGATACAATAGGAAGCAACCCCAGTTCCATCACAATTCAAAGGATTTAAAGCTGTCCAGTCTTCACACAGCTGACGGTGTGTTTCAGAGTAGAAAGAAACAACACAGGGCTGCCTGCGGTTCCTGAGGAAACGTCATTAGCTCAGCTGAACAATGTTTAAAACGGCATATAAACGTTTAGCAAGAAAACAAATATTTTTATGCATTTTTTATTTTTATTTTTAAAGGTTTCATTTCCAATAACTATTCTCTTACCTGTGGCAGCTTCGGATGGAAAGTTATACGATGCCTATGTGGCATACCCAGAACACTATTCGTCTGGATTCAGCGGGCGGGTGGAGAAGTTTGCCCTCCATGAATTACCCCAGGTGTTGGAAAAAGCCTGCGACTACAAACTCTTTGTACCAGGTCGTGACTGTCTGCCTGGACAGGGTAAGTCCCCTACACAACAGAGTGAGCACCGTGGAGCTCTTCGTCTCAAACACAGGACCAGTGGGGCATCTTCAAAAGTTCATATTTGATTTGATGTAGTAAAGACGTCAGTGCCTTTATTTATATATGCATGCGATTTCATTTCCATTCTTGACTTTCTTGCATATTAATAACCATTCAACTGCAGGCTGCAGGCCTTTATCTAAGAAGTTCTCAGATGATTCTGGAGTTTGATTAAGGTCTTGCTGGAAAAGCAATGTCCTTCTCAGCTTCGGTTTCTTGACTGCGTGGCATTGACATCATATTATATGTAGCTTTAAGAAATGATGACTTTTTATTATGCCCCGTATGGAACTGCACATCCCAATTATGTCCAGCTTTTGAGCTCAGTGGTACTTCAGCCATAATGATGATCAGAGTCATGCATCTATTTAAAAAAGGGATTTCAGTTTAACTTCAGTTTCCTGCCATCTCTTATTCTCAATTTGCTGCGTTACTAAGAGAACGCTCTGATGAATATGGGTCTATATGTGGGTCTATATGTGGGTCTATATGTGGGTCTATATGTGGGTCTATATGTGGGTCTATATGTGGGTCTATATGTGGGTCTATATGTGGGTCTAAAATGGGTTTACATTGGGTCATATTTTGTAGAATCCTTTTTTGGTCATAAATTGTTAGAAGTAAAAAGCTGTAGAATTTTATTTATCTTTTTCATGTATGGCAACATCAGTTCATAGCTCTAAAGCTGAGACTCATTACTATACAAGCTCACGCTGTCATCCTTCATCATTTGTTCCCAACCGTAGCCATCGTGGACTCCTTGGAGGAGAACATTCAAGCCAGTCGTCGCTTCCTGCTGCTGTACACCGCCTCCACTTTCACCAGCCAGAGGCACACAAGCAGCAGCAGTAATAACAACAACATTTCCAAGAGCAGTGATGGCAGCGACAAGGACGAAAGCAGAGCCATGAGTTTTGATGGCAGCAGCACAGTTTACCCAGACACAAGGCAACAGTTGGAATGTGTGGCAGCGATGCACAGAGCGCTGGTGGAGGGATCTCTTAAGGTAAAAAACAGTCATCAATACATTTCACTGTCGGCACCCAAAATTAGACAGCTGGGTTTAAATAAGTCACTTGTTTAAGTTGCAGCCATCGTTCATGGAAAACTTGGAGCAGTAGCTGTCTCTCGCTGCAAGGCCTTTCAGCTCATGTCGGTACAGAATATGTTCTCTTCCCAGTCATTTACAGCATCTTTTACAAGTTAGGTTTTTGTTCTTCTGGTGTTTATTTGCACATTTGCTATTCACATTTACCTCTGGGACACAGGAGCCATCACCTTTCTGAGCAGCGTGATGGTGTTTCCAGGGAGTTTGACCTTGAGAGTTCTTGTTTAAACACATCAGTGGGCCCCCACGTGTACCCTGGACTTGCTGTTCACACTGAGACTCACGACGGACAGTGTGCGCTCTGAGCAGCTGCCAGTGACTGATCACCAGTGTATTATTTTTAATGCGTCTTTTAATTCTGACTGAGCATGTGAAATATTTGCGTATGCTGAAAAATGTTCCTCTTGCTTTGACACACGTGCAGTCCAGCTGTTTCTTGACAACTTTCATGTCAGTTCTATAGCTGATACTTTTAACTCGCACTGTTCATCCGTTTTAGACGATGTAGCTCCAGTGAAATCTCACTTTGTCTCCTCTGTCAAACCAAACCCTTCGATGAATGAGGGCATTCTGAGTTTGAGACGTTAACTGTCAGCGTGTGGAGCGACAGTGGAAGTCCAAAGGGCTCCAGGTCCACAGAATGTATTTTAAAGAACTTTTATTTGAATTGACCTCCAAGGTTAAAGCTGCCAGGGCTTCTTCCTTCAGAGACCTTATCTCCTCCAATAAGAGGAATCCTAAAGTTGTCGTTGACACGATCCATAAGCTTGTCTCCCCTCAGTTGCTCGTGGCTCCCACCTTCACTGAGGATGATTCTAATCATTTTCTGTAAGTATTTGTTGCCATAATTTTTGTTGCCTTGTAATGGCAAAGATGCCATTATAAGGGCAATTATGGTACCTTATTCTGCTAATCAGCAGCCTATCACTCCTATCACTCCCCCACTTTTCTTTGTGAAAGGTGCTCTACAAATGAAATGTACTTACTTACTAAGAACTTGGGACTCAAGCATCTGAAAACACAAAGATGGAACAGACTTTTGAAGGTCTACCATTTCTTGATGCTTTGGTTTATTTCTTTTACTTTTCCGATGTTTTCCGATGTTGTCATAAAGTGAGGTCATTGTCTGTAAAAGTGTGCCTGAAATACATCCACAGGTGTACGCTAATTAACTCAAATGATGTCAGTTAAACTACTAGAAATTTCTATTGCCAAAACATCCTCATGTTGAATTCTTCAAGTGACAGTCGGCTCATCTTCCAGTCATCTTCAGACTGTTGGGCCACAGCCATGTGTTGAACAAAGAAAGGCCTAGCATCAACTGTAAACCCCGACCACATGGTTTGAAATGAAGGAACCTTCACAATGACTCCAGACCCCAGCAGGCTTTGCTCCGTTTATGACACCTACATGAGGAGGAATTGGCCTCTCATTGGGAATGGACCCCAGAACCCAGCAGGGGTCCCCGCTGATGCACAGCAGCTCAGGCCTGGCTAAAAAGAGCGGCTCGCCCCTTTCTCACGGTCTTTCTCTTTGTTTTACTGTGTTGTGCACGTTGTGAGCCGGACCGTCGATCCCGCTACAGCAGCTGTAGTGTTTGTTTACTTTATAGTTTGTCTTTTGTTGCATCCACGTTGCTGGATCTCATTAACGCGTTCTCCCACATCAGAAAACAAAGCTTTTCCTCATGACCCAGTTGAATGACCAGAGCGCACATGTAACCCTTACATTCCTATGTAAGGGTTGAGTTAAAGCCAACACACACATACACACACACACACACACACACACACACACACACACACACACACACACACACACACACACACACACACACACACACACACACACACACACAGTTTAATTACAATGAGGGAAGTTGTTTGTAGTTGTTTTGCACATGTTTGTAACATTTGCTGGTGCTCGACTCCTTCCTTCTCTGTTACTCTATGGCGCCCCCACCAGGGACAGGTTGGCACATGTAGAATAAGTTATTTTGAGACTGATTGTGCTGTTTAATTAATAATTCCCAATATTCAGGTGGTGCCCCCTTTTGATCTATCAATTTTGATAATTTATTTACATTATTAATAACTGTCATCAGACAATTATTAGTAAATTGGTAATTCATACATTTTCTGTTGGGAACTGCTTGAAAGATAAAACCATTGAGCCAAAATGAAGTGATTACTTGACTCACATTTAAGGTTAAATGCTGAAAAGTGTGCTGGTTTGCAGGTGGTTCTCGTCGAGCTGGAGGAAGTCACCCCAGCTCAACTGGCGCTCTTCCCAGCATCGGTGCGCCACCTGAGGAAGAAGCAGGGTGCTGTCTGTCTATGGAAGCACCACAAGACGAAGCAGAGATGGAGGACATGTATGAGGATGAGAAAAGACTTGGAAAGCGGAAGCAATGACTCACAATTGTCGCCATCCCTGTCCCCTTCCTCCAGGTTTTGGAAGGAAATGAGGTATCATATGCCTGTGAGGAGGAAAAAAATGATGTTTCCGGAGAAAACCGCGCTGCTGAACTCTTGATGGAGACGTGGATGTGTGAAATATTGAACCGGAGGACAATGTTTTTCCAGTACTCATATGGATGATGGTGAAACCTCTCACACAAGACAATCTAGATATATTGCTCTGTAACATGAAGCAAGGAGGGGCTCACCAAGTTACAGTTGCAGCCCCAAGGTACTCTTGCAAGACATTTCACTTAACAAAATTAGTCTTTCATGCGAATCATATGCAATATGTCATGTGGGACATTTGATTAGTTTTCTTAAGGGTTCACAATAGTACCAAATTCAACATGTACTGAAGTCGAGGTAACTAAACATGGAAACCTGAAGATAAAGACTCTGCTTGAAGGACTCAACTAAGTGTCCATGTAAATGTAAAACTGTAAATATAAACAAAACTTTTCAAAGTTATGTTAAAAAACAATGCAAACTGTGAATGTTTACTTTTTATTTTATATTTTGGGGAAATACACCGTTCACGTACTGTTGACAGAGTCAAAAATGTTAATAAGGTATGGGTAAATGTATGTTATTTATAAAGGCAACACCTTGACGTTAAATGTGGATGGAAGTTTTATTAATATTTTGAATTGCTGCGTATAAATGAAATGTGTTTGTTTCTGTTAGATTTTTCTTGTCATCAGTATGCAACGACAAGACAGTGGTTATATAAATTCTGTATCAACAACAATTAAAAAAAAATCTTTATAAACAATGACATTTTTATTTAGTTAAAATTAGATTAGAAGCAACAAAAGGACAATATATTCCTCTTACATTCACATCCTTGGCAGCTTTCAACTGCATACAACACTGTAAGATCCTGAACTTTGCTCAGTTTTATGGAGTTTATACAAAATAAATTAAAATAAAACGAAATAAAATGTTAATGCAATGTGTCTGCAGTAGTTGTAATACTATTCTAGGTATTACGGGAGGAGGGATAATGGATATTATTTTATTTCATCATCTAAATCCAAGCAAAACAGAGCTTTAAACTGCCAACCTCAACCCATGTCTGCATTTGATTTAAAGAAATCAAAGCAGCAATGCTTACAACATATTTGATCACAGTCTTAAGTATATCATCATCATCATGAAGTGCTTTGAACGGCTAGTCATGCATCATATCAAGGCTGGACTGTTAACACCGCATCACTCACCAAGAAGGCACAGCAGCGTCTCTACTTCCTCAGAAAACTGCGAAGAGCCAGAGCCCCGGCCCCCATCAGGTACACCTTCTACAGAGGCACCATCGAGAGCATCCTGACCAGCTGCATCACCGTGTGGTACGGATCCTGCACCGCAACCTGCCGCAAGTCTCTCCAACGCGTCGTGAGAGCAGCTGAGAAGATCGTTGGTGTCTCTCTCCCCTCACTTCAGGACATTTACAGCAGCCGTCTGACTCGCAAAGCCCTCAGCATTGTGAGAGACCCCACCCACCCGTCACACAGCCTCTTCAGTCTGCTGCCATCAGGGAGGAGGCTGCGGACCCTCCGGGCCAGAACCAGCAGACTGAGGGACAGTTTCATCCACCAGGCCGTCAGGTAGCTGAACACTCTCCCAGCTCCTAAACCCTCTTGCCCTTGGCTCTGAAACCCAGCATCATGTTATTACTTGTTTATTTTAGATTTTAGATTTGCACTTTGTGTTTAGAGTAATTTATTTATTGTGTTGCACCGAGGGTTTGAGAGTAATGAAATTTCGATTCTCTGTATGAACCTCACACGTGGCAGAATTGACAATAAACGTGACTTTGACTTTTGACTTTTGACTTTTTGACTTTGACTATAACTTTAAATGTAATGCTTAGTAGCTAATAGTAGATGGGAAGTTATTTAGTGCTATAACTTAAGATCTAATACTTACTTTGAACCATTAGATATCTAGTTCTGCCGCTAAGCAGACCTCAAGTTATGCTTTTTTCCAAATTAAGCATATTAAAAGTAAATTAATTAATTTTACCCTGCTGTGACAGAGCAACATCGACCCTGGATGACTATCAAGATGAAGCTTGTCCTGCTTGCACGGTGATCTGCAAACCCTCCGTCTAATTTTGTCTTTTCACCAAACATGTATTTTAAGATTCTGCACATGTTTCTCCATGACATATTTAAGTCCTGCTTGAATGCTCTGTAACAAAAAGTTGTCCTTCTGTACCTTTTGTGCCCAAAGTTTGTCTAAAACCTCTTGACACAAGGTTTTCCTACAGTAGTGGCCATTGTCAAACTGTAAACAATCAACTAGATTGACCAAGTTAGTAACCAAGGGGGCGGGGCTTTAATTATTGATTTAATTATAAGATGAATCTAGGTATAATTATGGAAGACTGCATCAGTCCAGGCACGGAAAGTAATATTTACTTGGCACAGTGGAACAACAAACTTGTAGTTATATGAGTTATGTTAAACAGCAAACATCAAATACGAAACAGTTGAAATTGTTTCCATTATATCAGTAATGCATTTTTTATTATTTACTGAAACCATATACATATACAGAAAGTAGTCTTAAAAATGTTCCCACTGTTAAATACGATCTTAGGGGCTGGTGCTAGAAAGCTGTGGTGATTGTAATGTGACAGTCAAACGTACGTGAAACTTCGGTGTTGAAGAGTTTTACTGGTGGTCCTTGTGCTGATGCTTATGTGCGTAACCGCTGGTTATGGCGCATGGTTTGTCAGTTAGTCATGATATTTGTGGTTGTTAACCACAACCGAATGTTTTTAATCACTAAATATATGAAGTTAATTTTGTTTTTTGTTTTCTTTGAATGATATGACATGAGGTAATGGCATCTTTGAGACTCTGGAGGAGCCAAGCAGTCAAGTTCCCACATTTTTTGCATTATCATTTCTTCACACTCAGCGCAGCTACGTTGCCGGGGAATCCACGAGTGTGAACGCACTTACCATAAGTAAATCAAAGGTAGGTGTGTGAGTGTGAATAGTTGTTTGTCTGTCCCTGTGGTTGCCCCTGTCCCTGTGTGGGGGGCATCCAGCGTACAATTGGGCCAAATCGATGTGGCGACCCCTCTTTACAGAGGGATTGAGCTCAATGTTCTCTTGGAGGTTTAAAATGTCTTTCATTTACAGAGATCTTACATTTTTTGGGAAATTTTCTAGGAACTTTTAAAAAAATTGCAAAGTGGAAACAGCAACAGTTTCATACAATGACTCATCACCTGACAACCTAACCTATCTCACACTGATAATTTAATAGAAATAGAACAAAATAATATAAAATATTATTTTAATATGTTATGAAGCATATTTAGTGTAGTATTCACTTCTTCTGTTGAATGAATTCCCAGCCGGAATACTTTAACCTGGGTATTCAGTCAACTTGGTAGCAGCAAGAACGTCATCTATCAAGAATATATGTTCAAAAGCTGACTGATAAACGTAATGATAGAGTAGTTTACACCTTTTGAAGGTGTAAACTCTACTTTTGGGACGTTTATATCATTGCAGGATGCACAGCTGTCACTTGTATGTCTAAAGTTAATGACTTCATTCTAACCAAAGCCCTGCTTTGCCAATGCTGAATAACTTTTGGCTGCAGCGAATGGAACTTTTTAATGTAGGGCGGAAATTTCTTAAAGGTGTTTGTAGCACATCGTACCACAGAAGAGAAACCCCAGACAGTCCCTAGGTTGAGAGGAAGTTACTATCTGCCGCCTTTAAGTCTCTTCATGCTTCCATGCTTGGTAAGTTAAAATCATCGCTAAAATGATTGTGGAATAGTTAATAGTGTGGTAATAGTGTGTTTCACACACACACATCACAGATAGATGGAAGAATGGATGATATTAATAGTTATAAATAGTACTATTAATATTAGTATAATTATCATTATTGTTTTATTTTTGTTATGAAAGATCTGACTAATTTATGCTGTTAATCTTCTGAGCCGTTTTTTTTTTAACAAATGTTTATTTACTTAAGCAAATTTGTGCATCATTTGGTATTTTTCAGTCACTATATCTTATTTCACTATATAAAATAAATAACACAAAATAAATAAATAAATCAATGTTTTCCTAACTTCTAAAAATTAGTATTGGCCAAAGCGATTTAAAGAGCCCGTATGATCGTTTTCTATGTTATGTATGTTCTCTACACTGGTTTTAATAAAATTATCATCTTTAACCTGACTAGGGATTAAAAAAAGAACTAAATATATAGGAAAATTTGCATGTATGCTTATATTGTCCAATCAGTGCCCCAACACAGATACAAGTGCCTTAGTGATCAATTTAAAAGTTCACACGAGTGAAGCAAAGACTAAGTGAAATGACATTTTTTTTAACCTTTATTTCTATTTCTAATATTCCAAAGGTGTTTCCTGTATACAAGAATTGAAATTGTCTCCGCTCACTCCTTTACGATTTCAAACACAGTTTCTGTGACACATCAAGGTGGACTGTTTCATGTTTTTTCCACGGGATTTTTTCAGTGGGCAACAATTTAACCTCAGCAATTCTGAGCTGAGCACAGTGACGTATTCTTATGAATATACTTGCGTGTATCAATGCAATCATGTCAGCACATTTTCACATGACAGTTATTCCAGCAGAATACATTCAGAATTGTTTCTCATGAGACATCTGGGTAAAATTTATTTTACTTAGCAGCAAAAATAGCAAGAACTGACACCGTCACTGACATTAATTCATTCAGGCAGAAGAGATGGCTGCGTGTTGACATTTTACAAAGCCAGTGGAACTTCCACGGGATTTATCATGAGTTTGCAGCCTTGACTTCCTTGTTTGGGGTGTACAAAACGGCATGTCTCACTTCCCTTTAGGAAATAAAGTTGTTCAAACAACAATTCCAACAATGTGTAAAGAAACTGTATGTAGTGTAGAGCCGCAGTTTTGCTGCAATAATGAGCCACGTCGGGGAAACACAGATAACTTTAAAGAAATGTGACCTGTTCAATACTCCAGGAGAAGAACTATGGCAGTGGCGGGCTGGATCTGCTCACTGAACGCACTGCAGCTTCTGGCTTTCGCTATGGGACACAGTAAGTATAGATCATCACAACTGCTTTACAGACGGAGAAAAACATCAATGTTTGAACTAATTTCTAAAACCAGGCGCTGGCTACATTAGAGCAAATTTATGGCAAAGACTTGTTGACTTTAAAGTGGTGCAGACTCTACAGTGTGAGTATTTTCAGTTTGGCGTTCTTCCCCTCAAAGATATAACATGGAAGACTAAAGTTTTAGAAAAGAAAACACTTTTGAATCCGTGTTGAAGGAACAGTGATACTTAAACATGAATGCAAAACCTATAAAACATTTAAATATCCTATACAAAGTTTTTATGTCGTTTAAAAGGAACCATAGCATTTCTCGAGTTACTGTGGTATAATGTTGTCAGAATACCTCAGGAACACCTTTCTGTTCAAAGCAGTTGGTTTTAGTGGGCAGAGTGAAACACTCGCCTCAAATTTATTGTCATTGTACCTGTAAAACAAGCGTTAAACACATTTCCTTTTGGTGCAAAGCACATAGGTGTTAAAAGTATGTTAAAAGAAGGAAATGTACAAATAAAAACGGAAAAGTAAATGACAGGAATCCATCCAATCATCCATTGAAGCTGCAATGGGAGTGGTGAAAACGTGTAAACTGCATTGTGAGCTACAGGTGGTATCAAAGCAGTGGTTTTATTTCTCTGATTCCATAGTTTATGTAATATTGTCCGAAAACAATGGTTATTTCAGCAGATTTGACAAAAAATATACTTTTCAACTTCACCTTCCACATTGGAGGATTGGAGTCACAAAAAAGCAACGTAAGCAGAGACACTCTGACCCCCCGGGTCCACCTCTTCTTAAAAAATCAGTTTCACGGCCGCAGCACTAACAGATGTATATATATATATATATATATATATATATATATATATATATATATATATATATATATATATATATGCACAACATAATTTCTCATAAGTGTCAAATGTCAGAGCATAACAGGATGTTCTACTTTCTTCACTGTGTCAAAAGCTGATGTAAGGGATTGAGTAATACTGGAAAAAAAAAAAAAACAAAAAAAAAAAACGCCTGTGTAACAACACAATATGAAGAAAACCACAAACAAGAATTGTATATTTTAACAGTTCAAGGAGGAGGAAGTGCGGACAGGATGGAGCGGGTGCAGAATAGTGGCCTGTGAAAGTAGAATAGCAGCAGGAGTAAAGAGAAAAGTTTACAAGACGGTAGTGAAAACAATTCTTTTAAATGGTGTGGAGACAAAAGCAGAGATGAATAGACAGGAAGCCGAGCTGAAGGTGGCAGATCTGAAGATGTTGTTAGATGTTGAGGGTGGAAAGGATAAACAACAAACAGTTTAACCGACATCTGACTAAACTGGGTTTCCTATCAGGAACATCCAAGACTAATGCAAAAACCCATCAGATGGTGCCATTGTTTGTATGTATTTACAGGATTTTCGATCAGCTCCTGAGTAAATCAGAGGGAGGCGCAGTAACACAGCGGTTCTTGAAGCAGAACTGTCTGGATCTGACTAACTATCACCTGACTAACATCACCACAGCACTCAGCGTTTTGTGGACTGTGTTAGTTGGCGAAGTCATGAATCCTCATGTTGGTTTCCATTAATATGTAAATGTATATATACATTTACAGACCTGCTGTCAATCAGCACAGGTCTGATAAACACCATAATAACAAACAGCCGCTTGATAAAAGTTAACAGTAACTTAATTGTTTTTGAGTGTAAATTTTGGTATTTTGCTGTTGCTAATCAGGCCTTGACCTAGTTCACAACAGGTTTTCTTTGTATCCAAAAATAATTTGTATATTGCATGCATTCATCACGATTAAACTATGTAGAGCCATGTCTTACTGTTCTTTGTGTCCAGTGTTAACAATGTACAGATCTCTTACATGTTGTGACTAAATTAAAAGTTACTGGGTCGTTATTTGTATAATATTGGCATTGCTTAGTTTAGACGTTTGGGCAGTTTTCTCATATCTTGCTCAGATTGAAACCATTTGGTATATAATATAATATAATATAATATAATATAATATAATATAATATAATATAATATAATATAATATAATATAATATAATATAATAACAAAGTTTATTTGTTCTGTCCATCCAAAGAAGAAAGCCTCATTAGTGTAACAGTAGAACACTGCCATCGTGTGGTAGCGAGAGGAAAATCTTAATTACGCTGCATTAGTGCAAAACAAATGTAATTAGTTTAGAGGCTTTTTGTTGCTTTCGAGCTTAAATGTCAATGTCCCATTTTCTGTCATTTGAAGCTGACAATCATGCAACATCCTACACAGCAAACGTGGTGTGTTTATTGCTGTTTTTTTTTTTATTTTATTTGACACCATGGGGTTATTTACACTTTTACACTTTTGGCAGGTATAGTTGGTCATTTGTAGAGCTTAAAACATTGTCTCTGCAGAATTTATATTTGTTTATTTATTTTTTTCTAGCATTTTTTTAGAGTATATTTTTTCAATTTAACATTTTGTTCCATTGAAAAATTCAACATGCTATGTCTATTATACTGCTTTATAAACCAAACGGATGTCGTCCTTTTGCAGTGCCTCACCCAGACCACGGTGGAGAGATAGACACCTACCATGTGAGTGCTGGGCACTTGTTTCTGCTAAAGTGCCTCCTTCCTCACTCTCATGATAAGGTGGTGTGGAGACGAGGAGACAGCCAAAACACGAGCCTTCCCACTGGAGTGGAAGTCAGGGAGGGGTTGCTGTGGTTTCTACCTGTGCAGATGTCTCATCAAGGAACGTACACATGTGAGGAAAGGTACCAAAGCTGTCCACGGAATCCTCTCAAATGATCTCAAAGTTGGACCAACTCTTTTCAAAATCTGTTTAAACATGAACTCACTATTACAACCTTAATGATTGTGGAATAATGTTTGCACTTTTTTTTTTTTTAATGTGACTGAATTAGTCAAATGAATTTGTTTGCAAATGCTTAAACACTGACTATTCAAGAGGATGTCAAAGACATGGATTAGTTTTTCTGCATCTGCTTGAGTCAGCATGTTTCTAATTTTCTTAGTATTACACAAATGAAAGAAATCTAACTTTGTAAACTGTTTGGTATGCAAATTAAGGGACAGATCTTAACTAAAAATGACACCCACTGTCCAAACAGTGGAGTTAGAAGCAAAGGAAATGTGATATAAATTCACTGGCCTACTCAGAATGTCTCCCGGAGGTGCTTAGGACTAATTTCAATAACTTCTGTTTTATCTAAATTAAGGAGAAGGAAATTAGTTGCTATCCAGGTCTTTTCATCTTTGATGCATGCATCCAGTAAGGCTATTGATGTGGTTGCATGAACAAATACAGATGAGTATCATCTGTAAAACACAAGTGACCCTTGTACAACCAGAACAATCATCATTATTATAATTATCAATGGGAACAAAAATTATTGAGGTTTGATCTTAAAAGATCTTAATTACAGTAAGTCTGTACTAAAACACAGTACTATCATCTTACCACTTAGTTTTCATTTCTTAATTAATAATTTATTGGTCCAGAAATGGGGAGACACTGATCACATGTTAAGACTTTTTTCTGCAGCAATCCCACTATTCATCTCCTTCTCTTTAGGAATGAAACAGGGCCATGGAAGATGACATTTGGGGTGTTAGTGTCCGCTGGAGAATGTCCTGAGCCACCTGAGAACATTACCATCACAGTAGGAGTCAGTGAAGGCCTTCCTTGCAAACAGGAGGAAATCTTCAGGCTGAATGACACAAGGATCATTCGATGGATGAAGGTATTAACTACTTTGGTATTTACATGCTGTTTTCAATGCATATGTGCCCCTCCCCCTCTCTCTTTGCTTTGACAACCATTTGTTGGGAGGCTTGACATTACTTGTGAAAGACCTGCTCTGTGATCAGTGATGATATATATAAAAGTATGCAATAAGAAATAATAAGTACAATTTCCATAAATCCAGGTTAGTTTTCATAATTCATTTTCTGAAGTGCAAATAAATAAATCGTTGGTACCAGGGCAGAAAACAGAAGAGAGCTAGTTGATACGATATAGGAGAAGGAATGTGGATACACCATGTGTCCAGGTGGAGGAGCTGCAAGGCTAGAAAAATCTAGAGGAGGAAACAAACTGCTCCACCCCATAAAAAAGAATGGGAGGAGAAATGGGTGTAGAGGTGATTCTGAAAGACGAGTATGTAAAGAGAGTTGTGGAGGTGAATGTGGTGTCAGAAAGTGTGACAAGCATGTAGGATTGGAGAGATGTTGATGAACATTGTTAAAGCTGATACTCCAGTAGTTGGCTTTGAGCCGGAAGGGAAAGATCTTTTCTGAGTGAATCAAATGAAGAGTTGGATAGCATTCCTATGGATGAGTTAGATGAAGTCATGATGATTGATGGAGCCATCGGTGGTCGTATTGGTGAGGAGATGCATGGTGTTAAGGACAGTTACATGGAGGAACAGATGATAGTGGACTTCAAGGTTGGTCATAGGGACGCCTCCATGAAAAAGTCAAGATACAATTTTAACAACTACTGTTATATCTGTCCAATGACTGCTGTAGCTTTGTGTCATTCATTAACATTACAGTTTTGTTTACTTCAAGTTAAAATCAAAATGTCGAAGTGTCAGTGTGTAGTATGAATAGAATTACTATTATACTATCTATTTATGCTCTTTGAGAGATTCACACACCTGGCAAAGAAATTTGATGAAGTTTCTAAGATGAGAACACTATTAGAGAATTTAAGATATACAAGTCTTCTTTTCATACAGCAGTTATTGGTTGATCACTGAGTCAGCGGCTTGGGCTGGTTTCTGGGTGTTGGTGTCAGGGGTCTGGGTGCTTGTGTTGGTGTGGAGGTGCAGGTCAACCAGGTCAGGGGGACCTCCTGGTTCTGCTCTTGCACTGTCATTGTGGTTGTGGTGTCAGAGTGCAGCATGGTGGGATTGGGTGGAGGTCTGGGTGCTCACGGGGTGCACAGTGTGTGTGGTTGTGAATATGAACTGTGAAGTACATGTATATATATATATATATATATATATATATATATATATATATATATATATATATATATATATATATATATATATATATATATATAGGTATATATATAGGTATATATATATATAGGTATATATATATATATATATATGGATGGATGGATGGATGGATGATAAATAAATGACACCTGTCTCTGTGTCTCTGCTCACGTGTGCATCTTGAGTGGCTTCTGTCAATCACAGTTTGTAAATAACACAGCTGTTTATCTTCTAATTCTAATCATAAGATCTGGTTTCAGGTGACAAACAAAACAGTCAGAAATGAAAACTGTCTAATTATAACACCATGTATGTCATTCTACACTAACAGTTTTATTTAAGATCAACACTACTTTAGTTATCAGTTCTTCCTTTAAAGACTTTCAGCCACCTGCTAAAACTGAATCATTCTGCAAGATTATTGGTTAAATTCTAAATCTTATTTCCCTCTCTTCAAACAGTTTGTTTTTTAGCCAATCTTCCTCTCTTCAGCTTATCTTGTTTTTTCAACTGATTTCCTGCCTTGAATCATTTCTTCTCCTCAGTCTACCTTCCTTCCTGTCTTCTGCTCTTATTCTCCTTTTCTGATGTTGATGGCGTTGCTCTTTTGAGGTCAACTTGTTGTCTTTACCGCATCTGTACCGCATCTTTCTGGCTTCAGCTGATCTTCTCTTCAGTCTTTTGACATCTTCTTCTTTTCTTCAGCTTGTCTACCTGTCTGAAGCCCATCTTCCTCTTTTTAGCAAATATCCCCCCTTTCAGTGCCTCCTCCTATCGTCAATACCTGTCTTCTTACATAATCTTAAAGGTTTTCACATGTTTGAGCTTTGTTTAGGCATATTTTTCACATGTTTACCCGATTTTAGCATTTACTTAGATTTTCAGCAGTTCAGCAGTTTTTTTTAGACAAATTCAATCATTCAGATGTCATTCAACATCTCAGGATTCATCCCTGCATTTTCAGAGGAAATGCATCCCTTTCTAGTTTCTTTTACCTGTGTTTGTTCTAGCTTACTGAATTTTAAAAAGTGGGTTGTTTTGTGCTTTCAGCCTCTTGCCTTGGTTTGTAGATTTCCGTGATGACTTCTTTAAAGTGACACTGAATGGGAATTGCCATGTTTGGGTCTGTGTGTAGGACTGTCAACCAGTGCAGCGGGCAGGAAAGCCCATCTCAGTGAGTCAAGATGGTTTCATGAGGTTGTCGGTGCCCTCGGAGAGCGATTCTGGGAAATACACGTGCCTCATAGATATTACTTTGGATGGCAGGAAGTACACAGCCGCCCGTAGCATCCAGCTTACTATTAAAGCTGGTACGTGCAGTCATTTCCTGAACTCTTATTAGTTTAAATAATTTATCATATTCTTTGAACTGACACAGCAGATGTACATTATTTTTAGACACATTTGAAATCATTCTGGAAATGATTGATTCTTGCTGTAATGTTTTCTTGTTCTGTCTGAATGACAGATTAAAATAAAAACTGGCAATGAATCTAACCCTTGCATTTTATTAACAGTTGCACTTTCTCCATCTCTCATTATGACTTCCTAGAACTTCCGGATGTTTTTCCAGCGATACATTTGTTGTCTCCGCATCAAGATGTGATCCTAGTTCAAGTGGGCAAGTAAAACATAAATCATCAATCTTCTCTAATAACTCAAAGAATATTTCAGCTGACTGGGACAGCTTCACGAAACCCCAAACATGCCTAATGTGACATCTCCTTTGCTCTGAACTCGCACGGATGAGCAGGTATGAGAGCAGAGCTGCAGTGTTCAGCCTATGTGGGCTTCAACCAGGATGAGATTTTCCTTTTCTGGACTGTAGATGGGAATCACACTGATATCTACGAGGAGCTCAGTGTGACTGAGTCATGGTGAGCTTCTTCTTCTGGTCAAGTTGTTGAATTTTATGGGTTGAGGTGGATGGTGCTGATAACAAAACATTACAAGCACAGAGGCTAAATGGAAACATGGGAGATTCATGCAGTCACAGGATCCTTCTTCTAAATGTAGAAAATGCATGTTAACAAAGATTTCAAGGTATTTTCATTTAGGTGGGATTTAAGCATTTTGAACTTTTTGTCTCTTTTAGTTTCGCTCAGAAAAAAAGGGTGTTTTGCCAGTCCACGTTGTTCATTTCCAGAGTTCTTCCTAGTTTCCTGAATGTTCCCATACGCTGCTACGTTCAAAGCCCAGTTGAAGAAATAACTGGTTTGGTCTTGCTACGAGAAGGTATTTTCTTTTAATTTAAAACATGTGTGACTGTCATTGCCTGGAAAAGTTTCCACAGTTTCATCAGAGTTATTGTTTATCCTTGTTATGTTTTTTTCCATCCTATTTATATAATTTAGGGTTTACATTTGTCTGCCTTGTCTCCTTAGCTGACTACAGTGGCTTTGACAGAAATGTGGCTCTGTGCCTCACCACTTCCATGGTTGTACTGGTCCTGGCTGGCATTTATTTCCTCTTTAAAGTCGACCTGGTGTTATCCTACAGGAAACTGGTGATACGTTTGTCCAAACAGAAAGGTAAAAGGACATTTCAGTAGCAATCAAGCCTCTTTGTACTGTCTTCATCAAGGCACTCCCAGGAAATTTTGGAGCTAACACATGAGAAGCAGAATTCTGGAATAAAAGCAAAACATGATTCCCCCTTCTCAACAGTTTCCGATGGGAAGCATTACGATGCCTACGTGAGCTTCCTCCAGTCCGACACCACAAGTGCGAGTGAGAAGACAAGCTTTGCTCTTCAGAGGCTGTCTGAGGAGCTGGAGCAGCAACAAGGCTACTCCCTGTACATCAGAGGCCGGGACGACCTTCCTGGAGAAGGTTGAGGACAGACACACGTCAAGCTGTAATGAGTGGAAATGATAATTTAACCATAGAGAATCAACAATCACAGAATTTGTAATCAAAGTCTTTATAGAAACTAAATCCAACTCAGGGTTTTTTCACAATTATGGTGTAAAATCACATTTATCAAAGCAGAAGGATAAAATCAACAATACATTCACATTTTTTTTTTAATGTTGGAGGACATAAAAATAAAAAAAAGGAACATAATTTTCTGAAGGAACAATGTATCATGGATGGATGGATGGATGGATGGATGGATGGATGGATGGATGGATGGATGGATGGATGGATGGATGGATGGATGGATGGATGGATGGATGGATGGTATTATAAAGCTGCCAGGAATGAGTTAAATAGCAGAGTTAAATAGATTTTTTGACCTTGGTTTCACCCTGTAGACTCTGGGTTTGTCCTCATTAGTGATTAACTGTTCTGTTTTTTGGTCTTTAATCTCTTACAGCGATACATGATGACATCTCTACTAAAGTGCGCCAGTGCCGCAGGCTGATAATCATCGTGTCACTTGGAGACAAAGAGGAGTATACACAGTCTTCATGTGAAAAACAGAACCAGCTGCTGTATGAGCAGAAAGTTGGACTTCACGACGCTTTGATTCAGAATGACCCCAAAATAATTCTGGTGGAAACTGGTAAGAAAATAAAGATCTTCTTTGGTCTTCATGTGACATCCCTTTGCTCATTTAGTCCCTGCTCCTGCCGACATCCCCCTCTCCTCTTTAGATGTGACAACTGGTTACAATACTAGGAATTAGACCATAGTTATTGTTGTAGAGAAGTATGCCTAAGTGGTCCTCTCCCAGAACCTTGATGTTCCAGTGACTGCTGTTGTAAATTTAATTCAGAAGTTTAAGGTTGATGGGACTGTAGCCAACCTCCCAGGTAAAGCTGCAAGAGGAAAACTATTGAAGAGGGCGATGCAGTGAATGGTAACCAAAGATCCCAGAACAACTTCCAGGGAGATTCAAGGTGAATTCCAAAGCCAAGATGCATCAGTGTCAAGTAGCACCATCAGCTGCTGTTTGAGGCTTAATAGAAGACATCAGAGGAGGTCTCCACTGTTAAAAGTGTTGAAATCCTTAAAAAAGCTAGACTGGAATTTATAAAAATGGATATTGATAAGACACAAAGCTACTGGATTCTCCAAAAGGATAATGACCCAAAAACACAGCTAAAAACAGCTGGGAGTGGCTGAGAACAAAATACTGGACTATTTATCTAAATCCCATTGAACGTCTGAAGAAAGAGCTGAACATTCAGTCTGGAGAAGGCAGCTGTGGTGGTGGAGGGTGGTGTTGGCTCAGCTGTGGGGCGGTTGTTCAGGTGACGGCAGCAGCAGAGGATGGAGCAGCTGCTTCCTCGTCTTGATGCAGTAACAGCTGGGCTCTGAGGGGAGAACACCAGGACCACCAGTTGATAGATATATGTTCCTATATTCTTGAAAGAGTATTTGGTAAATAAACCATGTGCACTGGACTTATTGTGCATTGTGTGCTCGATGGAGCCCAAACTAGCGGTGTCTTCAAAAAGCTGGAGAGGTTTGCTCATGAGGAGTGGACCAAAATACCTGTGTGCAGGTACACAAGTCTCATTGAGTGTTACAGGAATCACTCGATTGCAGTAACTGGCTCAAAATATTGTGCTATGCAATATTAAGTTAAGGGTCTTGTCATTTTTGCTCTGGCCAGTTTCCTTAGTTTGTTTGTTTTTTATTGAGTCTTTTTACCAACAGTTCAAAAGCAATGTTTGACTTATTTTTATTTTTGTTTAGTAAAGTATTCTTTTTTTAATTATTCATGCTGCTTGTACATGACTTCTAAATGTGTGTGCCTTTTAAAACATAGTTATCTTCATAATTATTTCCCATTGTTTCTCACCTTCCCAGTCTCATAGACTGTATGAACCCCAAACAGATTATTACTTTTGAAGCTTGGGTTTTCCCCGTCAGTCACTAGGGATCGGTGTCTAATCCACTGCATTGTTACACAAATGAGTGTTAAAGGGCGGGACATTCATTTGTTTCCTAGTGAAAAAAAAAAATAAAAATCAGACAGCCTGGCACCAGCGTTAGATGACTATTCGCCTGTAAAGTTCACTGGGCTGTTTTAAAAAAACAAAAAAAAAAAGTAGTTTATGTCACAATGACTATAACTTCTTGAAGCGTACATTTTTAATTATCTACACTAATGCAACCCTCATCTTCATGTTTAGATAAGCTAAGTTGGTCCGTAACGCCTCAAGTCTAAACCGCAATCGCACAATCCTTATCAACGTCTCAGCACGAAAGCAAAGAGTTACGTGTACTTTAGATCTGCATCTCAGCAGCTGCACGGGTCAGGCGCTCTAAAGCACAAATAGGAAACATGAAATGGCTTTTAATCAAGATTTAATGTCAATATTTAGTCCTTTTATTCTGACGTGGTCATAATTGTGTTTTATTTTACCAGGTGGTCCAGTGGATTACAGTTGCCTTCCAGAGTCTCTGCGTTATATAAAAAGGAAACAAGGAGCTCTGAAGTGGAATTTAGTGTTTGACAGAAAGAAAAAAGTCACTACATTGTACTCAAACAGGAGGTTCTGGAAGAATCTAAGGTATTACATGCCCCCCGTGCCAGTACGAAGAGTCAAGACTGTTGTGTAAAAAACAAAACATCATTAATATCTTATAGATCCTCTCTGAAAATGTATTTATTTAATGTAATAAAGGCTTTTGTAATAAAAGAGGATTCATTGCTTCTGGATATAAACCATAGTCGGTACTTTTTTGCAATGAATGCAAATGTGGAAAAACTTAACACATGATAGAGCTTTGTTCTTTGATCTCCGTCCTGTTCTTTGCTCCCTTTCTTGATAATCAGATTTAAAAGACTCAATCAAATGAGATACAGGATGTTTTTGTTGGGGTTTTTTTTTGGTGTTTTCACCCATGGTATCATGAGAAGATACAAGCAGACACAAACATCAGCTCTGGTGCAACAGTTTGGTTTCAGTGTCGCTCGCTGTAAGAACTGAGCCATGAACGCTGCTGTCACTGTTTTTGTAAAGGAGTGTTTTCTGTTTACTGATTTTGCACTAACACTTGTCAAATCTACGCTATGACAGTACCAGGAAAGCCCCACCCAGCCATAACAAGAGCATGATTCACGTTTGGGCGTGACTAACCTTTTTTTTAAATTAAGTTTTGCAGCCAATGTGCAGATTGTAAAAGTTTTTCTAACTTCTGCTATATTTTTGCCAGAGATCAGTTTAAAAAAAAAAGCACAACATTAGAAGATATGCATAGCTGAATTTCAGAGCCAGGAGATAAACATCGATCTCTCGCTGCACATCTATTTGTGAGGTTGGTTTGTGAGGCCGTGCACACTCATTTGGTTCACTCAGAACTGGCTTGGCAGTGGAGCTGGAATCATTTCCACCTCCCTGTTACACTGTGTAAGATAGAGTGGGTGTAAAGTGCTTTCCTCCTGATCCTTAGTTAATACATTTGGAGACCAACAGGAATTAATCACTCTCACGTGGCATGAACTGCATCATGTTTTACTGTTGCCATAGTGTTTCCTTGACTACACTGGGAGAACAGTGGGAGTAAACTGTGTATTGGAGCATTATGCTGTTTTCCCATGCTGGGCAGCTCATGCTTACATTTCTGGGAAAAACAAACCAGGTATTCCCAGAACTCCAATCCCAGACGTATTTTAGACATTGCTACAATAATTTCCCTGACGTTACATCCCGGTTGAAAAAAAAAAAAGAGGCGAGCTTTAGTACTTAATTACATTAAATTCAATTTTATTTATATAGCATCTATTACAACACAAGTTGTCTCTAGGTGCTGTTCAGAGACCCAGAACATGACCCCCGAGCAATTATTACATAAACAATGGCAGGTATGAACTCCTCTAGTGTAGAAAAACCTTCAACCAAACAGTGGCAAAAAAAAAAACAAAAAAAAACGCTTTAAGAGGGTAGAAACCTGGATCATAAGGGGGAACCCTCCTGCTGAAGACCAGCCGGGTAGAACAGGAAGTAAAGAGAGAAAAGAGACATAAACACATCACCAAAGGTACAAAAGACAAGATGCATAAGTTTAACTACCTTTCAGCAGTAGAACTAAGACTTCCATGTTTATATGACTGATTCATGTTAGTTGGTGACTACAGAGACAACTATGTAAACAGGTGTAGACAGCAGACACTGAGGTGGTCAGAGGGTGGGACTGCAGGTCAGGATGTCAGCTCCTCAGGATCTGGTCTGAAAAACACGGAAAAGGCTGACACCACCTTCAAAACAAAAATTTAAACATGTTCTGTTTATTAACACATCTAGTTGGTGTAAACTTTAGTGTGTTAGGCAGCTGCAGCATCAGGACCAGACTAGAGCAGCTGGTCTTAAACACAGCTTCGTCCTTCATGCTGTAGACCTGCTGCAGGGGGACACCAACACGATCCACTGAGTCGTGCCCTTCAACCCTTTTTCTTTCCTCTCTTTCTCTTTCCTTTCTTCAGCTCAATCCTCAGTTATTATTTAAAAGTATTTCATTCGCATAATTGCAGTCCATTGTTCTTGTTGTGCTGGTCTGTCCCCTCATTTTCTGTTCTTTACATAAGTTAACATACAACTGCACCAACTCGTACTAAGCATCAAGCAGCCCTACACAAGAAGCAGGGGTGGGGATGTCATAAAGGGTTTTAGCAATACCGAACCATGTCCTGCTTGGGTATATTTTTTTGCCAAAGCAATAGTATACTGTAAAAGGTGAAATCATATTAAATAATTTGCCATATCTTTCTCATGTCTGGGTTGTTGGAGCTGTGGTTGTTTCTGTAACCTTTTCTTATCTTTTACACAACTATCTCTGGCCCTGATTTACACATTGAGTAATATTAAAAAAATCATCATCCAAGTAATTTAGATGATATTCAACTTCCACAGGAATGATTTATTAATGTGAAGAATGAAGCAGCAGGGATGAGAATCAGCACCTTCAAATTTGAGACTGTGGTTCTCAGTAGGGAACGGGGGGAATGCCCCCTCTGATCTTGAAATGAGGTCTCGCACAACGCAAACAAAGGCAAAAAGTGGTTCACATATTTCCTTATGCACCCAAAGTGTGGAGGTTTTTTAGGAAGTGCACCTTTCTTCAGCCTCCACATTAAATTCTGGGGTAGTTTTCAAGCAGTGGAGGGAGATTCTCGAGTACTAATAACCCTAATTTAACGACTGCCAGTTTACATCTAATTCTAATCTTAGCCTAATTGAATACATGGCAGCCTCATCAATGTCAATGTTTATACCAAATATGGTCCAACTGAGATAATAAAAGCAAGCACAAACACACAGACAAAAACCAATTAAAGAGCTTGACAACACTGAATTTTGTTTTGTTTTGTTTTGTTTTGCTTTTTTGTTGGACTCATCGATTCAAAATAAATCCAGTCTTCGTCCACAATCCCCGTGAGTTGGAAACCTAGAACACCAAAGACGCTGCGTCTCAGACTGTCAAACTTGCACTGATCATGTCTTTGACTCTTGCAAAAACACTTCCTGTGTAATGATTCAGAGAAGCATGATATCTTTCTAACAGTATATCTTTTTACATCAGACATCCTGTTAGTATGACAGGTAGTTGAAAACCTATTTTGTCAGATCTTGCCTGTAGATGGCCAGCCACTAACTTTACATGGATGTTTGATGTGATGAAACTGTACCAAAGAGGCATAATGACTATGATTGACTGTAGGTCTAAATAGCAACGTACAGCATGGCTGTCTACAGGTGCCAAAGCACTGCAGCTTAGGAAAATGTGTATAAAAAAAACACAACACAAGCAAATTAAGATATCAGCATAAGTTTTACATGTGATGCAAATACAACACAGCTAAACAATGGAAATGATGCTATGAACTCATTGTACTGCTTGCAATGACAGGAAAGGAAAGCATGCAAATAAAACAATAAAGCTCACATTCTTCTGACAGGAGGCTTTGTCATTTCTTTTATCTGTCCTTTGTTTGCCCTCAATTGTTTGGCTGCACCAAGAAATTCTGTCCATAAAACGTATGAGTGGTGCACCCTTACATACACCCAACAATGATGTAATTAAACTTGGTACCAAAGAACACTAACAGGAAAGTAGTGAGCAGGCACTTTTGCACAATGATGTGGTTTAATCCTGCAAACTGGATGTTCACCAAGATATTCATTGTTTTTTGTCTTTTTTAAAGGATAAAGATGGAAGACAGACCTGTCCCAAGTCTGCTGAAATTACTTTTCAAACTGTCTTATCAGAAGGCACTTCCTCACATGTTCTCTGTAATCTTATCTACAATGAGATTATGGGTTCCTGCGAAATAACAAGTGTATTGCTGTGACTGGCAACAGAACAAGCTATAAGCAAATTTCTCATGACTGTGTGGCCCAGTACACTCAGTAGCAAATTATATGTGAGAGTTGACATGTTGAGTCCAAATGGGCTTCGGAAATGTGATACTTGAAAAACAAGCTCCAGTAAAACATGGAATCACCACGCACCACGTTTATTTAGCTTTGTAAATGTGTGTGTGTGCGTGTGTGTGTGTGTGTGTGTGTGTATATTCACTATTTTTTTTTAGCGAAACAGCAATGTTCAGTTCATTTATATGTAAAATGTTGCTTTTTAAAATTGAGATATTTGCTTGTTTATTTACAGTTCCCCCTTCCATTCATTGTGCCTCTTTAATCAAACTTCAAGAGGCACAATAATTATATAATCTATGTGGTGTCTAAGACTAAAAGGAAAGAAGGAGAAGCATTTGGCTTTAGCAGGATATATTCCCCAAAGAAGAGATCAAGTAGAGTGTTACAGTAAATCACATCACCAATGCATGAAAACCTTCTTTGCATTAACACCAATAAAAACAGAGGAGTCACTTTGCCGAGGCATATCCAGAGCAGTTCCCGGCAGTACACACAAATAGATATTTTATAGAGCAATTAACTCAACCATAACAGGGACTGTCTCTAACATGATAGCACAAGCCTTGCACACATACTCTTAGGGATGGAAATCCAGAACCGCCTTCCAATATTTCGGTTCTGTGTTAATCCGTCTGCCTAACGATGCCGTTTATAGGCTCGCTAATGCCTGATGCATTTGCATGAAGAAGTCACATATACATCGTATTTTGGCTCAGAACGTTTCCAACATGACTCGTCACCCATTGGTTTCTGAAGATCAGTTTTGGAACTCGTCAATCTCTATTGACTTCCATGGTAAAATGTCCAAATTTAGAGCAGGAATCAATATATTTACCGCCTGGCTAAAAAAAAAAAGCTTTGGTCTCAATCAGTTACATCCATGACAACTCTGAGAGGGGTGATCTTTTTTGTACCACGCCAGCAAAGTTTATATCAACTATTAAATTCAATGTCAATCAAATTAAAACGATTCACTGGCAGTCGGCTCAGCCAATCGTTAGCTGTTATCATATCAAGATTAGGAGCATCCTCTCGCAGAGTGATGCCGAAAAACTAATTCATGCGTTCGTATCTTCTAGACTAGATTACTGTAACGTGTTGTTGGCTGGATGTCCAAGTAATTCTCTGAACAGCCTCCAGCTGATCCAAAATGCAGCAGCGCGAATGCTGACAGGAATCAACAAGAGAGACCACGTCTCTCCAGTTTTAGCTTCCCTCCATTGACTCCCCGTAAAACTTAGAATCAAATTCAAAATTTTATTACTGGCATATAAAGTCCAAAATGGCCTAGCGCCGCGATATTTGCAAGACCTGATAGTACCGTACGTTCCTAATAGAGCTCTCCGTTCTCAGGGTGCAGGTTTACTCGTAGTTCCTAGAGTATCGAAATGTAGATTTGGAGGACGGCTTTCTGTTATCAGGCACCATCACTCTGGAAACAACTTCCAGTTTGGGTTAAGGAGGCTGGCACCTGTCTGTGTGGATGTCTGTTGGATACTTGCTGACATCCCGACCTGCAGTCCTCATCCCCTTGGATCACCGTCTATCCATATATCACCCATATACACAGAAGTCTAATTGGACTACTGATGATAGTTACTATTGTATCCTGTCTTGTACCTTTGACGGTGTCTCTATGTCTCTATTCTTTCTTATTTCTTGTTCTACCCGGCTGGTCTTCGGCAGGAGGGTCCCCCCTCATGACCCAGGTCCTGATCCAGGTTTCTTCCCTCTTAAAGGGGAGTTTTTTTCTTGCCACTGTTTGGTTTAAGGTTTTTCTTCCACTAGGGAAGTTTTTACCTGCCGCTGTTTATGTAATAATTGCTCGGGGGTCATGTTCTGGGTCTCTGGAAAGCGCCTAGAGACAACTTGTGTTGTAATAGATGCTATATAAATAAAATTGAATTGAATTTAATTGAATTTTCTTATTTGTAATCGGCATGCTACCAACCTTTTAAGAAGCAACCATCCGTTTCTACAAACCCAGCGTCGGATAAACGCAAAGGTCATTTTTTGATTTTGGCGTAGAGTTGACATATGAAAGGATTTATCCCACTGTAAAAGTCTGCCGCCAGCTCTGCAGATATTTGAGCGGAGTTTGCCTGAAGGAGCTGAGACCAAAGCTAACTTTGATTGACATGCAGTGGGTGTGCTAGTTTCTGTTGGCTGAGCAACATGGCTGCATTCTGTACACCTAGATTTCTGGCCTGGTTGGTTTTTTAGGTGTATAGATTGAAGCTCTGTGGTGACCTGTGATGATTTCTCTTTGGCTCCAAAGACAATTACCTCAGTTTATCTCAGTTTTGTTGAGCTGGAGAAACTTGTAGCACGTCCAGTCATCAATCTCCTGAATGTATTTCCCACGAGCCTGTACAGGCCTCGGTCTCCTGGTGACATTCACATATATATCTGTGTGTCATCTGCATAGCTGTGGTAGTTTATTTTGTTGTTCTTTATAATCTGTTCTTTATAATCGGGAGCATGTCAATGTTAAACAGAAGAAGTCCCAGGATGGAACCTTGGGGAACTTCTGCTCAGATGTAAAGTTACCTATTGACACAAAGTATTTCCAGTTCCCTAAGTATGTTTTGAACCAGTTTAGCACAGTTCCAGATAGACCTCCCAGTTTCTCTAGTCAGAACATTCAGAACATTCAGGAACGGTGTTCTGACACACTGAAACGCTGGAAAATGTCTGAATCAACTCCAACCAACAGAATTGTTCTAAAGCTCTGTTGTCATGAGATTCATTAGCTGTGTGTGTGTGTGTGCGTGTGCGTGTGCGTGTGCGTGTGCGTGTGTGTGTGTGTGAGGGGTGTTGCTGGAGAGGAAGAGAGGGAAAGGAATTTAGCATGAAAGGTTTTCCCTCTTTGAGAGTGTGTGAGCTTGTTAACTAGAATTGATTTCAGTTAAATGCTGCATCCTCTCAAGAATAGCTATACACATTTGTTTATGTGTAACTTGATTTCCTATTTATGACCTCAGACTGAAGCGTCACAGTCTGCTGTCTCCAGCGATACTACAGAAGATATAAAAACCTCCAGAGGAGGGCTGCAACTGAGTAGACTCGCTCCTTCTTCAAGGTAAGCTTGCATTTACTTTTATGTACTTGGAAGATATTTATAAGTATTTATCTAAGGTTTTGATAGATATACTCCCTGTTAACTTCATACAAAATTACCAGAAAATATTACCTTATTGTTGCTGGTCTATGATCATAGTACCAGAGGTTAAAAGAATAAACCTATTGCTGATGATTCATTTTAAATGATTAATGAAAAGTAAATACTGTAAGACAAAGACGTTGGAGTTGGAGTGTTCACAGGACTGTTCCCCTGCTTTCATCAACCGTATGAATAATCAAACCTGTTTCAACTGCACTGTGTTGAAATTTATGGAGGCTACGCAAGTGTCAGCTGTAACGTCAGCTTCACAAAGAAAATGCTTTTTGTTTTGATTTAAGATAAGGTGATAGACAAACGCCTTCATAAAACTGCTATTCAAGATATTTGTAGGAGTACGGCACTTATATAACTTATATAACTTATCTATCTATCTATCTATCTATCTATCTATCTATCTATCTATCTATCTATCTATCTATCTATCTATCTATCTATCTATCTATCTATCTATCTATCTATCTATCTATCTATCTATCTATCTATCTATCTATCTATCTATCTATCTATCTATCTATCTATCTATCTATCTATCTATCTATCTATCTATCTATCTATCTATCTGTAGACAGACAGACAGACAGACAGACAGACAGACAGACAGACAGACAGACAGATTATTAGTCTTAGATAGATAGTTAGTTCATAGTTACTTTATTAGTCTTTTATTAGTCATTGATTAATGTTCGGAACACATTTGGTCAAATTTTACATAGTTTATAGTATGTGAAGTTTTGTAGAAACAAAGTTGGTGATTGTTCGGTGAGCTCAGATCCAGATGGTTTCATATACGTTAGTTGTGGTTTTATTTTTCCAGACTGGGCTTTTTGCAGCGCCACTTCTAAAAAAGTCACTCCAGGAATTTGCAGCCGAACAGAGCCATAGACCATACTGAAGGAAAGGAAAAAGCAAACATCCACCGAGAACTGCTCACACACAGGTTATGAAGGTTTGTAGTTTTCCTATTCAGTTTCTGTATTTGTAGTTACGTTTCATTCCTTCCTGTTGTTATTTAGGCTTTGAAGGTTTTTTTTTTTTTTTGTATTTTAGCGTTTTAATTTACATTGTTTTCAAATAATTTTCCATTTTGTATTCCAGTAGGTTTTCCGTTTTGTTCTCTAACCGTTTCCTTTGGTCTTTGCTAGATCCTGCTCACTTTAACCTGGTCACTTTGGTTTTCCCCCCCTTTCCTGTCCTGTTTACATATTTTAGATTCATAATCTGTTCAGTTTCATCAGTGTCTAGATTTCTGTTTGTCACTGAACTGTCTTTGGATCTCCTGCCTTGCCTTGCAGCATATTCTGTTGTTATAAATGTGCCTCTTTCTGCCTGCTTTTCTGTATTTCAGTTCTCCTAAATATAAATCATTTCACACTTTCTTTGTCCTGATGATATGTATCTTAATTACAACCTGAGAAACCTCCTTTATCTCTTCCAGCCAATGGATTCCTTTGCTCATTTTTTCTTCATTGTTGTGATATTATCCACATCTGAAGTAAGAGCAGGTAGAGTGCACACTGTGATGATGAACAATTAGTGCATTAATTCATCAATGTAGGTCTGACTAAACAAACACATCCACGCACGCATATATACACACACAAGTTTAAAAGAAACACATTTGCATGTTTGTTGATATTGTCAATATTACAACAAAAATGCATTAAATGTACAACTCCAATTCCAAAAAAGTTGGGACTATGTGTAAAAGGTAAATAAAAAAAATGAAATGATTTGAAACTCCAACATTAATCATATATCAGATTTTGAAATTTAGACATTTTGCCACTTCAGCCAAAATATTAACTAATTTTAAATTTGATTGCAGCAACACGTCTCAAAAAAGGTTGAAGTTTACCATCATGTGGTTTCGTCTCTTCATTTAACAAATGCTTGTAAGTGTCTGAGAAGTGAGGAGACCAGTTGTTGTAGATTTAGGACAGGAATGTTGTCCCACTGTTGTCTGATGCAGGATTCTAGCTCCACAACGGTCCTGGATCTTTGTTAGAGGATTTGTTTTGTTTCGTGATGTGTTAAAAGTTTGAAAGCTCTGGACTGCAGTCAGACCACGGAACTGGTCTGACTGACCACTGCTGTGAATCATGCTGTTGGATGCAATATTTGGTTTAGCTTGCTGAATTACACAAAGCCTTTCCTGGGAGAGATGATGTAACTCCATACCATCAGATATGTTGGCTTTTAAACTAAGTTCTCCCCTCCCTCTGCAGTCCACAGGACATGGTATCCATGGTTTCCCAAAAAGAATTGTAAATGTTGGTTCATCTGACCACAGAACTCTTTTCTGTTTTCAATCAGGCAATTTAAAATGAGCTTTACCCCATAAAAAAAGGGCAGTGTTTCTGGATTGTGTTCACATATGGCATCTTCTTTGCACAATAGAACCATAAGCTGCATGTATTGGGGGGGGGGGGGTCTTTACAGTCTGCAATTTTACCTCAATTTTACCTTGAGCCTTGAGGAGTATTTTCCTTAAACGTTTCTACAATTTGGACCTAGCAACCTGTCCAGAGTTTTTCCCCCTGCCTATAGTCTGAAGTGAGGCTGCATCTGAGTCTGAACAAGTAGTGGATGGATGGATGGATGGATGGATGGATGGATGGATGGATGGATGGATGGATGGATGGATGGATGGCCCACAACCTTTTGACGCAGTTTCTTGTAGACCGGTGAACCTCTGCCCAACCTCACATCTGGTCTGCTCTCTTCATACCCAGTCATGTTACTGTCGTGTCACCAATTAACCTAATTAGTTGTCAAATGATCCACCATTTGTGATCTGTGCAATTCCTTTTCTATTCTTTTGTTCCTGCTGTTACAAGTTTTTTTTTTTTTTTACGTGTTGCTCATCAATTACAAAAGGGGTTTATATTGTCCATGAAATGGCAAAATTTCTCAGTTTCAACATCTAAAATGTTATTTGTATTTATATGATATTGATGTTATTTAAGGCTTGCAGATCAGGCTGGTTTCTGCCTAAATGGGCTTCTTTTCAACACGTCAGGCTTTAAAAAATAGCATTAGGTAGGTTGACCAAATTTGGGATTGTTTTTGCAACTTTTTCCAGGTTTTTGGAAAATATTCTGGATAAAATATTAACAAAATAGTTGGCATATAAATGCAAAACAATTGACTAACCACACATTTCAATAAAGCAGGGCAGCATGGTGGCTTAGTGGTTAGCACTGTCGCCTCACAGCAAGAAGGTTCCTGGTTCAATTCGCGGCCCGGTGGGTCTTTCTGTGTGGAGTTTGCATGTTCTCCCCGTGCTTGCGTGGGTTCCCTCTGGGTACTCTGGCTTCTTCCCACAGTCCAAAAACATGCAGCGTAGGTTAATTGATCACTCTAAATTCTCCCTAGTTAATGGATGGATGGATGATGTTATTTACATTGAGAATAAAATGTATTTATGAGATTTTTAAATCTTTCCATTTTGTTTCATTTCCATTTTCATCATCTTCTCTCTCTCTTTTTTCCAGAGATACCCAAGTCCACATGCTTTGAATCTGACTTGGAGATTTTTAGACTTATTCAAGGGGAAGCCTTTTATTATGAGCCGTTAGAGATAGAGAATCCCAGCTACCTTGATGAAAACTTCACTTGGTACAAAAATGGCCCAGTGATTGAAAATATTACCACAGATGAGAAACAACAGGTACATTACCATGGTGGAGCACTCTTTTTCTTCAACCTTACTGCTGCCAATGCAGGCAGCTACACTGGAAAGTATGTATCTTTGTCTCTCTGGCACATATTTCTGAACCATAGAAAATTCCTATTAAGGCATGCGCTTATCTCTTAAACTCTAAAATGCATTATTTTCTGTGATTATCTGTTCACATTCTCTCTTCTACAGGCAAATAAAACCATCAGGAAAATGTGTTAAATATCACGTGAAAATTGAAGTTTATGATGGAAAAAATCGGGAGATGTTGAACTATGGATCAATCAATAATTCTTACGATAACAAAAAGATTCCATGTCCAGGTCCTGTGGAACTCATTTGTAAAACTTTCAATGGAAACTTCACCTGGTTCAAGGTAGGGCTGCCCGTGATTATAGTGACACCTGCTGGCAGTGGTAGTGAACAGCAAATGTGTTTGAACGTTTTCAATTTGGAAAGCTGTTAATTAAACGACGATTGCCGCTGTTGCTTCACAGCAAAAAGTTTTTTTTGTTGTTTTATTTTCAGTTTTAAAAAGCTTTATTTGATTTAGAATGGTGCTTCATATGTATGATATAAAAAGAAGCTTAGAAAATATTTTCAATCTTAAACACAAGTTTCCATTTTTTTGTTTTTAACTATTTTTAAAACTTAATTAGAGAATTCAAGCAAATATGTACTCAAAAATACTTTTATTTATTTGTTAGTGTTCCCTCCTCTCCCCTCCTGACATTTCTGGACCTTCTTGCTGCAGGATGAACGTCTTCTTCCAGGAGAACACAAAGAGTATCTGCGGGTAAAAAAAGCCTCTAAAGATCATGAGGGGATATACATTTGCGTTTGTACCTGGACACACAAAGACAGGGTCTACAACTCATCAGGCTCCAGGAGGCTAAATGTTCTGGGTGAGCAAGCATTTTAAGGCTTTTTAAAGCACTTGGTAACTTCTGTGGTCCATCCATCTGTTATCTATACCCACTTCAATCATGTTCAGGCTCACAGAAATCTGTTGGAGCCCATGCCAGCAGTCTTTGGCATAAATGAAGTGGTCAACAAGTCAGTCCAGAACTAAGTGCTACAATAATAAGAGGACAACATGGTGCTTTGTGCATTGTTCATGTCACTAAGGATACTGTAGATATATAGAAGGTTTTGATTAGTTTGATTAGTTTTGTTTGATTAGTCAACATCTCTTTGATTGTTGTGGTCATCCAGCTCATCTGTATTCTTAGTTTTTGTACACTTGTGTTCTAATGTTGACTTTATTTATTTGAGTATCATTTGAATATATACACGTATATTCAAAGGGTTTTTTTGGCTTTCCTACAGAGAAAGTCCGTCACCATGCTGTTAAAATCCTCTCCCCATTCTACAAGGAACAATTTGCTGATGAAGGTGACGAAACATGATTCAATTAACTTCTTTATTTGGTCTCAACCATTTTACATTTTGAATATTTACTAGAATGTATTTGATTTCTAAAAACATTGGGTTCACTAGTTTTTAAACTAGAGCACTCTTTAAACATCTTAGTGATGCCTTGTCTTATTGTTTTTTCAAAGTTTTGAAGATATCCATATTCATTTTACAGACTTTTTAAGATACAAGCAGACACTGCAGAAACATGACTTTCTTAAACCTAATTGGATGGAAACCTGCTCTTTGGCTGTCAAAACTAAAAGCCATTTAAAGAAAACCAAAAAAAACTGCAATGACTGTACAATTAATCTACTAAATGAAACTTTGTAAGAGAACATACGCACTTTGATGAAGTTTATGAGTTCTGGTTTGAACTACTTGTCTTGTGAAGCACCAAACGCATCCTTTTTTGTGAGTGATAATTCAGTACTCTGCCGTCTGTATTTGTTGTAATTGATTCTTGGCTTTTTTTCAATGCTGCCAAGTTTAAATTGCTTCCAGTATATTTGTTTATCCTGAATTAAACAACACATGTTGAAATCTGACATGTGAAGTTATGGTACACACTGTAAAAGTTACATGTCCTTTCCTGTCTTACAGGCTATAGCATCCAGCTGAACTGCTCTGTTTACTGCGGGACAAATGTGAAACATGAGTGTGATGCCAAGTGGCATATTATTGGAAAGGAGTCCAGCCAGATGAAAGAATACAGACAAGTGGAGAAAACGTGAGCCTGTCAAGCTTAATGATATCCCAATGTTATAAATGAAAAGTCAGAGCATGAACAGAGCAATAACGAGTTAGGATTTAACTGCCTTCTAATAAAATGCAATCATTTTCTTGAAACCAATTGTAATTTTTGACAAACCTAACTGTGCCCTTTGTTAGAGTGATGAAGAAGCCCTCAAAGGACACCATCTCCACTGCCATCCTGACCATTGACAAAGTATCCGCCCAGGACTTCCAGCATCAGTTTGTATGTGTTGGTTTGGGCTTTTACACCACAAATAACTTCACTTTAACTCTCAAGCCAAGAGGTCAGTTTCAAGGTCATTGGCACATTGATCATTGACTGGTTTCCATGTGTGCAGCTTCACTAATAATCACTTGGCTTCAGAAGTTGTATAGGATATGTTGACAGAAGCATTCTTTCAAATATTACTTTTGCATTTGTTCACCAGAGACAGTCTTTCCACTGATCGTAGGAGGAGTGTGTGTGGTGTTGATCTGTGTATTAGCTGCTGTGCTAATAAAAAGTTTTGCCATCGACCTTGCTCTTGTCTTCAGACCGTTCATCCCTCTTGGCAGGCACGATAAAGGTAAATAACAATGGATTCTCCTTTCAAACTAGGACAAATTAGTGCTCCAAGATCATATCAAGCAATACACGTGCTTCATGTTTATCTTTGACTGCTATCTTATAAAATGAAAGACAAAATGAGGAAAATGAGCAGGAGGAAAATATAAGCAAGCACAAACAAATTACAGGTGCATCCTGGGAATCTGTATAGGAATCACTGGATGAGTTGAAATTTGTTAACACATGCATGAAAAACAAGAAATAAAAACAATAAAAAACATGCTGATGAATTTTGCAACTATGCCTGAGAGGTTTAAAGGTTCCAATGGAAACGAATGGACTAATGGGCATGTCACATTAGTGCACAGAAGTGGGTGGAAACAAGGCGTTTCAGTGTTTCTCTGAGTTTAGCATTTTCAACACTTGCAGTGGATTTTGGAGTTTTCACTGGGCTCGCTAGAAAAACAAACTTCTTCCAGTTGTTCGGCTGCAAAGTGAAATTGTAAAAATAGTTTCTCTCCCACGGCAGCAACAAGTTGGTGGTAGCAGCAGTACACTGTAAGCTCTCTGATGAGTGCGTTTGAGCTTCTTTCTCCTTGTTCTGCCCAGCGCCGTGTTGCAAAACGACCAAGCAGTGGTCAGGCTCCTGGAACAAGCCCACCTTATTTTAGGCAGTTACTTACATTATCTCAGCTGGCTTGCAGATCAGGCTGGTTTCTGCCCAAATGGGCTTCTTTTCAACACGTCAGGCTTTAAAAAATAGCATTAGGTAGGTTGACCAAATTTGGGATTGTTTTTGCAACTTTTTCCAGGTTTTTGGAAAATATTCTGGATAAAATATTAACAAAATAGTTGGCATATAAATGCAAATAAATCGACTAACCACACATTTCAATAAAGCGGGGCAGCACGGTGGCTTAGTGGTTAGCACTGTCGCCTCACAGCAAGAAGGTTCCTGGTTCAATTCCCAGCCCGGTGGGTCTTTCTGTGTGGAGTTTGCATGTTCTCCCCGTGCTTGCGTGGGTTCCCTCTGGGTACTCTGGCTTCCTCCCACAGTCCAAAAACATGCAGGGTAGGTTAATTGATCATTCTAAATGGCCCATAGGTGTGAATGTGAGTGTGCATGTTTGTCTGTCTTTCTTTGTGGCCCTGCAACAGACTGGCAACCTGTCCAGGGTGTACCCCCGACTTTCGCTTACTACACTTCAGGATAGGCTCCAACAGACCCCCATGACCCAGTAACGGATTAAGCAGGTATATAGATGATGGACATTTCAATAATATTACTTTGTACTCTTGCTCATAATATTTCATTTATTTTAAAATGAGGAAGAATCTGCAGAACTTGGGATGAACAGAACAGGAATGATTGCTGGTTAATTAAGTGTCAATATGAAAAGCTATTGATCACAGTCAACTTCATAATTTTAAGGCACGTTGATTTCAGGAGGTTTTGGATAACTTTTTCAATTCAATTCAGTTTTATTTATATAGCGTCTATTACAACACAAGTTGTCTCTAGGATCTTTCCAGAGACCCAGAACATGACCCCCGAGCAATTATTACATAAACAACGGCAGGTAAAAACTCCCCTAGTGGAAGAAAAACCTTAAGCCAAACAGTGGAAAGGTTGGTATGACACCATAATCAGGAGGACGGTCCATGTTGGGTATTTGGTTGTTTGGTTGTATGCTTCCGGGGAGCATGTTTGTGTTACCATTTTACTTTTCTATTTAGAGCAGTTGTGAGGCTTTGTGTACTTATAAAGTATTCTTGATTATTCTTGATATGTATGTTGTTGCTGGTTTTTATTGAGTTGGATAGGTTTTACATTGTGTTTGGGCTGCTTCAACTCATCTCATTCAAATGAATGGGTCATCATTGGCTTGTCATGAAGATCTCCACATGTCTGAGTGTGTGTCAGGGTGTGTTGAAGCCGGGATATGTCTAAAACGTGCAGGACAGCAGCCCTCGAGGACTAGAATTGGACTAGATCTGTGCCGTAGTTTGTATGAGTATTGAACATTAAACACAACAATCAAAACCCCAAGATCAAGAAGCTTTGGCAGTTACAGTGGCAGTGGTGTCACTGTTGTATTGCATCCTATCAATGTCAGATGAAAACCAAAGCAAAAAGCAAATTAAAAACAATTAAATTAGAAAAAAAATAAGCACTCAAAGGCAGACTAGATATTTTGTTTGTGTTCCAGGTGAGAAGGCATACGACGCTTATGTGATCTACCAGACGCAGAATTTGGACAAAGCCACTGAGGACAAACTCTTATGGTTCGTTGCGAAGAGTTTACCCTCAGTCCTTGAAGATAAGTGTGGATACAGACTCTTCATCCAGGGGAGAGATGACATGCCAGGGGAAGGTCAGCCTTTTATCTTGGCTGTTGTTGTTATTACGATATAAGTAATACACGTAAACCCAGCATATAAACACAAATATAAAAGTAAAAACCAAAGTGAAACAAGTTTTCTCTAACCCAACAGATCGTCTGGAGCAGGTGGAGAGCTGCATGAAGCAGAGCAGGAGGCTGATAGTCATCCTCACCTCAGGCTCCGGATCAGGACCTGAAAGCATAGACAAACATGCCGCCTCCCCGTCAACCTCAGTTATTGGAGGGTTTGACTGGCAGGTAAGACGGAGAAACTAGTAAACATTAATACAAAAGAAATAACACATTCCTCGGGTGTGTTCGGCTGGGCCCCAAATAATACTTTTCACTAAATTTACTTGATTTACCTGAAAAAGACTACACACATACCAGTGTTTTGAGTAATTAAACATTACTCCGAAATGCCAAAATGACTCTGGGAATAAAGTAAACAACAACAGTGAAGAATGCATTGTCATTGGATTTTTTTTTTCTTTACGTAAACAGCAGTTGAAACCTTTTTCAAAGTAATTATTTAGTTTTTTTCCCTGTTTTTACAGGTTAATTTTCTTTGCCACCTAAACTATTGATTCATGTAGTCATTAATTTTTTTTAAAAGCCAATCTAATGGACTTTAATGGTGCATAACAGAGGGTACATTTAAAACAATCACTGCACCTCAGTGTTGGGATTCAATCTGTATTCATTTGTATCTACCGCAGTGTTCCAGGAAAAAATATTTGTGTCTTTTCATCATTTTCCAGATTGGGCTACACCATGCGCTGGTCCAGAGAGAGATGAGTGTGATTCTGATCCAGCTGGGGGACCCAGGGCCACAAGGGTACACCCACCTCCCGCCTGGCTTGCAGCACCTGATTCGCAGGAGCGCTCCGATCAGGTGTCCAAACAACACACGGGTGAATGTGTCCTGGAACTCACGCTTCTGGAAGAGAGTCCGATACCTGATGCCTGTCACACCTGCCAAAAAAATTTCTTTTTCTTCTATTTTATGAGCTCTAACATGCTCCAGTCCTGGGATAAGAACATGTCAGGGTTCTTTTTCCTTCTTTTTACTTATTTTTACTTACACCTATCAGTAGAAATTATTCTGTTTACAGTATCACTCCATTACAATCACCCTTGAATCCAGGATGGTTAAAAGAATAAATGTAAGTTTCTGTGAGAGGAAAATAACAAGTTACATAATGTAATCACAAATAACATTTATAAGTAAAGCACAATTAATATTTATTTTCTGTTACATTTATATTAACATGCAACAGAAATGAAAAACATGACTTCAATGATGGGGGGTTGGGGGGGGGGGTCATAAATATACAATAAAAGATGATGGTAAACGCATTCTTGTCATTATTGGCCGTCACGTGAACATGTTCACTCCTGGGAAGAGACGTGAGGCAACGCAGATATGTGGGTGATCTGTTCAGAGCTGATCAGACGTAAATCAGCCAATTCCAGTCACCAGCTTCTCAACTGGTGCATCACTCAAACATAATTCTGCAGCTTTTCCTGCCCTGTAGTAGACTGAACAGACAAATCCAGAGATTCTCATGTGAAAAGGCTTCAAAAAGCTATGATCCAGTTTCTTCTGCATTTGTTGATACTGGAGATCAAAGTCAACTCTAGAGGAACCAGCTTGATTCTTCGTATATGAAAGAACATGAGTTTGGATATCTGGCCAGGCCAATCGCATAGTTAGATGTCAGATGATTCTGTTTACAGTATCACTCCATTACAATCACCCTTGAATCCAGGATGGTTAAAAGAATAAATGTAAGTTTCTGTGAGAGGAAAATAACAAGTTACATAATGTAATCACAAATAACATTTATAAGTAAAGCACAATTAATATTTATTTTCTGTTACATTTATATTAACATGCAACAGAAATGAAAAACATGACTTCAATGATGGGGGGTTGGGGGGGGGGGGTCATAAATATACAATAAAAGATGATGGTAAACGCATTCTTGTCATTATTGGCCGTCACGTGAACATGTTCAATACCATTTTACCAGTAGAGGGAGACAAATCTCCCGATGGATGGATGGATGGATGGATGGATGGATGGATGGATGGATGGATGGATGGATGGATGGATGGATGGATGGATGGATGGATGGATGGATGTTGCTCAGTTTGGCGATTATTATCATTATCATCTTTATTGGCTTTATGTTAATTGGACTAATTTGGAGTTTGTCTGCAGCATAATATGCCACAATTTAGGTACAAAGTTAACTAATCATGTACGTGATGCAAAAATAGCATAACATAAGAATGAAATAAAAAAGAAGAAATGGACAGGGCAACAGCGACAGAAGAGGGTAAAGTTGATTGCCACTCGTGCAGAAGCAGACTTTGGCCGCTAGGTGGAGACATTCGTACAAAAACACGGAACTGTTCCGTCAACCATTTACAGTCCGGTCATCTCATCGTCTCTCACACCGTCGTCAACTGATTCTTGTGACAGCTGCTTGTGCAGCCAAGTTAGGAAGTTTGATTTATTTATTTAGTTTCTTTGTCAGCAGTGGCTCCCCAGATCGCTTTTATTTGACGGAGAGTTAAATCAAAACGGTATGGAAGTCATCTAAAAGTAAGTCCTTCCTATTTTTATTTGATAGATATTACTAATTACTAGCTTTTTGTGATTAAAACCTGAATTTACACCACAAAATGAAAATAAAACACAGAGCCTTTAAAGCCTCATGAAATCAATTTTGCAAACATTAGTAATTGTTTTTTGTTTGCAACAGTAAAGTTATAACAAAGTCTTTGTTACATAGTAAAAGATGATTCATTTTAGAAAAAGAAGTTGCTTTTGTTCCTTGTTCAAGGTTTTTTTCTGACCTGCTGAGTTATAATCAACTACATATGACCACAATTAATCAGCTCTATTCTCACTTTGTTTGTAGCCTCTTCATGTCTTTGTGTTGTTTTATTGGACTTCTCAGTTTCTGATGTGATATATTTACTGCACCCCGGTCCACATAGATGAACACACAAAATTAAATTTTTAAGCTGTCAATTTAAAAGATGCTCTGAATAAGAAAAAACATGTCAGCCTAATCTGGACAATATTAGCCAATAATTGTTTTTCATTTTATTTATTTACCACTGTTACAATACTGTGGTAGACAGGTGACCTGTCCAGGGTGGACCCCTGCCTCTCGCCTTTAATGAGCTGGGATAGACTCCAGCAGACCCCTGTGGCCCTGCAAAGGATTGAAACGGGTATAGAAAATGGGAAAATTGAATATTTTTCTAGGAAGTTTTTTGAGAAATTTCTTTTTCACACTGGTACGCACTGCTACTAGTAGGCAGAACAGGGTAAAAATCATATAATCAATTCAGACATCATAAAATCATTAAGGTGCATATGAAAAATTATAAAAGCAGAACAAAATTAAGACGTCATAAAATAAATGAAGTCCAGTTTAAGAATAGCAGTTACGCTCTTGTTTTGAAGAGTTTGTAAGCAGAGTTTTGAATTTGTTCAGCGATATAAAGTGCTGAAGCTGCAAGGAATTTTACAGACTGCTCCATGAGCGAGGACCAGCATAGGAACAAAAGCCTTTTTACTGAGATTTGAATGGATTCTGGAGACTCTGAAGAGGAGCCGATGTGATTAGAGGGCGTTGTACCCACTCCTGGGAAGAGACGTGAGGCAACGCAGATATGTGGGTGATCTGTTCAGAGCTGATCAGACGTAAATCAGCCAATTCCAGTCACCAGCTTCTCAACTGGTGCATCACTCAAACATAATTCTGCAGCTTTTCCTGCCCTGTAGTAGACTGAACAGACAAATCCAGAGATTCTCATGTGAAAAGGCTTCAAAAAGCTATGATCCAGTTTCTTCTGCATTTGTTGATACTGGAGATCAAAGTCAACTCTAGAGGAACCAGCTTGATTCTTCGTATATGAAAGAACATGAGTTTGGATATCTGGCCAGGCCAATCGCATAGTTAGATGTCAGATGATTACACCCACGCTTTGTGAGGTGCCGCTGCGGTAGTTGGTGTGTATTGTGCCAGTCTGTGATTCGGCACATCTCCCCATGTGACCTTTTACCTCCTTTTTTCTTCTGCAGCGACATGAGTGTAGGATGGTCTGCTCAAGATGGTTTTATATGTGCATGTGTGTGTGTATGTGTTCATGAGTCAGCAGGAGCAGGACCGTGGCACACTCCCACACAAAAGGCCGGGGGATGGGAGGGATTGGGGAGGTGGCCGCGAGACGTTTGGCCCGGCAGCTGGGAGCTGCTCTGGGGCTTTGTCTATGGCTGACCCTCCTGACCCGGCACTCGCCCTGATGTCACACAAACCCTCTCACACACCTGCACATAGTCAGACGCATGACCTCACACACACACACACACACACACACACACACACACACACACACACACACACACACACACACACACACACGCACACACACACACACAAGCACGGGGAAGAATATATGCAAATGTTGATATTTGATAAAGAAGATCTGAGGCACACGCACACACACACTGTGTTGGGGCGGCCAGGCCCTGAAGGGACGATCTATCATGACTTAATAGGAGACCCGTGGGTGTATGTGTGTGTGTTTGTGTTGTGTGTGTGTGTGTGTGTGTGTGTGTGTGTGTGTGTGTGTGTGTGTGTGTGCGTGTGTGTGTAAATTTCTAACTAACTATCTATCTATAAAATTAAGATAATCTCATAACAGACCTTCAAAGCATGTTCCTTTGTTTTTCCATGACTTTATTACATGAAAGTGACACGAGGGTTCAATTATTTTCCATTCCTTGTATGACATAAGAATTAGTAAAACTTTCCCAGACACAAATGTTCCTTTTCTGCTTCTAGTAAGAACAAAACAGAAAGACATGACATGATGAAAGTAAAATGGTCATACTTTTACGGTGCTGATGAGCTCTAATAGGAGCAGAGAAAAACAGAAGATAGAAAATAATGCCCTTTTATATATGTAGTAACCATTGAGGTCAAATCACAAGTCTTTTTGTTTTCATCTTAACAAGGTCCTTTTTGTGTCTCAACCTTGACAAAGTAGGAAAAGAGCATAAAGAGAAAAAAAGGTCTGCTAAAAGACAAGATCGCTGCCATAGTGTTATATGAGAACAAAGTGTCCACTTCAGAAAGACTTTTGCAGGCTTCACCCAACAAACCCTCTTCTATAAGTTTTGGAAACATCTGGATCAGCCAGCACCCATCTGTATTTTGCTTTCCACTCACCGTCATGGATTTATCAGAAACATTTAAATAGACAGTAAATCAGCGCATCATCACTGTAAATGTGATCTGCTGTAAAAGTTGTACAAGCCTGCAGAAGCAGCTCCAGCCGTTGTCAGTTCATGTGTGAGAAAGGTAAATGTAACATTTCAACCTGCTTCTTTTCCTCTCCAATATAAAGAATTGGTCAGGTTCCTCTGGATTTGACTTTAATTTCCAGATGACAGTACCAACAGATGCAGATGAAGCTGACTCTGGACGCCACTTCAGAGGCATACAACCAATCAGAGGAAGGAAGGATGCAGCGCTGCCAGAGTTACAATCAGACTAGTATCAATGACAAGCATCTACAACGGCATGCAGTGGCGTAGGAGTGACAGTTGCCTGTTTTTGCAGTACAAATGTGTTGATTCACGGCGTTGGTAACAACTATGCATCTTGATTGTTGAATTATGCTTCTTGGATGCTCCTGTGTGAGTCATTGCATACAAAGCTGCTACTATTTGGTGCTTCTGAAAGTTAGAGACTTCTCCCTCCACGAGTGGATTTGCCTGCTGTTTGATGAAAGACACAATTGTGCTGGAGTGTTTTTAAAAGGTCATATTGTGTGTGCTTCTGGTGTTGAGAAACATAAAATGTTTTATGATGACAATGTTTTGTAACTTGGCCTTTTCCCTTTTAGGAAAGACTGCATTTGAAGTGTTACTGCCTATTCAGCGGGCTAATCTTGCAAAACACAGACAAATTTAAGTTGCAAACAATTAAATCCGATCCATACGATTCGAAGATTAGTTGTCCATGTTCGATATTCAACAATACAAGAAAAAAAACACTTTTTTTCTCTTTTAGACATGACGGTGTTGGGATTTCTGCTTCTCTGCATTTTATAAGATTCCAACCTGAATGTAGTTAGTTTTTTAAAACCTTTAAATAAATGAAAAAGCTGCCAGTTGTTGACTGGGGTTTGCGTGAACTGGTGATAGGCATGCTGTACCATCTTATAAACAAGTTCCACGTCGTTGATTACGTTGCCATGGAGGCTTAATTGGTCTGAGTAATGTGCTAAATCTCAGCAATATGTATATAACTGTGTTTCTGCAGAACCGCTCCATCTCCATTACAGCCAGCGCAAGCCTGCAGGAAACAGCAGGTGGTGTGTGTGTGTGTGTGTGTGTGTGTGTGTGTGTGTGTGTGTGTGTGCGTGCGTGTGTGTGTGTGTGTGTGTGTGTGTGTGTGTGTGTGTGTGTGTGTGTGTGTGTGCTAACATATCATGCTGCCTCTTTTCCTCCTTAAGTGACCCAGAGGGCACGGGCCCAAGGCAAATCGTTTGTTCCTTTAAAGTCTTTATTGACCCTTTCCCATCCCCCTCTAAACACACACATACACACACACACACACACACACACACACACACACACACACACACACACACACACACACACACACAGTATATACCATTGCAAGGTTGTTGTGACATGTCTCCATAGATATGAGCATGTGTAAAGCCTGCAAGCATAGCAATATACCCGTCAAATAAGCCTATGTTTGTGTGTGTGTGTGTGTGTGTGTGTGTGTGTGTGTGTGTGTGTGTGTGTGTGTGTGTGTGTGTGTGTGTGTGTGTGTGTGTGTGTGTGTGTGAGTGTGGTGGACACCAGCCGGACTGGATCTTCCTCTCTACGTACCCCCCCCCCATGCTTTGTTAAGGGGCTGGACCAATCCTTGGTGTTGGGGTCAGTGTTTATCTGGGTACTGCCTGACTGCCTGAATTATCACCTTGTCTTCCACCTGTCTTTTGTCCTTCTTTTCATTTTCTTCAGTTCACTGATCTCTGTTCTTGTGTTAAATACTTCACTGGACTTTTACTTGATGCAGAAATGCAGCTTTTGGAAAGCACCTTGTTTAACAGGCTTTTTTGTAAGATGGAAGTGATGCTGGATTCGTTCAGTGCTGACGGGGCAGAAACCACAAAGAAACTTTCCAATCCCAGTCTGTCTTGCAGAATGTGACGTTGACAGAACTGTAAAAACTACCGTATTTGGGCTGATGGGTTCAGAACTGTACTTTTCTTTTATGACAGGCTGCACATCTTTAAACATATTTCATTGGAAGCTTTCGTGCATGTGCCTAACATCTTTAGCTGGGATTTATTACCCAGCAAGCTAAACAAAAAATAAAATAAAAAAATAAGTCAAACAAGCAAACAGCAACTCCTCCACCACATGAATAGACTTTTGTTTGTCCTATTGAAGGTGATAATCGCTCTATTTGCACTTTCAAGATTTGCAATCTAGTTAGCAAGTCAATACATTTGCACAGGATCAAGAGATCTCTGGTCTCCATGGATTTGAATTTTAAAATAAAGAGAAAGAGAGAAAGTCTTCTTATTCTCCTCATTCCCATCACCTGATCAGCAAGCTAAGATTAAGCCGAAATTGGGATCTATTCATCTTCCAGTGGACACTTAGATCCTCTACGTCCTTATGCCTCATCTACATCCTTCTGCCTCATCTACATCCTTCTGCCTCATCTACATCCCTCTGCCTCCTCTACGTCCTTCTGCCTCCCACTATGTCCTCCTTATGCCTGCTCTACGTCCTTCTGCCTCCTCTACATCCTTCTGCCTCCTCTACGTCCTTCTGCCTCCTCTATGTCCTTCTGCCTCCTCTACGTTCTTCTGCCTCCTCTACATCCTTCTGCCTCCTCTACGTCCTTCTGCCTCCTCTATGTCCTTCTGCCTCCTTTATGTCCTTCTGCCTCCTCTATGTCCTTCTGCCTCCTCTACGTCCTTCTGCCTCCTCTACGTCCTTCTGCCTCCTGTATATCCCTCTGCCTCCTCTATGTCCTTCTGCCTCCTCTACGTCCTTCTGCCTCCTCTATGTCCTTCTGCCTCCTCTATGTTCTTCTGCCTCCTCTATGTTCTTCTGCCTCCTCTATGTTCTTCTGCTTGCTCTACGTCCTTCTGCCTCCTCTATGTCCTCCTTCTGCCTGCTCTACGTCCTTCTGCCTCCTCTACGTCCTTCTGCCTCCTCTACGTCCTTCTGCCTCCTGTATATACCTCTGCCTCCTCTACGTCCTTCTGCCTCCCACTATGTCCTCCTTATGCCTGCTCTACGTCCTTCTGCCTCCCACTATGTCCTCCTTATGCCTGCTCTACGTCCTTCTGCCTCCTCTACATCCTTCTGCCTCCTCTACGTCCTTCTGCCTCCTCTATGTCCTTCTGCCTCCTCTACGTTCTTCTGCCTCCTCTACGTCCTTCTGCCTCCTCTACGTCCTTCTGCCTCCTCTATGTCCTTCTGCCTCCTTTATGTCCTTCTGCCTCCTCTATGTCCTTCTGCCTCCTCTACGTCCTTCTGCCTCCTCTACGTCCTTCTGCCTCCTGTATATCCCTCTGCCTCCTCTATGTCCTTCTGCCTCCTCTACGTCCTTCTGCCTCCTCTATGTCCTTCTGCCTCCTCTATGTTCTTCTGCCTCCTCTATGTTCTTCTGCCTCCTCTATGTTCTTCTGCTTGCTCTACGTCCTTCTGCCTCCTCTATGTCCTCCTTCTGCCTGCTCTACATCCTTCTGCCTCCTCTACGTCCTTCTGCCTCCTCTACGTCCTTCTGCCTCCTCTACGTTCTTCTGCCTCCTCTATGTTCTTCTGCCTCCTCTATGTCCTTCTGCCTCCTCTACGTTCTTCTGCCTCCTCTATGTTCTTCTGCCTCCTCTATGTCCTTCTGCCTCCTCTATGTCCTTCTGCCTCCTCTATGTCCTCCTTATGCCTGCTCTACGTCCTTCTGCCTCCTCTACGTTTTTCTGCCTCCTCTATGTCCTTCTGCCTCCTCTATGTTCTTCTGCCTCCTCTACGTCCTTCTGCCTCCCACTATGTCCTTCTGCCTCCTCTATGTCCTTCTGCCTCCTCTATGTCCTTCTGCCTCCTCTATGTCCTTCTGCCTCCTCTATGTTCTTCTGCCTCCTCTACGTCCTTCTGCCTCCTCTACGTCCTTCTGCCTCCTCTATGTCCTCCTTATGCCTGCTCTACGTCCTTCTGCCTCCTCTACGTCCTTCTGCCTCCTCTATGTCCTCCTGATGCCTGCTGTACGTCCTTCTGCCTCCTCTACGTCCTTCTGCCTCCTCTACGTCCTTCTGCCTCCTCTACATCAACAGTAATTTTCATTAAATTCATTTGCAGATATTGCCTGCAGGAAAATGTGAAATTGTCATTGTGTTCTCATGATACTCATGATATTAGTTAAAGCCCCTTATATCCTTACCGCTCTATAAATCAGAAATTACAATTAAAACTATCTTTTGCCATGTTGTAGTCATAATCGTTTTGTGAATTATTCTTATAAGTAACAAAAGCATGTGACGATCAGTTTCAAAGTGTAAAAACAGTATTTAAAAGGTCGACACTGCACAACTGCTCCAAAGCTGATGAGTTACACATTTTTTTTTATCAAAGGTTATCTGACATTTGGCATTTAAATCAGTAAAATTAAGCATTAAATTGCATCAAGCCTGTGTAAGATAGAATATCCTGATAGTAGCTGTGAGGTGCTGTGATGAAAGCTGTGACAAAACTTTTGAAAAGCAGTTTGAAAGTAAAACTATTTTATATAAAACCAAATTAGAATAAAACAAAACAAACAATGAAATGATAATGATAATGATAATGTGTCATTGAGGTGAACAGTGAAGATCCCTGTGTTTCCTTCTAGACATTTTCTTTACTTTTCCCATGATTACAACATTACCTTGATTCACAAGTGAATGTTTCTTCATATGTCACTGATCAAGTTTGTTTGTTGTACAAAACTCACACAGACAGAAGGTGTATCTTCCAACAGCAGTTGATCTATTGGGAGATCAGAAGACTATCAGATGAAATGAGCAGAATTTATCCAATGGAGGACATTGTCAGATCTCTTTAGTTTAATAGATGTGAAATCCAAAATTAGAAAAGTAGCGTTAATCTGGGTTACAAATGCAAGTTTACCTAAAACACAGATGCATTTCAAAGAATGTTTCAGGAACAAAAACAAAAGCAGTTAATCTGTACGTAACCAAACAGGTTTCACTTTAAAGCCGGAGATGGCTCTTTCTGCTTACGGGGCCCTTCCATATGCCTCCTCCTGTTTGAAGTTGAGCTTGAGCTCAGTTCAAACAACAAACCGCTGAGATTCATCCTGTGCAAACAGCAGCTTCCCTTTCGACAGGCCTGGTGAGGTGCAGGCGGGCGGCCGGGAGCGGGACACCTGTTCATCCTGCGACTACAAGCAGATGGTCCACATGGCTCCAGCTCCCCAAGGGGAAAACCTGTCAGCTGAGCCCCAATTAGGGAGTCACTACAAGTCAGAGAGGGGCTGAGGGGGCTGGGGGAGGATGAAGAGGCTCAGAAGGAAGATCCATCTGAAAGCAGGATGATTGTAGCGTGGCAAACAAGCGAGGGGAACTCTAGAAAGCATTTTCTCAGAGTTTATGTACACGAATTCCACAGAATGACTCCAAGTATATAAATATGTTTTTTGGCAGTACTCGCTCTCTAAATACACCTAAAATGATAAAATTGTATATTGCTGCAATCTTTCAGGTAATGACAATTGTTTTTTTTTCTTCTTTTTTTACTGCTTCCAAACAGTTTGCAACTACATTAGAACTAGAACTGCATTATAGTAAACATTTAAACCCACACTGATAATTTACTGCTTCTACATCACTAATAATGTTACTCATGACTGACAAGTTTGGGTATTTATATTTAACATAATTATCATGCAATATGCAGTTCTTACACCCAAAGAGATAAAAAAAAAAAATTGAAGATGCAGTGATTAAAGATCATATTGTAGTTGTGCCGGCCAAACTATGAGAGCACAACAGTCCTGTCTCTTTAAATGATCATTCATATTTCATTTGAGTCAGGCACGTTAACACTTTTTAAACAATAAGCAGCTTTTAGATGAACTTGGATGGTTCATGTCAAAGTCAAGTGGTTGAAACAAAAGTCTACTAATTGTACACAGTGGTTTATGTTCACCTAGTACACTAGACTTTACAAACCTTAAACTTAAGTTTAGGTCAGTTAAAACGAAAGGCGCATCCCTCAAGAAAAGGGTTTAACAGAATTATAGGTATTAGTACAAATACCAGAATTCCTGTTCAAGTGTTTTATTTTACAAAACCAACACATCTCTTCAGCCATTAGATCATGGACTCATCCATGATGACGTCATTATCGCAACACTTAACGACAACAACAACTAACCCTAAGTCCACAAATACAATAAAAGCATGTCAAGTCCTCCAAAAATAATTATAATTTAAATATGCCGACAGCGTTTGGGTTTTTGGTAAGCATGATTGGGTAAAAAGTCCATCTCAAGAAGCAAGATTTTAACAGTGAAGATAAATCAAGTCTGAGAAAAGCTTTAAATGATCCCTGTATAGATACTTCAACTGCTGGCTGATGAATACTGACAACGAAGTGTGATTTCTGAGGTGAAAAAATAAGATAATGATGTAAAAATGACATAAAATAATAACACAGCCATTAGTGCAGAGAAACACATTTCCTGTGTGGCCTCAAATTTGAATTTAGTAACCATGTGAATTTTAAGTATTGCACATACACCAGTGGTTGCTATCCGGTGTGTATTGCATATATTTGAGTCACTTCTCCAGGTCAGTCAGCCAGTGTTTGTTGTAATTGTCATAAATATCAGCACTCCAATCCTCCTGGTAGTTCAAAAGCAGACTGCAGTAGTAGTTATCACTGTTGTGTTGCAGCTGTGCTTCAGAAACCCTGCACAGCTCTCAGCAACTGACAGTTGGGACCAGATATGCATAAAAAAAACACAAATCACATTTACTTTGAAAATAACTGTGGGAGCCAAACTTCAAGAGGTGTCAAACTGAAATGGGAACTACGCACGACTTACTGATTTGTATAGCCTGGGTTTTCCAAACGGAAAGACTTGGCTTCATTTCAAGTGTCTAAGTTGAAAAATGATCTCAACAAACTGTTGAGATCAAATAAAACGAGACGAGAATAAAAAGAAAAAGATAGAAGTCTGAAGAGTGGAGGAAGAAAGAAAGCAAACATAAAGAGAAACTAAAGAAATGAATATATTGTCAGTCTAATATTGTTGCTACTCTTATTTATACAATTTTAACAATATTATACTATATAATATACAGTATAATTACAGTATAAATATATTTTATAATTCAATTACAATCATAATAAAGACAGAAGACAAGAAGTCCTGCCTCCAGCCACTTGGAGTCAAGTGTGGAAAAGAAGCACCGGGGAATTGAGAGGAACGTCGGTGTCGCTCGGAACCAGCTTTAATTTGCGGAGCAACATTGTTCAGTTACATTTGTTTAAGAATGGGAAGGCTTTACAATTATATTCACATAAAAAATCCAAAAATGAAGCTGAGGGGAAGTCCAAAATGCGGAGAATCAGTACGGCATGTCCACAACGATAAGATCCTCCTACACTGGTTTGGTGAATTTTGTGGTTGGCCACCTACTCCCTCACCGGAGGTGGGAGAAGTTATTCCACCTTTCTGAGTTTCGATCTTTCGACCACATGCTTTTGTTGGAAGAGGCCACGTGTCTTGTCTGTGGTCTGAGTGGTATCTTCCCACACATAAGGGTTCACTCAAATTTCATGGGGTAAGATCCTGCTCATGCAAATGGAAATATTGATCTCAAAGTGGAAACATGACATCATTGTGTGTGTGACAGGAGGGTGGGAGTACATTTTCTTGAAAACTGAGTATCATTTAAACATTTTAGCACTTGGGTTTCGGTATCCTGACAGATGTGTTTTTGACCTATTTTACATCAGCTGATTAATCCCTTTTCTCCAAGATGAAGTCTCTCAATATCCAAAGGGTTCCCACGCTTCCCTTTTTTTGTTTGTTTTATTTTATGTAATCTCAACCAATTGGCACAATGTTTACATTATCCATTAAAGCAAAATGCCTTCACAATAGTAAAAATGTACTTATTTGGAACTCTCTTGGAATGGAAGTTAGATTTTCTTTAAAGGGACAAATGAAAAAAAGAATCTGGACAAAAGGACTTGTTTCTAGGTGTCTGGAGTAATTAAAATAAAACTATCTTAAGTTAAACCCTAAACTAAGAGAAAAAAAATATACTGTTCGCAATGTCCGAGATTCTGTGACATCAAAGGCCCAAATCAGAGTAGAACTATCCTAAGTTCCACTATGGAGCTTGGAGGCGACTCGAGTAGCTGCTGCAAACAGATCTGTAAATTAATGGTTAAAAAGGGAGCTTTTGTACTGTATGGACTGATTTATGGTTCTACGTAGCAACTATGTAGCCTGTGAATAGGATCTACGCCTTTGTTCATCTTTACACGGGTTGTTGACGTACGTGTACCAGTTATGATGCAAGTTGGAGCTAAAAGGAAGACGATGAACAAGGCTATCAAGTGGGCTCGCATTTCAGAGGAGGCGAATGGAAGGATACAACAGCTTATGGTGTATGGTTCCCTGCTACGACACATAAAGCACTGGCTTGTTTAGACTATAGTAACAGGTTGTGGATTAAACTGCAGCCACGTGAATACTCTTCATCTACGCTGGCTGTCCAGCTCAGAGCCAGTATCTCCTGTCCTTTCTTAGATACTGTATAACATAGAGGTGCACAGGCCATTCTTATGGCAAAATCTGACACTGGCATAGAACCAACAACTCTTACATTGTTGTTGATTGGCTCTTTTTTGTTTATATCAAACTTTATGACTTTTAAACTACATTTTTTCTGCAGTAGATGTTGATTGCATGTCTGTTCTGTGTCCTTGTACACAGAGGAGGCCCTAATGTTTTCTCAAGTATTTAGAAATAGTTTTTAGTGCCAAACCCAAACCACTCCAACCCAACAGTGACTAAAAGTGAAAGTAAGAAGCTGAATAAGTGTTGTGTCATCTTGTGTCATCTTCTATAGAACCACAACTGGACAAAACTCAATTAAATAAAAAGTTTGTTTTGGGAAACACGGGGAATTCCTCCTCTATGGAGATGAAATTGGCTGCTAAATGGAACTGTTAAAGTCCTGCTTGATAGACAGTCAGTGTTTCAGAGCTCCTTTGAGTCTAAAGGGCAGAAATGAATTATTTTTTCCTACATTTTCCCTCTTGTACTACTCTTTTCCCTTTTTTGTCTCATTAGTTTCAATAGTTTCTCATTTCACAGCTTCCATCCCCACCTGCTAGCTTTCCATTAGGGTACACACACATGCATCCTGACACCCATTTGAGGAGCACACACTACCTTTAACATAATTCGCCTCATTGTTTGAGGAAAGACAGTTCACCCCCCCTCCTACCCATGACACAAAGGGGTCAAAAGCAGCAGCCGTCTCCAGTGGGCCAGGTGCTCCACAGGGCTCAGTCCTGGGTCCTGTGTGCTTTTTCCTCTCTTTTTCTGTGTCTGTATTTGTGCGCGTGTGTGTGTGTGGTGTGTCTGTGTGCAGCTGCCTGCCGAGAGTCCTCCTTTGTGCACCGCCCCACCTCCCACCACCCAGCACCATTGTCAACTCACGCCCGCTCGTCCATTCACAGGCCACTAATGCATGTTGGTGTTTATGTGTTTTAGAGGTTTAGATGGGGAGGGTGCAGGGGTGGAGTTATTTTTACTATATCTTAGTGTTCCCTTTCATTGGTGGAGAGGTGGGTGACTGGAGTGTGTACACGAGAAGCTTTGGGGATGACGGGAAAGTAAGACGCATGTGTTTGTTGTCAGATCTCTGGCTTGGTATTGGTCAGCGGAGCAGACTCGGAGTGATGGGTGAGAAGTAGATGAGTTACACTCCATCTGTTGTCAGTCACGCCGATAAAACTGCAGCGTCAGGACACTGCAGACTGCATCTCAACCAAAAAGGAGAACTTAACGGTTGATGTCTTAGGACTGCTGCTAAACTCAAACAGGAAAATTATTTTGCCCAGCTGCTTTTGGATTGGCTTTACTTGGTTCAGCTCTCCAGTGGATACTGAGATTTGTCTTTTTTGTTTTTTAAAAAGGAATTTTCTCATACTCAGGCTCACTGAGGCTATTTAATCACCTACAGTACTGGGAAACCCCTCTTTAGTTCTTCCGACTTTGTGATTTGCTGCAGAAATGACCAAAGATTGTGTTACAGGAGAGAGATAGTAGGAGTTGTGGCCTTTTTTCAGTTTGACTGACTTTTTCTTGGAACTGAGCGGTAAGTGCTTTCTTTTCTTGTTTCTTCAGCTTCGACTAGTCTACTGTTTTTGACTTTGCACTCTTTTGACCTCTCATATCATGTGCAATTGCTTTAACTTTAAAATCTCCCTGAGTATATTACAGAAAAATATATTAACTGCCAGTTAAATGTAAGAAATATGTATGAATTAAGAAATTGTGTCACTGGAGGTTTTAAAACAGTTTTTTTGTGATGTTGTTGTGTCTTTTCAATCATTAACATGGTGAATTCTGCACTATTGTTATTAAAAATAAAATTAAATAGCTTTTTACAATTCAAACTATTTTATTTGTGCATACTATTTGCTGGATGTGATAATTAGAAATGTGATTTTCACTTTGCAAAGTTTCCATGATGCTGCACATCGCAGTAAAGTGTTTTTCTTAAGAGAAAATGAAATATATCTAAAAAAAAGCTTTGTGGTTATTAACCAGGGCTTCTCGGGAGGATTCCTTGGGGTTCCCCTCACAATATGAGAAGAACTATTGTTCCTATGAAACCTATCCCAGTCAGTTGATGAATATTGTGGAAAATGATGAGAATACGCCAGTGATGATCAGTGAATCAGACATCCACATATGATGATGGCCCGTGACCTTTGTGATCCTGGTTGTATTCAGCAGCCTGGAGACACTGCGGACTTCACATTTCATAAGGGAAAGCCCCCCCCCACCCCATCCTACTGTCAGAGCCACAGAGCAGACAGGCAGTGGTGAGATGTGTCACTGAGGATGAAGCTGGGCACCACCAGTTGCCTAACCCTTTCAGGGAGGTCCCATGTGGCTTCAGTAGGCATCTGTTTCCCCACTTCCCCTCCCCCCAGTAGCCCCCCTACACACAAATATACTCTCTGCGCCCTCTTTGTCCCCCTCCCAGCCATTTCCTGGTATGGCAGACTCATTCACTGCCAGGCTCAGCCAGCGAACGGCAGCAGCCGTGTGGCGGCCTGCCTCGAGGGAGTGGTGAGGGTCTGACCTCAGGGGAGCTCATCCTTCCACGCAGCCCCCAAGGGGGTTAACCCTGGGTTGTGACACAAAAAGAGAGACGGGCAGTGCTGAGGCAGCGCAGGCAGGATGGGTCACCGAGGTGGAGGCTGCAGCATCTGCTCACTGAGGACGTGGAAAGAGTTGCAGCCTCCCTCCCATATTTCCACAACGTATTTGGTAAAAGTTATTCTTTAAATAAGACGGTGCGTTACAGAATGAGTTTGTAGACCTTGGCAGGTCATAGAGCAGGTCGAAGAATTAAAGTTTTATTAATTTAGGTTCAGATATTAAAAAATTGCTTTTAGTTTTATTGTGATTGTGATGTGGTGCCATTAACACACACACACACACACACACACACATACACACATATATATATACATATATATGTCACTTATGAGTCACTTATACTTTTCTGTTTACTATTTGACGATCATGGTTACCTTAAAAGAGGTCAATCTTATAGCTTTGTCCTCTGAAAGTCAGATTTGTAAAAGTTATGTAATTTTTTAATACAGTTGTGACTTATGCCCGTTGATCTGCCGAAAACGTTTTGTGTGATCCCAGTGAGAGCCAGTTTAAGATGCAGTTACCTGACAAACATTTCTTAACTACCTCGTTGTGGTTTTTCTTCTTTACACTCGCTGTGTCACATTTCTCATTTCTGCTGACTCTTCAGAGTTTCTATCAGCGACTCAAGCTGCTGCGTCTGCTGGGCTACCAGGCGTGTCACCCGTGTGTGTTTTGGGGGTGAACGGGTTTAAGGGCCCCCCCAGCCTCCGTCTGTGCATGCTGCTCAAGCCCGAGAGAACAATACTGCCGTCACAGGGGGACAGATTGGGTGGCAGCTGCATTGTTGAAGGACGGCAGGCCAGACACACTTCTTACCCCCACCCCCACAATACACGCAAACTCACTCTCGCTCCTTCCTTTTGTACCTCTTTTGTTGGTGGTGGACTAAATTATTCCAGCTCTCTTGTGGCATTCAGGATGACAAACAGCAGCGCGACAGATTAGACGTGGGGGGTGTCGGGACATTAAAAGGCTCCTCCTCACTGGGGTTTTTTTTGTCAAGAGATTCCTTGATAGAAATGCAGCTAGAATATAATCTGACACCCGCTTACAGTCAGCAGACTCGTAGACAGAAACCTTTTTAAGCTTTCTAATGACATATTATTAGACTTTATTGTTTTATCTGAATTCCAGTGTCATCCACCTTATTTCTAGTCCCCATGATGCCTTGCTTGAATTGTGAGTTCAACTTCCTGTCACAGAATCGAAACTGGAGTTTACCAAATATATCTGTACAAAGTCATAGTTTAGCCACAACAAAAACAAAACAACTAAATGTTATCTATTATTTTTAAAAAACTGTCTTTATCGATAAGCCTCTGAGACAAGCGCTCAGTTACTATAACGTCTGCTCTCTCACCAAACGTTTTGCGCCCGTAAACAGCAACGAAACCCCGAGAACGACGTGGAGAAACCGAATTACAGCAGAGCAGCAGACAGCTGTGTGTTATGTGTCTCATCGCCTTCACATATGTGACATACACGTCTCGCTCAGAGCAAACAAAGACCCAGTTTTAAAAATACACTTCATTCATTTTAAAAGACCTTCAAAGAGGGTTGGTTTTTTTATATCGACATAAAAAAAAGGACTATGGGATTATCTGAGATAATGTGATGTCAAAAATGGGATATCCAGTAAAACAATAACTGGATGATCTTTTACTTACTGGGAAAAACGTCCAGCATGCATCTGACCAGTCTATGGTTCAGAACCACAGTGGTCATTAGTCCCCTCTTTGGGAAAAACGTCCAGCATCGACATTCCAAGCTATTGATTACTTTCACTTTCCAAAACTGGTTCGTACGTATGTGGATCGAAGACACACACACACACACACACACACACACACACACACACACACACACACACACACACACACACACACACACACACACACACACACACACACACACACACACACACACCTTTGTCAGTCTCCTAGTCAGGTGTCACTTTGTTTTTCCTCAGTTGGCTTTAGTGCAACACCCAGTGATTTTCTAAGTTTGCACATTAGACCATTAAAGTTATTTCATGTTCAGGTATTTTTTGATTAAAAGTGAAGATGCTTGAACTTCTGATGAAAAAGGGGACAGAGCCTTTTCCCTTTAAATAGAAAAGTGGACTTCTAAACCCTATAAAGTGCTTTAGTTGAATCCAACCAGAGGTTTTGATGCAGCAGTGTGGAAGGAGCAGCAGCTTTGGATTACACATTCAGTGTCACTTTAAAACGCTTCTGTTGTGCAAGTTTTGTCAGACACTGTTTGGTGATAAAAAATTATAACCCTGACTCTTTTCTGCACTAAATCTGTGAATAGCACTCAGACATATGTCTGACAGTGCTTGGAGCAGTTGGTTCTCTGGAAGTACCCTGCACGGAGGGGTATTTCCACAAACAGTCGTACAGACAAACAGACTGAAACGGTTTGTTTGTGGCATGAGCTGACGTCAGAAGTAGCTGAGGCAGGCCCACACCTCCCTGTCCACATCATACCGGTCATCACATGTGCCGTGATGAACGCAGTTACTGTATGACCGAGCTTCAACCATCACATTCTCTGAGTGTGAAGATTATATTTCTATGCTGAGAAAAAAAAAGGATTTTTGAACGTCATCAATGCAATAAACATGGATTTTTATGCATCAGACCTGAATGACTTACCCAGATCCAAGTATAGAGGATATTAGAAGAGCCTGGGGGAACTATAAAGCATTGTTTTAATGTGTGTGCATGTGTATCCTTAACAGACTGGAAATATTTCTACAGAAGAGGCCTTTTTGTCTTTTTTCTCATGGCGTCATTACATGAGGCATGTTGGCCGTCAAACGATGACCAGCTTGATGTAAAATGCTTTTATGAGAAAACATGCAGAATTCAAAAACGTGTTTTCTTATTTCCAGGTTAAAGCTCACTCTGTTGAAGCTTTTGTATGATATTGTGTATATATGATAGGGCCCCCTTGAGTCAATGACGCTTAACGGATGTGGGTGTTTTTTTTTTTTTAATGGCCTCTTCAAAATATAATATTGAAACATGATTTCAGACTCATATTTTGCTAATCTTTCAATATTTCACAATCTTTAAAATGATTGGTCAGTGGCCTCCCCTTTAACAAACTGGTTGCATACTGAAGGTTTACAACAATGTCATTTGCTCGTTTTCAAATTGGGAAAATTGTTTAGATCTATGACAATAAATCTACCATGAGGTTAAGGATTTACGAGTCATCAATCATCTTCGCTCCTGAAGGTAATGACTGACTACTGTGAAAAGCTTTTTAATGCTTCTTCAAGACACTTTGACTTTCACTTTCAAGTTTAGTCACAGAACTCAGATAACAGTTTTCACTTGTCGCTGTTTTGGTTTTGCCTGCCGGTGGAATGTTGAAAATCATGTTAATAATGTTAATGGGAATCGATGTCAGAGCCACATTGAGGCCAACAAACGATGCCAGAGCCAACTCAGAGGTTGAAACGACAAGTGATTGCATGCATAAATGAATAACTAACAAGTATGGGTAGGCCTTGAAGAGATCATGCCAGCAGTAACCGTTTTGCATATTGGCATCATTAGTCTAATTTAGCTGTTGCAAAATATAGGACTATTACCAAAACTCAAAAGATTTTTATTTTTTTTAAATATGCCATTTCTGCAAAGGAAAAATGAAGTCCAGATTAATTGGATTATCAATTTTCCACACAAAACTTATATGTTATTTGCATTATTTTCAAGTAAACCTTTTCCACTGAGGGACCAACAGTTTAATCTTATTGTATCGTAAAACAAATTAAAATAAAATGCTGATTTGAACGATATCACACCTTCAGTATACAACAATCACACAAGTTCCTTACTCGGATATGTCCATGTTTGCCTCTGATGATGCTTGTTGACAACACATGTAAAAGCATATACTTTCAGATTATTATTTAAAACCTGTATCTCGAGCCCTCTGGCTTTATTTTTTTTTTTTTTTTTTTGCAGAGGGATCAGAATAGGTAAAGCAGGTAGGTGGAGCAGGCTGACTCTGTCTCAACACATCACCAAATCAAAGCTCTTATTTGATTTATTACCTGAGATTAGTTCACGGCTGTGTGAAGCGACCTTTCCGGATGTACAAAGTGAATATTTTTATCTGAGTTCTCATGACAGTGGGGGCTAAACCACCTCCAGATCTGATGCAATCAGTACAGTATTCTTCCTCATATCCCAGAAGAGCTAAGTCTTTCCTGCTTATCAAATATTTAAATAAATGTGCAAACTCTGATACAGCCCTTTTGATATTAAACCAGTCGGTTCTTGTGTTTCTTTCAAGCTTCCCTCCCAGGAAAAGTCAGTCAGCAGATCGGTATCACCACAAGTAGTGGGGTCTGTCAGAGCCTGCTGGGAGGTCGCGGAGGACGTGGAGCTGGATGTATGAGAGGGCTTCATGGGCCTGAAGGACCATCTGGAGGATGGAACAGGCCACATCCTCAGCCTGGGGCTGGATCTGGACTACCTCCACGTGGATGGTGCTGAGCGGCAGGCTGGTCCAAACACTGTGACGAACTCGGGGGCCTTACAGCTTAGAAGTGGCACCCCAAGTAAGAGCAGTGAGAGTAATGACGGCATCAGTCTTAGTACTCATTCAAGTTTCAGCAGCAGCAGCAGCTGCAGTAACTTTTCTGAGGAGAGTGCTGTCTCTGACAGTGAAGATGAAAGACTCCAGACTGGGTCTGGATCTAAAAACTCGCTCCAAGACCAGCTTCACCATCACCAGAGGGAGTCTTCCTCAGACTTCCAACAAGTCAGGCTGGACCTGGTACTAAACCTCCTGCCCGGAGACGCCCCGCAAACAGAAAGGTCACCTCCAGCAAACCCCATCACAGACTGTCGCAGCAAGATCGAGTTTGCTCTCAAGTTAGGCTACTCTGAGGAGCTAGTACTGCTGGTCCTCAAGAAACTGGGCCCGGATGCACTTATCAATGACATCTTGGGAGAGCTGGTCAAACTGGGAACCAAGACAGAGATGGACCATCAAGGAGGTGCTGCTTCTCAGTCTCCGTCTTGTTCATTGTCACCCTCCATGGCTTCCTCTTCTTCCTCCTCCAACTCCTCTCTGGAGTCGTGTCGACTGCCGTGCCTGACTCCTACGCCGGAGGACATAGACAACCTCCGGCCCATTGTCATCGATGGAAGCAATGTAGCCATGAGGTGAGGAAGACTATTTTTTTTGGCACTAGCGGCACGAAGGAAAGAGCGACAGAGCGGGATTTGAACCTGCGCTGCCTGCTTGAGGGCAGAAACCCTCTGAGCTACACCCCAAACATTGTGTATCTGTTTCGGTGCAGATGGTACATTTACAGTCGCCAATTTATTAGTTATGTTGAAAAAGTTTGTCACACCTCCAAATTCTTTTTTCTTTTTTTGTAAAAATCATCTGATTGTAGTGGGTCTTGTTATTAGGAAAATACAACCTCAGATAAACTACATATACAGTTTCTTAATCATGCCATTATTTGTATTTATACTATTAATAATATGGGCAACACTAAGTACCCCATTACTCCTTCCATAGGATTTAAGAGGTAAGTTGCAGCCGGGTGCTGCTGAACATCAATCAGTAGGCGAGAGGAAAGGACATAAGCAAAGGTGTTGGTGGGGCAGCTGCTGCTGCGCTTCAGTCGAGAAAAGGGTTTTCAAACCTTTTCCAGTTTGGACTCAATTGTTCTACAAAGAGAAGAATGATTCATGAGTGCCAGTAGTGTCAACAAGTGGGGGTGATTTGGAGTTGCACCCACAGAAAACCGGGCACCTTGTGGTCCAGTACTGAGTGGACCAAGCTGAGACTGGGCCGAACAGGGGGATCGTCTGAAGCACACCCGCAAATGTGCACCAGAATGTCTGAAAAATAAAATGATCACGGTTTTTGGAGTGACCGATTCAAAGCTGCAACCTCATCTTGGATGGTTTACTGTGGAGGGGCCGAGTAAGACTTATGCATATATACACGTCCAACAAACCTCAGTTACCTGAATGAGTGTCGTGCTGAAGAATGTACTGCTACTCCTCCTGCATTTCAATATATTTCTCTGAGAATTTCTCTGGTTGCATTTTATTATATAATATTATAATTATTTATTTAATAAAGTGCTCCGAAACAAATAAAAAGAGATTTAATTCAATAAAGCCTGAGGCTGTGTGTAAATAATTATAGAACAATATTGTGCTGTCTTGGAGTGGCATTGGGCTGTATTTTTAGATGTGGCATGTTGTTGAGCTGATATCAATGAATTTCCTTCTTCTTATGTAGTCACGGGAATAAGGAGGTGTTCTCCTGCCAAGGCATCCAGCTGGCTGTTGATTGGTTCTTGGAGAGGGGCCACCGAGACATCACCGTTTTTGTCCCGGCCTGGAGAAAGGAGCAGTCGCGACCGGACGCTCTTATCACAGGTAACGGACACAGAAGCGTTTACGTGGTGGACAGGGTGGGCTCAAACGTTTGAACAGATTTCTTGTCTTTCTTAAAATAACAAAAAGGACATTTTATAACTTCTTGTCCTCCTGTTCTCTATTTTTACCTGGATCCCCTCTCTGTTTGTTCAGACCAAGAGATCCTGCGGCGACTGGAGAAAGAAAAAATCCTGGTTTTCACTCCATCTCGTCGCGTACAGGGACGGCGTGTGGTTTGCTATGACGATCGATTCATCGTCAAACTGGCATTTGAATCAGATGGCATAATTGTTTCAAATGACAACTACCGGGATCTGGCCAATGAGAAGCCAGAGTGGAAGAAGTTTATCGACGAACGCCTGCTGATGTACTCCTTTGTGAATGACAAGTAAGCAAGTGATGTAAAACTAATCTGAACACTGTTGGAGAAAAGGGAAGGGAAAACAGTAAATTCCTTTTTTATATTCCTTTCTCTGAATTTAAATTTAAAGAAGAGACAAATTCCTTCAAGAATTTAGCTCTTTCATATATTAAAATAAGCAAATAATAATCATAGAAAACTCATTATAAGAAAATGTGGATTTTCTTTTTGTATGTGTAATTTGTCTTTAAATGTTCTGTACATAAATATCCGAAGCAAGAGCCAGCACTAAAAGAAACCAAGCCATTATTTTTCAATCTTCAAGTATTTACACAATCCAGTTTTGCAAAGGATTGTTTTTTGAGGACTTCTAATTTATTTATCAGGCGTTTGGAAATTTATTTTTTTTCCTTAGTGCAATCTTGATCTTCCCTTTAAATCCACTGATCAAATCACCTAAAGAGAGGTGTTTCTTGTAAAACTTAAGATAGAATGTGTTCAAATTCACCGTAGCAAACTAAAAACATTCACATAGATCTGTTCATCTTTTATGGTTTTAAAACATGTCAGTACAGCGTCGTCTGTGGTGTTTGGCTGAAATAGGAAACAATGCTCGAGATGATGCTGGAGAATAAAATAAAGGTTTCTTAAAGTTGTTTATGTTTTTAAAGACTCCAATTTGTATCCAGTTTTATTAATTGTGCATTTAGATTTATGCCGCCAGATGACCCACTTGGACGCCACGGACCAAGTCTGGAGAATTTCCTGAGGAAGAGGCCCGTTGTTCCCGAACACCGGAAGCAGCCCTGTCCTTATGGTAACATATACACTTATGGGCACTTCTAGCACCTTTTAGCACTCCAGAAGGGCTGTTATATATTAAAAAAGCCTTTTCCAATACATAAATAAAAGTCAATTTCATTTTATCTGATTTTCAAGAGCAAAATCAGTGTGTTTAGTTTTTAAAGCTGGAGAGGGTGGTTGTTGAAAAATGATAAAATGACAAAACTGGTCAGAAAAGGTGTTGCAAGCATGCTATTGAGAAATGATTTTATTTCTTTTCCTTCATTAGGGAAGAAGTGCACATACGGCCACAAGTGCAAATTTTACCATCCTGAACGGGGCAGTCAGCCCCAGCGTTCTGTTGCAGATGAGCTCCGAGCCAGCGCCAAAGTTTCTGTGGCCTCCAGAGGCCTGCTGACACAAGGCCTGGTGGTAAAAGGCCAAACTGCTGGTCAGTCGAAAGAAACGGCTAAAGCCGACCCGCGGCGAGGAAGTAAACTGCCCAACCAGAGTCTTGGGGGCTCCTTCCCTGAGCTGCTGGAGGAGGGACTACCAGTTATTTCCAAAGTAAAGGGGCGCAGAGGAAGCGACGACAGCAGCAGCAGCAGCGGCAGCGGCAGCAGCAGCAGCGGCAGCGGCAGCAGTGTCATTGGAGGACTTCCTGCCCCAGGAGGCCCCCCTTCATCCGGACGAAGGGAGCATCTTGGAGAGAGTAGTGGAGGTGGCATCAGGTTCACTGGAGCTTATGGATTAAGCCAGGCTGAATCTTATCAAAGATGTGAGTCACCAGAGGTGGGCCACAACTTTTTGTTAGAGGCTTATTCTGGCCTCAGGCTTGCAGTACCACAAAAGCAAGAACGCTTCTCACCATCTTATTTGCGAGCAGGTTTGCCTCCGTCTGACTGTAGCAGTGATGACAGTGTTGGATCAGACTCCTTCTCCCCCGACGCCACATTGGATGGTAGCCCCACATGCCAGCATACCCATCCTCACCACCATCGTCACTACACTGGGCAGTATGCTCACCTTCCAGCCAGAGTTTCTCCTGGGCTGAACCAGCATTCTCCTCATGGCTATTATGTTCCTCAAGGGCTGCAGAGGACACAGGCTTTAGCCATCAAAGAGTCACCTCCTTCAGTTTCCTCTCATAGACCGGCCCTGAAGACCACTTCAGCCTATGTCCCACCTCAACCTGATCGTTCACCCTTCAGCAATTTTCCAGGGGAATTACCAACTCGAATACCCCAAACAACCACTACTCACTCTCAGCCTCCAAGTTCCCCCCTCAGCTGCAGCTTGATGGGCTCCTCATGGCAAGAGAATGGGTTCAAGGACTCTAGAGTGTACGAAGGATCACCACTTTATTCCAGAAGAACCTGCTCTGTGCTAAACCAACAACCTAAGCATCAGATAAACTGGGACCCTAATTATCACCCACCTCTTAAGCCTTGCTACGACCTCTTTCCACCAGTCCACGGGAAGGCTTGGCACTATCCTTGGAGCCAACAGGTGCATTCGTCTCCCCACGGCATTGCAGCATCAAGTGGACCACCACTCCCTCAGCAGTCTCTTCCATCCATAACCCCCCACAAGAGCCACCTGCCCCTTGTATCCCAGCATCCAGAGCCTCTGTCCTTGGGTAGATACCAGGTCCACAGAGAGAAGATGTTTGTTAACCTGTGTAGCATCTTCCCTTCGGATTTGGTGAGGACGGTGATGACAAAGAACCCACATGTCATGGATCCCCAGGAGCTTGCGGCTGCAATTTTGATGGAAAAACTGCATCACGCTCAGTGAATGCATGCACAAGATAGCCTTTATTTGATCTTACTCACTTTTGCAAATGAAGCCCTTGCAATCTTCTTAACAATTAAAGCAGCACAAAGGAATTTTTGTAACTTTTAGCTCAGTCGGACCCACTACAGCTGCTTTCATGACACTGACCAAGGTTTACTCTGGTTTGGTATCTGGCTCAGTCATTTGTGTTTGTTGTTGGGTCTCTTACTTGCCCTTTGCCATGCTGTCAACTGTAGCTCTGTGAGCTGGTTTTGTTGTTGAAGTGAAGTGATATACTGTTGTCGCAAGAGACGACCAGGACAAAAATCCAAAGTTACTTTGACTGTTTTGTTTGTTTTGATTTGTTTTGGGGTTTTTTTGGTGCATGCAGAGATGGGAGAGGGCAAAAGCTAAACTACATTTCCTAAATGTAAGCAAATGTTCCTTCAAATGAAATTGAAACTGATAATTTAATGTGAAAGAAAGTCTTTGGTGCTGTTTTAAAGGGAGGTTGATGATATGCTAAGCAAAAGTACAAGATATGAAAACCCTTAACTTTTGTATAGACTGCTTATCTTCACTGCAGGGACGTCATCTTATCAGTTAATGGTATTTTTGCAAAGGGGAATCCCAAAATTGCTATATTTTTCTATAAATATGGCAATCATTTCAGCACTTAAGAAAAGTTGGGGTTAAATTTATTTGAGCTGTTTTTGGTTGTGAGTCACATCACAGCAGAGATAGGGAGTGTTATAATGTGTTTTAAGAGTGACAGTATTGTTCATTTTTAATATATTTATTTGTTACATTTTAAGTTATTTACAAAGTTTTAAAATGTATTATTTTATTTGCACTTTTTGTTACTGTTGTTCTTTCTCCTTAGCTTTTTTTTTAATGGGGCAATCATATCAGGGTATATGGCAAACTTTGTCCATTCGTTTGAGTGAAAATAACTCATCATGACTGGTGTCATGACGACGTCAACGCTGAGTACATAAAGGCAAACAGTCAATCACCACGCTCTGTCACACTGCAAACACTGTATGTTCTGAAATTTAAACAGAAGAATCGGCTAAAAAGCAAAACAAAACAAAAGCTCAAGTGCTTCAGTCGTTGCTGACAGTTGGCAGATCAGTTGTGAGATTTTGTGGATTTCCCCTGCAGAGAAGTGAAACTTTAACGGCGCCCACAAAAGAAGATAGCAAAAACTCCTCCTGGAAACCCCAGGCTGTAGTTCACCCCTGAATAACAATTATTTCCTCCGCAAAGATAACCCCGTCAGCTGACTCCACCATTCATCTGCTTTCATTATGGATTCAAAAATACATACGTGTTATTTCTCCTTCAATTAATAGTGGTATTCTATCACATAAAGATGATTGGTCAACTTTTTAGGTGGACTTAAAACTGTTGTTTGGTATTCTTTTAATTTAGAATGTGTTAATTTATACACTATATGGCCAAAAGTATTCGCTCACCTTGTGCATGTCATGTTGGAAGAGTAAGCGGCCAGCTCCAAACTGTTCCCACAAAGTTGGGAGCTGGAATTGTCTAAAATGTCTTGGTGTGCTGAAGCATCCAGAGTTCCTTTCACTGGAACTAAGGGGCCCAGACCAGGTCCTGAAAAACATCTCCACACCATAATCTCCCCTCCACCAAACTTTACACTTGACACAATGCAGTCAGACAAGTACCATTGTCCTGGCAACCGCCAAACCCAGACTCGTCCATCAGATTGGCAGATGGAGAAGCGCCATTCATCACTCCAGAGAACGTGTCTCCACTGCTCTAGAGTCCAGTGGCAGCAGCTTTACACCACTGCATCTGACGCTTTGCATTGCACTTGGTGATGTTTGTCTTGGATTTAACTGCTCGGACATGGAAACCCATTCCAGGAAGTTCTCTGGACACTGTTCTTGAGCTAATCTGAAGGCCACATGAAGTCTGGAGGTCTGTAGCGACTGACTCTGCAGAAAGGCAACCTCTTTGCACTGTGAGCTTCAGCGTCAGCTGGCCCCGCTCTGTCAGTTTACGTGGCCTACCACTTTGTGGCTGAGTTACTGTTGTTCCCAAACACTTCCATGTTCTTATAATACAGCTGACAGTGCACAGGTGTCATCCTATCACAGTTCCACATTGGACTTCACTGAGCTCCTGAGAGCGACCCATTCTTTTACAAATAGTTGTAATAACGGTCTTCATGCTGAGGTGCTCGATTTTATACACCTGTGGCCATGGAAGTGATTGGGACACCTGATTCCCGTTATTTGAATTTGTGAGTGAATATTTTTGGCCATATATTGTTAAATATATATATATATTATATATATATATATATATATTATATATATATATATATATATATTATATATATATATATATAATATATATATATATAATTTTGCAGACTTTTCTCAGGGGCAACAATCTCATGGTTGAAGAAATGGTTGGTGGAGGTAATAAAAAGGTCAGAAGAAGCACAGAAATTGTCAATAATTCCTTTTCATCAGAGATCTAATTACAATACTGAAGCGATGCAGCAGCGTTAGGCTTTTATCACTCGTTTTCCTAAAAATCTTTAAGCGACTTTCATGAACTGATTTGTCACTTTTTATGTTACAGTTAGTCAGCTCATCCTCATTGCTCTCCTTTGTTTTGAAGCTTTCTTTCGGTCTGGCAAACATAAAAATGAACTTCACCACAAACCACCAACACAGTTTTCCAGTGAAATAAAGAGATTCACATGGAGCTAAAGATTTTGCAAACATTCAGTGAACTTTTTTGGAAAGAGCTTGAATGTAACGTTGGAAATGTCTCACACTTCAGCTTTAATTTAATAACCAACACTTATTTCAAGAACTACTATGTTTTGCCTTATTATGTGTAACTTTTTAAAAGAATTTTCCAGTTTTGTTCATTTAATGTAACTCGATTTGAGCTGGACTTGTTGAATGAATAAATGAATGAATAATAATAGTAATAATAATAATAATAATCTAGTTTTGAATGCTATCTTTAGCAGTGAGGTTATTTTGATACCTGAGGAACTGTTTGGAAACTCTTGCCTGGTTGGCATAATTTCTAGTAGCCAGATAAAACCTCTCTCTGTTGATGCAAATTGTATCATATACTTTCAAACATGATCATTGTTATATGTGGAAATATTTAAACAAAAGTGTTTCAAGCTGAATATTTTAGATTATGTGGCAAAATTATGTCACCTTTGGTACTGAGGCTTTTATACAAGAGGGATTTTATACCTTTCTTTCCATGTGCAGGAATGTGAGGGACTCAAGTGGTCTTTTTGGGAGCTATTTGTATTTTGTGTTGTCAGTGAAATAACATTTTTGGTACTGTTTAGTTCTGAATGATAGAACCTTTGACACAGGTTGGGTGGAAGATGATTTACATGCATCCAAATTATCAGGGTTAATAGTGTTGTTCTTGTTATTTATGATTAGTTGAAGTTTGCTGGTATCACAGTCCACCTACGAGGAGGGCACATCTGGAGCCAAAATGGAATATGAACACACGTAGAGAATGTTAAAAAAATATATTTAAAAATTAAAAAAAAAAAAAGTTTTTTAGTCAGCATGGTCATCATGTTAGAGCTACCAGCTTCAACTAGGAATCAACAACCATATTTATAGCTTTGAAATTCACAAAAACTTAGAAAGCCTCCTTCTACATGGTTCTGATATAATTAAACAAAAATGCATTCAATGAAAGGGTATTGTCCCATTTAAGAGATTTCAGTCTATGTTTGAGGTGTTTTTATGGTGCCTGTCATTTACCTTGGAAGTTGGAGATAGGAATTACCATGATCCGAGTTTCCAAATGTTGGATTAGCCATTCCTGCTTCTAGCCATTAGCAATACTAATTCAAAACACGGCTGTTTTAGCTCAGACCAACAGCACAGCGACATGCTGACTCGTGAAAAGCAGTTAGTACTACACACACGTCTGACTTGACGTGAATACCGTACAGCAGAACTGTTGCAAAAAACTGGCTGAGTGTTGGGTTTGTTGACGCGAGCAGCAGCCACCTTCCACTCTGAAGTCGGAGCGTGTTAAGATTCTGATTCTCCGAGTTGGAAGTTCCCGTTGAAACGTTCCACTAGGAATTCTGAAATTCCCACATCCGTCTACAGACAGAATACACTATCACTCCTGCTGTCCTGGCACTGTGTGCTAGTGTTTGCTGCAGGATGCAGACGCCCTGTAATAAACGTCTGGGGGTGTAGTGTTAAACATTCCCATGGATATATATTTAAAAAAAAAACACAACACATATTTAAATGAGGAGGGAATATCTATCTGTTACCATAAAGGTTTTTGAGAAACTATTTTTCTAAATGTATGTTGTTGTAGTCCCTGAGTCTATCTGAAAACCGTGGTGACTTTACTGCTAACTGTGATTACAAGATGCTGTGAATGGATTTTTCCATAAATGTTACTCATCAAACTCATCAAAGCGACTTCAGACTGAACCTGAAACTAATTTCTGCAACACATTAAACGTTAAATTAGATGTGGCTAATATTCTGCCCGTGTTGACAGATTTTAGCTGGCAGTGTTATTTCAAAAGTTACAAGAATTAGAGCTCATTTACGAAATTGTCTCACAGTTGTACTTTTAGTAAATCAAAAAATGCTGAATTCATCAGAAAAACACTTTTCTGATGAGCTGACCTGCTGGCGTTTTCTCTGCAAAGATACATTGCTGCTAGTTTGCAAAGAGTTCACAGCTTTTGCCTCATACAACACAAAGAGTGTGAAATATTGAATTATTTAAAAAAATTATTACTCATTTCAGTGCGCTGTGTCAAGTGTGCTTCAAATTAAGTTCGATGTGGGTTTTGTCTCAATACACGCTGTTTGTAATTTGCTGAGTCATATCTTGCTTGTATGTTGAATGAATTTTACCGTTCACAAAAAGTTTATTCACATGAATTTCTGTGCTTTAACCTCTTAAGACCTCGTGTACACATATGCACACATCACACGTTGTGTTGTCTATGTCGTAGTATTTAATTTCTTAATGAGGACCCAAAGCAACAAGTTAAAAACATGTATTGGGTCTTAGAAGGTTAATGCAGCTTCAACTCTGCAACAAAAATAAGTGGATTGTACCTCTGTGGGGACCAAAGCAAAACATTTATTTCTGGGTTTCCCCTCAGTAGTGATACTGAACCAACATAAAATTTTTAAAAAATTAACATGTTTAATTGTGATGATTCATATTACTGTGACCAGCAAGTTACATTTTTAAAAAATCCAATTTTACTCCACAGTGTGTGGGGTGCCTTGGGTAATGAAACCCAAGACAAAATAAGAGAAAATAAATTGATTAATTGCAGATTGTGGGAAACTGTAGCCCAGTGAGATACGCCAACTGTATGTGTGTGTGATGTAAACATGCTCAATAAACTCCTTCCCAAGTGTTCAAATGTCACTTGATTTGTGGCTCTTGCACATACATTTATTCTGCAGCAAGACATTTGGGGGAAAATAAATGAAGAATAATAATAATTAATCAGTTAATATCAAAATCTATATAGAAATATAAGTTTTCTCCTTATCAGCTGCTTGATTTTGTGCCACATTTTGTGTTTGTGCACAAACATTTTCTGCGTCACATCATACCAATGAAGAAAAAAAAAAAGAATATTTGAATTTTAATTAGTAAGGGAGATTGTTTTTTCTTTTTTTTAGAATTTAATAATAAAGATTAGGGTCTAGACAAAACTAATTTAAGTTGTATATTTTCAAGACTTCTCTGATTTAACTGGTAAAAATGAAGTGATTCATTATCAATTAAAGGGGACTTTTAATAGAAAAAATATATTAAAAACATTTCTCTGTTTGAATGAACAAAATGCGCTATCATCATCGTGTAAAATGTCTCATAAATGGGATTATGTAAGCACCCCAACTTAATCTCCACCTAAATTAAGCTTCAGAACAAAACCCATCCAATGCAGTAGAAATCCTCTGGCAGTTTTGCTTTACCGTTACAGCATATTCTCATCAACAGTTATAGACTTCACTTAATACAGAAATGAGCAAACGGCAGGGGCACCAGCAGGTTTTCTGGGATCCATGTAGCTCGGCCCAAAGGAGCCCCACACCCGGCATTGTCATTCTGACATAAATCGAAATATAAGCTTTGATAGTAAATACGTCTGTACTACCCCCTGAAGATAATCAATAGTGGTGAATACTTCTTTATTCGGAGGCCTCTGACAAATACTTCACTATTCTGTTCTCACTTTCTATTTCCCTCTACTTTCAATTCAATTTTCAATTCAATTTTATTTATATAGCGTCTATTACAACACAAGTTGTCTCTTGGTGCTTTCCAGAGACCAGAACATTACCCCCGAGCAATTATTAAATAAACAACGGCTGGTAAAAAACTCCCCTAGTGGAAGAAAAACCTTAAACCAAACAGTGGCAAGAAAAAAAAACCTTTAAGAGCATTTTCACATTCTCAGGAGCATAGTTGTGTGTGAAACCAAAGTTTACAATAATATTAAGACATTATTGTATTATTGTTACTTTTAGTGTTCAAGATCGATATTACTCAAAGCTTTACCCAGCATATCACTGGCCTGCATATTTTAAACGTTTCTCAAATGCAACACACGTGATCCAAAGATTTACCGCAACAGCTTGTCATCAGTGTGTAAAGAAGTCAGTTTATGACTAATTCCTTTGAGCCAGACGTGCTTTAGCAGGGAAGCATATAAGATACTGTATGTGGAGCAGGGGCATGCAGGAGCCAGGACAAACTCCCAGTACTGTCGACCTTGAGCGATACTGTACATCTCCAGCTAGATACCTTTGGTATTGAGGCCAACCCGGAGGTAACACAAACTGCAGTTCCTCCACTGACCACAGGGGGCTGGCTCCAAAAAAAGTTTGTTTTTCAAAAGATAAAACTAACTAATGGCTGTTATTCTTATTTGATTTATTATTACTCATAGCAGACAACCTGACTTCATTTTAATGTTTCTTTGCTGGCTCAGTTTAGGAGTAAGCACAAACATTTCACAAAACAACCTGTTTATGATAAAAAGCTATGAACCTGTCTGCTAATTGCATGTCCGATGTGAAATACTCACTAATACGTGTATAAAGTTGTATTTCTGGGTAAAGTGAATCCAAGCTGGACTCCTGTTTGGACTAAAATGACTGGTTTTAGTTTAAACTATGAGAGTTGCTGATTTTCTGCGTGGAGACGATGTTGTCCGTCTGTCGCTCGGTTCTGTAACTATGTTTGGTGCGAGGCGGACTGAACAATTCTGCACAACCAGCAGGGGCATCACTATGAAGCCCCCACCCCAAAAAAAAAAAAAAGTATACTTTTCCTCACTTTTTTGAACAGATCTATCAAGAGCCCACCTTTTATTTGATTTACAATACTTTATTTTAAACTTCAATCAGATTTGACATGCCACAGAGAAATGGATCCGCAGGGGGTTAATTAATTGATCCTATAAGCAAGGGACGAAGTTGATGGGATTTTAAACATTTGATTGGCTATTGCGTTACCGTCTGGCGTTTTCTCAACCTGGACCAGCCCAACGTGATTCATGACAGGAGTGTAACCCTCCATGTTCAGGATCAGCTGCAGCGGTTTGTTTAAGTTCGGGCGGCAGGTTCTAGTTTGTGGAGCCGGGGCTCTGTGGAGACCAGGTAGTGAACAATGAGGGGTTTTCACCGCACGTGACCACAGAAAAACAAATGTTCTGTGTCTGAAACTGCATGGAATTGGTTACCTTACCTTTAAAAAGGGATCAGTAGCAACTGTTTGTGGCCAGTGTTTATTAAAAAAAAAAAAAAAAAAAAATCATCTCAGAAGTTATATTGTTGGGATTGTATTTGACCAACATGCAGACAATTTATTAGCAGAAAAATAATAATAATAATAATAAAAAATAATAATAAAAAAAATCTCCAATCAACTCCAGACTTTACCATCACTCAGGATTTTAGGAACCACTTCAAAACTGGAAATATAAAGTTATTCTTTATTGTGGGGCAAAATATATATTTGAACAAATGCATCATGGACAGAAAGATCTGGTTTGAGTATCCGTTTGCTGACAAGTTGCGTTGAGAGCTTCTGCAAACTGATAGTCATTCAAGAATCAAACTGATGTAAAATTAACAGAAACAATGGCAGAACTGTCCCAAAACAACATCGACATTGCTAAACAGAAAAGAAAGGAGACAAATAAGGCATTTAAAAAAAAAAATACTTAAATTTTTCAGCCATCATAACAAAGGAATTAAAAGTAAATATACTTAAGCCTGCCGCCATCATCAACAAGCTACAGCTACAAATGGCCATTTTATTTTGTAGTAAAAGCGAAACCATTTCTGTCCAGTTTCAAGTTTCGTCTAAGAGTCTCGTTTAATCATCACACATGCAAGCATTAAAAATGTCAGTCAGGACAAGGGAGCAGGATCTGTTACTTGCCATTTTTCAGCCTGATTAAAAGACGTGTGCTTTGTTGGGGTGAAGACAGCGCTCTAAAAAGCAGAAAGTAGTGCGACTGACCAGCTGCTGCCAGGCAGAGCTTTGGCGAGGCTGAAGCTACAGACCTCATAGCTGGTCTTTCTCCTAGGAAAAAGCAGGAGGTCACGGGGTGGCAGCAGGTTTTAGGCTTTTACGAGTAAAGTGAGGCGTTGACATGGCAACGAGATCTACAGTCTCTTTTTAGCTTGGTGTTCACCCTTCCTTCTGGCTCACATGGACTCGAACTCATCAATTCGCTGCTTGGTGTTGCCCTGACGGATTTGCCGCAGGGTTTTGTACTTGTCTCTGCCTGCTCTGACATTCTCAGCGTGGAGCATGTCGTTCTGCGTCTTCTTGGTGTCATCTCGAGCTTCGGCCAACTCTGAGCTCAGAGCCTGGACAAAAGAGGGAAAAATTGTGCAATGTCAAGTAAGGGTTTCCAGTTAAGACGGGCGTAGACCGATCACATCAGAACATGTGCCAATGGGAAAGTCAGGCTATCAACATCAAAGGACAGCCTGAAGGAAGAAAAAAAAACAACAAAGAACACTCAAATCTTTGCTTAAGAAGCGAGAAAAAAAAACAAAAACGTATATTGCTAGAATCTCTTTATTGTTCAGACGCATTTGAAGGGAACTCTCCCAGGATCGGGAAGAATCGTAAGCTCCCACTGAACTGAGTGGGAGTGGTTTCCTGAATGTTGAGGATACAGCAAAGTAACTGACAGGATGGTTCAAAGTCTATACAGGAATGTTTCAGGAAGACGACAGCGCAAAACTTACAACTTCAGTCACAATCATGTCAAGAAGAAACTAAATGAATCCAACACACGCAGGGAACTAAAAGGGAAGAGAAGAGCAACTTGAACTTTTCTGCAGAGAGAATTTGGGGGTAAAAAGAAGAATGTTTTAAAAAGCTTGAGTTTGTCATGAAAACCACATTAAGTATTGGAATAACAAATTAAATGACCTTCTTGGTAATGAAAAGTATATCGTCATCGGTTTTATTCATTTTTCTACTTGCTTTTTTTTTTTTTAAATATATATTTTAGTGTAATAACAGTTAGATGTCTTGGTTATCTGTCCATGCACAGTGCAGGAAGTCAGCATTTACTGCTTGCAAGAAATCAGGGACTTTTGTTCTTTCAGTTGACTTTCCCAGGAAGTTTGCTGCATTTTTCCATATGGGATAAATTTTTCTAAGTTCCTCTTGTGTCAGATATTTTACTTCTAGAGCCTATCAAGTATTAAAATGGTGAATAAGGTTTCTATAAATGTTTTGAACGAGCGTGACTAAACACATTTGCAGAATAATATTAGTGCCACATCCTAATCAATATTTCTCAAAAACAGCACATTACTTATTGCATCAGTTTAAGAAAGTTGTGGCAGGAAATGCAAATCCATTTAGGCTTTGAAGCGTGTTACAGTGACGCTGTAAATAATAAATAAAGTTACTGGCAGAAGCTTCACAGCTCCACTACAACGTTTTTGGTTGCACATATTTGTTTCATTATAATTTGTACTGTTAATGTAGTCAATGCAGATACGGACGCCTGACAAAACCAAATGAAAAAAAAAAAAAAAAAAAAAAAAAAAAAAAACACAACAAAAATACGCATTTGGCATTCGCATTCTGACCTGCATTTTCACCCTGCTGTCTCACCTGTAGCTGTTTCTTGACGCGTTCATTCTTCTGTGCTTCGGTGATGCGTTCCTCTTCGCTGCGGTGGCTGGTGACGCCGTCGCTGAGTAGCTCGGCACTCGCCTCGGCGTTTGTTTCATCCTGCTCATCGTGTTCAGGCGCTGGCGGAGACGTCATGGCAGTCTTCAGCTCTTCCCTCGTCTTCTCCAGGTCGTCTTGTGCAGACAGAGCCTGGGAGGAGGGTTTTATAGAGATGGACAACAATGATTTTACACATTCAACTTGTCACAGACACAAAATCATTTTCACTTCATAACTGCGAGGTTTGGTAATCCCTGAAGCAATAAAATATTTTTTTACTACACCCTCCAGGTTTGAATCCACCTGCATCCTGCCCTCACTACAAACCACAACGACACCATCTGTCACTCTAAACTTCACGTCATGACGCCCTCATGTACGACTGACGTGCGTTTCTGCCACCTCCCTCTGCATTTTGTTTAAATTCTGACCTCCCCTGCACTTCTCCATCAGCACTCTCAAAGCAAACATCACGGAAATCTCCAACAAAAGGGAAGAACAAGAAAAAGCCAGACATATTATGAAGGCGTAACATTACTTTGTGTTGCCATTCTGTTGCTTCTTCCTCCTTTTTCCTCTTTGCATCCTCCAGCAGAGCGATTTTGGCGGTGAACTCTGCTAACTCAGCCGCCTGTTCAAAATAACACAATGAATTTAACGCTAAAGTCTAGGATAGCATTTAAACAATAGACCAAGACGTTGGTACTTATGACTGAGAAATCATTTTAAATGTATCACTAAATTCATGTCTCAAAATGCAGTCAAACAATGATAAACTACTTTTACTGAATGTATTTAAAACTGTTTAAAGATGCATCTCGATGAGTCAAGAAGTAGAACAAGTTAAACTGGAAGCAGGCAAATGGTGTTAATAAACAAAGAAAACAAATTTGGAAAGTTTGATGAGTGAGTGCAGGTACCAGCTGCTCCTGGGTCTTCATCTGGTCTGCTGCCTGCTGAGCCAGCGCTGCCTTGGCCTCCTCTGCCACCTGCCTCTCCCTCTCCAGCCGCTCCGCTTCTTCCTTCGCTCGCTTTCGCTCCTGCTCCAACTCCAGTGCCTTACGAGTCTGCTCCTCCAGCTCTGCAGAGATGCACAAGCAGACGCGTGCCAGAGCCCATCTTTAACAACTGTGACCGTGTTCTGATGGCGCCCATAAGGCTCTCGAGGTTCACAGGTGGATGGGCGGGCAAATCCAACTCCTGCTGCGGTGCAGCTTAAAAACATTATGTCCAAAATCTTCAACATTTTATTTAACAAAAAGGTCATTGTAAAATCTACTCCTAAAGTTTCACCACCTTCAAGCTGTTTGTCCATTAAAACAACACAAAACATTTTATACAGCTCGATCAAGTAACCAGGTGCATTTAATGTTAGTTCATGTTAACTTAAAAGGTTAATGATACGTTTTTATCTGTGTAAAGCAAGGGAGTCAACTTTTTAGGTTTTTTTTTTGTTTTTTCCATATTCATCCTCAATATTTTAGTGTCGACTGGACCACTAATATGATTTTGTTGTTTTGTTTTTTCACAATGTGCTTCCTCCTGAGTTCTACCAGTCAAACAGCAGGATTTCTGGAATCTGTGAAACGCTGGCAGCTGCTGCACGAGTGGAGGCACCGCGCTGTCTGAACCAGAGCTTCATCTTTATGCAAATTCAACGTGCAGGTTTTTAACTAGTAAAAAATTTGCCTTTCCATCCTGACCTTTCAGTCACAAGAATGTGGAAAAGCAGCTGCAGCATCCGAGTGTCAAACACCTTTTAGACAAACAGATGGCCGCTGACCTTTGAGGAATGCTCAAATATGCAAACTAGAGATTAGGTGTGTAAACTGTACGTTTTCACCACACCTTTCTGAGCTCTTTGTGTCTGCTCTTCGATCTGTCGGAGCCTCTCAATGAGCTCATCTTTCTCTCGCTCTATCCGCTCCTTCTCCTTCTCTGCAAGTTCACGCTTTTTCTTCTCGTTCTCCAGTTGAGCCCTGCCAAAAACAACACAAAAATTGGAAATTCACACACACACATGCATCTGTCAAGTGATCATTTAAAACTGTATGTTCATGAAAATAGACGACGACAGAGGGTTTGTAAGGTTTACACTGGCTTTTCACTCAAGCGAGCACGATCAGTAGGCCAGTCCTTGCATGTCTTTGGCCTTTTCATTGCGTTGCGACTTTGGTTACCGCTTTTATTTGTTTTATTTGTTGTATTTTTATTCACCTGTACACCCTTTGGTTGCCTCGTGGAATGTTAAAGCGCTTTATAAATAAAATTTTGATTGATTGGTGTAGTCTGCTTTATTTTCAAGTATAATAAACAGCTAAAGCACATTTCTGACACTTACTGAAGGTCTTCTCCGCCTCTGAAGCTGCCTGATGGGCAGCAAAAAGTTCACTTTTTGTAATATTCACACAGGTATTTTCAGCTATGCACACTGATTACTCAGCTTTAATGAAAAGTAGTTTCATCATCTTTAATGAGAAATGTTACCATTTTTAGGACCATCTTGTTATATATAGACAAACTAATGCTTTTGAGATTCAGTTGCAATATAAAGTCCTTGTATGCACAAACTACAAGAAATGTGGCATGTTTTTCAGGTTGAGCACAAACAATCAACATTGTGATGCCAAGTCAGTTCATGGTGTTTGCAGCATTTACGTCAAACTACAGTTAATAGATATTATACTAAACCTTTTGAAACCAAAAACATCCCACACACATAAACCCACGCTGATGAATAAAACCAGAAAAACGCTGAGCAAAACTGTATTGTGCAGGAGTACCGTTTAAAAGTCATGTTCGCACATTACTGATTCATGTACTTTAGATCATTTAATTTCTTGGTACCAAAAGAGGAAGAGGAAGGACTTAAAGTATCCGGGCAATCTGCAACGTGATCTGGACAGTCTGACCGAAACGCCCACAGAGCTCATGGGCCACCACCCTCTCAGCTGTGCTCACCACAGCACAGCTGAGAGGGTGGTGGCCGTGAGCATCTCCCCCTCTCATCTCCTGGACATATACAGGACTCAGTGCATCAGGAAAGGCTCCAGCATCATTTGCGACTCCCTCCATTGCTCTAAACGTCCCTCTCTTTTATTTTTTAAATCCTACACTGCCCTCTATCGTTACCCAGGTGTTATCAGTGATTCATTGAACTTTCTGTTAATTCTTGCACTGATGAGTCACATCAGTGGAAATTAAAGATCATTCGTCCTGCAGAACGGCTGCCTTTTATCTGAAAAGTTGATGTATTTAAAGATGTTTTAACCACGATGATTCCCTTTTTAAAAGGTCAGTGGATGATTTTGTCACAACTCAATCTGAAGCTGGATTTCTAAAATGTAAGTGAATCCTTCAGGGACTAGTAAATGTTGACTACAAATGTCTTCTGCAAGAGCTACTATTAAGAGGTACCTTTTCAAGGTTTTAAAAAGAGTTCCTTAAGTAAGATTTAGGTGGTGGTGGCCTTTCATAGCACAAGGTCAGTGAGCCGATGAGCCCTTCAGAGGGTCTGCGTGTGCTCTGCTGCCACCTACAGGATGGACCGTTTTCATTTCAGCAGTCTGGTTCAACTCTGCCTCCATCTCATTGATCTCGTCACCCACAACATTTTTCTGCAGCAGAACTGCTCCTACGACCAAGTTCTTCTGTCTTTGGCGTCATTTTTGTCTGATGAGTCATACAGTTCGAGATGGTGGGAAGAAGTTTCTTTTTATTCTTCCGGTAATCAGAGTCACGGTTTTGGCCTGTACGAAGAACTGTTTACCAACTGTTATAAGAAATAAATGCAGAGCAACCTTAAAATCCTTTGGGTGGCTGAACTGGTTCTTTCTTCACTGAAACAATAAAAAAAAAAAAAAAAAAAGATGATGTGTTCAAATAATAAGAATAATAATGACAGAAAAACTCATTTGTGGCTTCTAAAATTTGAATATTGGCTGCCAGACCTTTCAACTATGAACCTCGTCAGTTTTAGTAAGTGTCCATGCAAGAAAAAACCCACAGAAAAAAAGAGAAAAGCCCTTATTCAGTAGGATAATTAGAAGATATATTTGTGCCTCTCCTCCGTCTCATCTCCCTCCTCTTTTCTTCCTCTGGCCCCCAGCCTCCCTGATCGTCTTCATCTTCCTGGCTTTCCTCTCTTATGAGCCAGGTTCAATGTTTCTTCCCTCTTAAAAGGGAGTTTTTCCTTGCCACTGCTTGGCGTAAAAGGTTTTTCTCCTGATAGAGGAGTTTGTTTTTGTTTTTAACTCACAACTGTTTCTTTTAAACATTGTGTTGTGGTGCTTGTCAGCGACCCAGAGCATGAACGACGGACAAATCTGTAATGTAATAAATGCTGTATAGAGTAAAGTGAATTGACAAAACTGAAGAGGAGGCTGCCAGACAAACTAAGTGGTTTACCTCTCCATCTGTTTGTGGTGCTTCTCCTCTCTGGCCTGAGCCTTCATCTGCTGCACCTCGATGGTATCTGGCTTCCTCCTCCGCATGTACAGCTCATGGTTTCCCATACACAACGCCAGGATGCGCTTGTTGATTCGCAATCGAGGGGCGTAGAACACAAAGTCCTGATGGAAGCACAGATTACTTTCTTTTTTATTTATGCAAGTTAATGCAAGTTAATCCATCAACACTTACTGGAGCTTTCTTGTCGATGGGCTTGATGACAAACTTCTTGTCATTGAAGGAAATGTTTCGGATCTCGCTCCATGGGAAGCCAATCTTTGGCGACAACCTATGAGAAAACATTGAAGAAATTATTAAACTATCGGTTCAAGATCAGATGTTAGGTGTCCAATCAATCAATCAATCAATCAATAAATAAGCATGGGGCACTTTCACATCTTGACTTCTGAATGCACAGGCCATGTGTGAAGTACAATAATGAATACAATTCCTCTGCTTTGTTTTTTTCCACCAAAAGGGGGTGGTATTGATGAAGCAATCCAGGACCATCTCAACATCCTCCAAAAAATAAATAAAAACCAGTTCATCAGAGCACCGTTTCTGAAGCCCGCTAGCACATAGCTGCAGACACAAAATCTGGTTTTAATGAGCCAATTATGTTTCCAAACCTTCTCTTATTGATTGTCAACTGTAGAAGGGAATCTGCCTAAAACAAACTCAACACTGGGTGCTATTGAAGAAATTATTTTTCTCTCCTTAGTATCAATTTTCAGTCTTATTTATGTGATAGGAACGGCAGGTTAACTAGTGTAGCACATTTGAACAACAACACAATTCAAGGTGCTTTGCATAATAAAATGTTACAGTGCAGTGGCAGAATAAAGAAACAGACTTAATCTAGAGTTACATTTTAGCACTGAAATTAAAATTGTTTTAAATCTAAATTCAGATGGTTTAAATAATTTAGTCAAAGGCAGCTGAAAATAAATGAGTTAATTTAAAGGAACTGAGGGTTTTAACATTCCTGCAGTTTTCTGGAAGTTTGTTCCAGATCTGTGGAGCATAAAAGCTGAATGCTGCTTCTCCATGTTTGGTTCTGATTCTGGGAACACAGAGCAGACGTGAACCAGAAGACCCGAGAGGTCTGGATGGTTGATATGGCAACAAGTCTCTGATGTGTTTTGGTCCTAAATCATTCAGGGATTTATAAACTAACAGAAGGGAGTCAGTGCAAGGACCTCAGAACTGGACTGATCAGGTCCACCTTCTTAGTTCTGGTGAGAACTCAGTTGTTGTGGATCAGCTGTATCGGTCTGATTGCTTTTTTTATGGCAGACCTGTGAAGACACTGTTGTAGTCATCAATTCAACTGAAGATAAACCCATGAAGGAGTTTTTCCAAGACCCTGCTGAGACATTAGTCCTTTGATCCTGGAGATGCTCTTCAGGTGATAGAACGCAGACTTTGTAACTGTTTTAATGCATCTCTGAAGGGTCAGCTCTGAGTCCAGGACTAAACCCAGATTTCAGACCCCACTAGTGGTTTCTATCTGTAACACCTGAAGCTGTGTGCAGACTCTTAAATGTTCTTCTCTTGGTCCAAAAACAATAACTTCAGATTTGTTTTTGTTCAACTGAAGAGAATTATGGCACATCCACTTACTGATTTGTTCTATGCATCTACTTAACACTTGCACAGGCTCATTGGCACCTGGTGACATAATGCAAAGTTATGTGTCATCTGCATCGTTATGGCAACTTATCTTGTTGCTTATTATTATTTGAGCTAGCAGAAGCATGTAGATGTTAAATAGGAGGGGTCCATGGATAAAACCTTGGGGAACTCCACATGTGTTTTTGTTGATTCCAATGTAAAGTTACCTATTGAAACACATTGCAAGACTCAGTCAAATACTGTGCTGGAAAGTCCAACCCAATTCTCCAATTAATCTAGCAATATACCATGGTCAACGGTGTCAAATGCTGCACTGAGGTCTAATAAGACCAGCACTGTGGTTTTTCCACAGTCTGTATTTATGTGGATGTGATTGAACACCTTGACAAAGTCAGTCTCAGTGCTGTGGTGGGCACAAAAACCACCTTGAAAGACGTCAAAACGGTTGGTCAGAGTTAAGAAGGTATTCAACTGTTGAAACACAGCTTTTTCAATAACCTTACTGGTGAACAGAAAAGTTGAGATGGGTCTGTAATTTTGCATTAGTAACTTATCCAGAGTGTTCTTTTTTTTTTTTTTCATGCCGTCTTCAAGGTCTGCCAGAAAACACCCGACAAAAGGGATGAGTTGACTATTTGATGATTAAAATCAACTTGACTAGTTTCCAATTGTCTGATTTTATGATCTCCAAATAAATACATTTAAATAAAGCAACACCTGCTTGTGTAGCACATAAAAAAAACTGATTTCTGTTCAGACACACTGAAAGTCGGTGAACAACACTAGCTCTTGTGCATCTATGCGAGTGTGTATGAGTTGGTTACTTGTCTTCGTGCTCGTAAATATTGAGGCCCAAGGCATCAACCCCCAGCCACAGTTCTGTGCCCTTCTTGTTTTTGATTTCAAAGTAGTTGACGCCGTACATCTCGAGATCCTGAGCAATCTTCAAGTACTCCATCATAGCATCCTCTCTGCGTGTACAAATACAAGCAAATGATGCAGAGTTTAGTGTCCATACTAGCAATTTGAATTGAACTTGAAGAAAACTAATTTAAAGCAGCCTATAAAATGTTGTTCAATCACGAACAGGCACCAAGTAGTCTAATGTGGTATGAAGATAATAAACTGGACTTAGGCAGGGTAGTAACTGCTCTGGAAAACAGAGGATGGATAAATCTATATAGTTCTCATCCATTGAATCATAAATGTCTCATTAAAAAGGCAGCCAAAGGTCATTTTTCCAACTATTACTGTTTCCATTATTCAGCAACAAACAATGCATTATAACCACTGATGCATGTGCCAACTATTGTCTTTGAAACTAACTAAATCAGAGAATGTCCCTTGACATGCACTCACCTGAGCATGCTTCTGTGCTCCTCGTGCCAGGTCTGTATTCTGTCCTCCCATTGCTCCTTTGTCAGCTTGTGTTGCTCCAGAACTCTGCAGAAAACATACATGCACACAACAAAGAAAAGACAAACAAATTGGGAAAAAAAAGAAATCCTCTGCATCACTTCATCAAATCATTAACAGTATTGTGTCTACAATAGCAACCGTTTCACAGTGCCAATAGTTGTGTGATCTATATTAGATGACAAATATTTAATGAACCTAAAATTGATGGTTGGGCTAAACATGGAGAGTGAAATCAATTATTCCCTGTTGAGTACAGTGAAGTACTAGTGAAGAGCTACTCTACCTCTGCGGCAGCAGCCGGTCAGATGCCAAGTACCCAGGTTTGTGAATTTCTTTGTTGTAATCGCCATACTTTGCCTGGACGGCGTAGGAGGCGAGAAGCACGGCTGTTTCTGGAGGACAGTAGTTCTCATCATTCAGAATGGCCTCTTTCACCTGCAGAGAATGCACACGTGCAAAAATACACAAGCGCACTGAATGACAGCCTATAATTAGAAATCCACAGGTTTCACAGTGATAATGATTACAAAACGGAGTTAAAGCAGTGGGTTCTAGGTTAACAACCGTACAGGATAAATAGCCACTGATTCTGGCAAAAAACATCAACAAACATAATTTAACCCCAACGTTTATAACATGCAGGTTTGAATTTTAAGTTTTCAAAACATGACCACATTTCCAAATGATGGAACATTTGCAATATTACACATATGATTCTATTTACCAAATCTATCATGCAGCTAAAAGTACAAACAAATAAGATTGTAGTATGTAAAACTGATCAAAGTAAGTTTCTGGGAAGTAAGGCTGCCATTTTTTCTCAGCTGTGACCCAACTAACATTTACTTTTGTATGTAATGTTGCTGTATAGACAATCAGGTGTTTATTCTTTTATATTTTTGATAAAAACATTTCATGTCAAGTTCCACTTCAGTTACTGGAGTGATGTTCTCCATGGAGACGACCCTACAATATTGTTCATTTACACAAAGGAAGCAGAAATCCCACATGTAGGGAGCCCACGGCACTCCTGTAGCTTCTGCCAGGGATGTTTATGTGACAGCAGCTCAAGTTACCGTAAACACTGGATATGCAAAGTACATTAAGGACACATGAAATTCCCTTACACTTCAAGAAAAAATATTTAAGGAGCTACTGGAAAGGCCTGCTGCAGACTGCATTAGGGCTCGTCATCTGGGACAACTTGCCAACTGACCTGATCACCCACATTAGGTCGACTGGAGTACCTGCTCACATGTGCCAGTGTGTTTACATGCGTTTACCTGCTTTATGTGTTCAGACTGGAAGGTGATGCCGCAAATGAGATATGCAGCTTGTACAAGCACTTTAAACATGTTTTTCTTTAATGCACAGAGGGCTCAGCTCCCAAACCACTTTGACTTACTTTCTGAGCTAAAACATGATCCCTCAAACAGCTGTGCTTATTCAACGGGTAAATTCATTAGTTGTAGTTTCATAGCTAAAAGTACTCTCATCCACAGATGCAGAGATGGATCAGGTCTACCCTCAGTGGAATAGCAGAGTGCAGAAACACTGCCTGAAGTACTCTGGCTTTTATGACCATCCTCTTGACTTTCTGCTCTACATGGATCATCTCCATCTGGTCTTCAGTTTGATTTAGCCGTTCCTCTGTTCAGTTAAATACAACCAGCCATCCATGTGCTTAACCACCACAGCCATTGACAGGAGCTAATGTAGGTGTTGTCAGATACCATTTTAAAACATCCTACATGTAGGAAAGCTGACATTTTTGTATCCATTATAAGCTCATTACAGGAAAAAACTAAATAAAAAAACAGCAGCAGCTGAGCAGATTAAACAGAAACAACTTGTTCAGTACCTGCAGGAAGAACAGTTTCTGTGTGATCTCCTGGATGAGCTCCTCAGAAACATCCTCTGGGAAGAACTTTGCTCTGAACTTGAACTGCAGAGGATTCTCCTTCTTCACGTCCTGCTGGGTCACCTGGAGGGAGCAACCACACGCAGAATTTTGTTTTGCTTGCAAGTCTTTACACCATGTATGCAAATATGAATATGACTTTTGGAAATTAAAGCGCTTTTAAGCCAAAAGAAGAGGTTAAGCAGATTATTTTGTGAACAAATCCTCTTCTTGAAAGTTGCTTCCAGGCATCCTAGGATTAACATTTTTTTGAAAACAGAAAGCTCGACTACAATTACACTAGTCTTCAAGTTTTCTTTAAGGCATAACAGTTATTTTGTCCAATTCTTCCTGCAAACACATGTGCAACAGTGTGCGGTTGGTCTTGTTGCATTTCTTCTGTAAAAACTGCACATTTCTATGGAGGACAGGACAAGGTTGCAGCAAAGCCAGTCCAGTTCCTGTACCCTCTTCTTTCACAGTCATGGCTTTTCCATGTGTCCAGAATGTGATTTTGCATCATCTTGGGTGTCCCGGGACAAGAATCTCTCATTGCAGAACTCTAAATGATTTTAACCCCCATATCATCACAGAACGCAGTTTTTGGACATGTTGCTAATAGAAGTCTGGATAATCCTGGTATGGAGCGCTCAGCGCCCATTTCTTCCACCAAGGATCTGGAATATTGACTGTGCAACAACAATACACGGTGAAGGGCGGACTACTAGCAAAGTCTGAATGAGCATCTGTGAGGTAGCTCCGTACTGTGATGGCGGACAAAGCCTAAAACGATCCGAACTAGATTTCTTTATGGTTTGGAAAGTGGATATACCTGCTCATCTCAGTTCTTCACACAATCACCTTTCATGGAGGCCTCTTTTGTATCAAATCTTGATTCCCAATCAACCACCTGATGATGTCATTTACTTAACAAATATTTCTTCTCCCCAAGTCATTGCAAATCAAATATTTCCACCCCCACTGCAACTAGTTTTGGTGTGTTTTGCAAACGTGAAATGCAAAGTCTACGAACAACAACAAATGATATTCATATTTATGACAAAAAATAAAATATCCTGTGTTCATGCACCCTGCATCAAAATAAATCTAAGAATCAGTATCATCCCAAGTTTTACAGTTTCCTTTTGTAATTTATTAACAGAAATGACAAAAACAAAGCTTTGATGCGTGGCGATCACGATTATAGCTCCTATTGGTAGATTTAAAAACTGACTTGGGGTTTCTCACCTTCTTGTTGAGTTTGAGCCACGTCACATAGCCTTTGCTGTCTGTGTACTGCAGACCAAAGAACCAGACCTCCCTCAGACCCACCGTCTTCACCACCTGGAAACAGAAATACTTTTTATTATTCCCCATCTTTACATAAGGTTTTAATACCGTACATGCATTTAAGTGCAAACAATAGGAACTGATGTGTATTGTGCACTATAAAATGCACAAGCTGATCATATAATGTATGCAGCAAAATATTTAGAATATTTTCAAACATTTATCAATATCAATATTAAGTTCGTCTTTTAAAAGAATTTTAAGTCATCCGGATACAACATGTTTAGGACCACAAATTATACCTTTGCACCATGCACCAATGTTAACATCTTGCTTTACAATGCCATTATCTTCTTTCTTTCTCCTTCACTTTGAACATTGTTTTTGCTCCACTCTCTTGCAAACGCACCAACCGCTAACCCCAACCCTTATCCCAAAGGGAATGTGGCCACTCACTCAGAAACCAATTCAATCTGCTCAGTCAATATGAATCACACTTACCATATAATTAGCTCTGTCTCACAGAAAGACATGCTCATATAAACAAATTAAAACAGCCGTATGTACCAATCACAAGCATAAGCAATTACATACCTCTCTAAAATATGCTGTAGTAACTGTAGTTGTGCACTTGATGAGATTTGCAGAAAGATCCACGTTCACTTATACACAAAGAGGACTCAGTGGGAGTGGGAATGTGGGATGAGGAATGTGGATGCTGACAGCTCAGCATGACTTAAAAGGAAGAGCCACAGAATGTGGTTGAACAAATTCAGCATAGGAAGTGGGAAAAAAAAACAGTGTGTGTGTGTGTGTGTGTGTGTGAGAGAGAGAGCAGGAGGAAGATGGGCATGAAGACTCAACTTCAACCTGGGTCTTATTCCAGTACGGTATTCAAAATAAAACTCAAACAACTGCATGCACTGAAATTAAACTTTCCTCACCAATTGTCATCATTAGTACTCTCAAAAACAGAGTAAAATCAACAGTTTCAAACACGTCTCTATATAATTCATAGAAGCTCCAACTCCAGGCAGCCAAAGAAAGTCTCCGTCATGAACCTGCATTTCATTAACTGTCATCGCAGTAATGCTACATTACTTTTTTTAATGACAAGATTGTTGTATAAAGCATCGACAACAAACAAACAGGTTTAATAAGAATCTAGAGTTTAAATAAGAGAATAAGAGTTTGCACAGACAAACATGGAGGAACGCTCAGCAACAAAAAACAGAAAAACAAAGATTTCTTTTTTCCTTCCTCTACATCACCATAACTCTGACAACCCTGTACAGTCTGACATGAAACAACACCACCCTTTCACTTCCCAGACAGTGTGCACTCACAACAATATATCCACCCATCTGTTGTCCCCCAAAAGCTCCCCGTTTAGACAAAGAGCACTTTGTGCACCATTTCTCCACAGAACCAGCACCAACCCAAACCGTCCATGCACCCTCTGGCCTCCAACAACAACAGATTAACAACAGATAACCAATTCTTTAGATGTGTTCATGTGGTCACCAAAGTCACCTAATATCCAAGTCAGATGTAATGGAGACATTTTGTTGGCTCTTCAGCTGCTGGGGATATGTTGGCGTTCCGAGTCATGGTTATAAAATGAAAAAACATAAATTAATTTAAAAACAAAAATGCCAACATGTGTGCACATGCTTCTCACCTGATCAAAAAGCTGTTTGCCTGTTGTGTTTGGCTGGATGGCAAACTCTAGCTCAGCGTCCATGGTGGTGACGCGTACATTGATCTGCAAAAACAGCAAATTACAAAATTATACAAAACACAAAACATGAATCTAACATTTGATCTCACAACCAACAGGTCTGGGGTACAGCAGTGCTAATGCCTGAAATGAAAAACTCTGTTCTGTAACTATTACTGGCACAAACATGCATTTAACTTTACTAAATTACATTTGTGATACTGGACATAATTAGTTTTCCTGCCAGAAGTAGTGTGTGTAAGATGTATTTAAAAAAAAAAAAAAAAAAAAAAAAAAAAAAAAGTTGTCTTGTTTGTGTGGTTAGGCAACATCATGGATAAGTTGTAATGAGAGAGAGAGATATATATATATATATATATATATATATATATATATATATATATATATATATATATATATATATATATATATATATATATATATATATATATATATATATATATATATATATATATATATATATATATATATATATCATTAACATGGACATAAAATAATTATTGGGCATCAAATAATTATTAAATTAATCAAATATGATTTATAACCCAATCCTACCTCTGTAAATGGATTTTAGGAACCTGGACTTAAACAGAGCTGCATAATTAGGAATTGTTCATGAGTCTACACAAGCAAACAAAAAATAAAATGCCAGTTGTAATCTGTGTTATGTGGGGTATAAATCTGGTGAAACTGCGCTTCACTCATGTTTAAAAGCATGAACTAATTTTAACCAAGTAATGAGTTGTACGTGTGACTTTTGTCTGCTTGTCCCATCGCTTCATGTTGGAGGAGTAATATGTGGGTCTTCGGTGCTGCAGTAAGTAAACCCATGACTACAGTGAAACCAAGCACTACTACTACTGTCCTCAAGTAACCCTGGCACGGACCAGAAGATCCAGACAGACTCAGGGAGAATCAGATGAGATGAGAAAGAAGTAAAATGCTACACTAAAAACCAGCCTCAGGCATTAACTACTGCAGGAGCAGGGATGTGTGTCCGTGTGTTTTTGTTTTGGTACATCTGTGGGGCCCTAAAACAAAATTACCACTGCACTTATGAAGCCTGAGCTTTAGAGGACAAGAGACCTGAGGTTTTTCCCCTGTATAACAATTTTAAATGGCTATTTGTGGATAAAGACTTTTTAAAGAATTTTTACCTGCAACCATAAAAATAAGTTAATACATATTTTAGGTTCAGGTATTCTGTTGAGATGATTCACATTTCGGTAAGCTACTAGGCATTATTTTTAGGTTAGTCCCAACAAAAGATACAGCAGAAAACTGGGTGTGTATGTTTTATATATACACACTAGTAGTGCCGGAGTGAATCAGTAAGAAAAGGTCAGCAGCCACAAGACAAGTGTCAGACAGCTCAGCTGACCTGAAAAAAATACGCAACGAGCACACACACACGCACGCACGCACCAACCATGACCTTAGTCTGTCTCTAACTCACATACACTTAAATTAATGAACACTCTGCAAATTAACCAAAATCCACAAGAATCCTCATCTCATTTATTCCTTTTTGGATTGTCAATAATCTGTCAATAAATCCATGAAACTGCTGCAGACATTTTGGTGGATTAGGTCACCTAATCAATCAAAATTAAAAGTTAAGATAATAAATAGTTAATGTCTTTGCTGTTTTTTTAGCAAAGACGGAAAAGTAAAGATTTTTTGTACAAATATCAAGTTAAAATTTGTATGTATGCGTTTGTTCAGCTTAAGGGTGCATAAATACGACAGGGTGTTTGCGCAGCATTTGTTGGGAAAGCATGGGAACGCATCCACATGGTAGTGACAGGGAAGCGTGATGTGCGTGCCGCAATGAGACAACCACCTGTGCTCGACTGTGCAGTCATATGGTGGCTTTCCATTACAAGGACCTAAAACATGCACAGTCATTTCATTTTTATGTGCTCACACATTGATAAGTATCATGTACTTGTGTTTTGTTTGTTTGTAGTCTAGCTAATCAGATCTCCATGGCAACATCTTTGCGGTCCTAAAGACAGATTTTAACGCTTGACAGGATGGCCTGGAGAGGATTGACCCCTCTCAAGGTTTTATACTAGATTAACAAGACTGAAGCAAAAGCAAAAGGAGGTAAGCAGGTGGATTTCTGTACAAAGGTGACAGACTCAACTTTTCCAAGAGCTCTGCTCAAATGAATTCCACGGTAAACATTTACCAATCTAAATTTGACTTTTGAGATGGATTTGGGAGAGTGCTATGTACATTAGTGCTTTTTTTGCCCCCCTTTTGCATATGTCAAGCAAAAGGCGAAGCGTCCTTTTCTTGTTAACTTCAAATACGTTAAGAGATAAAGCAGCCGCTCTCAGACTGTTCACTGATCACAATCTGTACCGCCAGCTCTGACTGAAAACTCCAGATAAAACTCTTTTTGCTCATGTGTCAAACGATACATAGAATTTTATAGCTTTTTTTTGTTAGTACTCAACCTTAAGAATTTGGTTTTATTTATACTAATCACTACATATTGTACTCTTGTTACCATTAAAAAGTAGAATATGTAACAGCTGTGTCATTGGTTATACAAATACTACCAAGGAAAATAATACCGTGGCAACTTAGAGATTTTAAAAAAATTAATTAATTAAAAAAAATAAAT